>WNGS01061674.1:3661752-3674541 GCA_020271785.1 Procambarus virginalis | reverse complement strand
GAATTTATACATTCCTATCTTGAGGTTATCTTAGATGATTTCGGGGTTTTAGTGTCCCCGTGGCCCGGTCCTAGACCAGGCCTCCACCCCCAGGAAGCAGCCCGTGACAGCTGACTAACACCCAGGTACCTATTTTACTGCTAAGTAACGTGGACATAAGGTGAAAGAAACTGCGCCATTGTTTCTCGCCGGCGCCCGGTATCGAACCTGGGACCTCAGGGTCACAAGTCCAGCGTGCTGTCCGCTCGGCCGACCGGCTCCCATTCCTACGTCAGTGAATTAGTATACATTTTTGTTCATATCAAGGAAGAAGTATTCATATATTGTGACATCCGTGGAGGCGCGTACATATATTACCACATAAAGCTAGCAGTGTTATATATTACTACTTAAATGAAGAAGTATACATAATTAACTACATCCCTGAAGTAGAATACATACGTAACTATATCAAGGGAACAGGTCACATATATTAATACTTCAATGTAGGATTATATATCATTGCATCAACGAAGGAGGAGGAAAAGTATAAGTTGAAATCAGTGAAGGAGTATGTATACCTTATACATCAAGGAGTGATTATACATAACAGCATGTAGAGAGAAATATTCGTGCATTTGTAAATCAGTGTATGATTATACATACACTACTACGTCACACAGAGAATATACATACATCATTATATCAGATGAGGAGTATACATACATCATTATATCAGATGAGGAGTATACATACATTACAATATCATATTGAGAGTGAACAAGTCCACAAGAGCCGTGATGTGGGTTCGAACTTACGCCCGGGCGCTGCCATAGTCGACTAGGCAACGACATGGTAAAGGAATTTTTATGTGTATTTAAGTGAGGGCGGAGAGGTAGAACTGCTTGTTGGCAGAGCCCGAGTGCATGGGGGAATTGTGTAAAATCCTGGTTTGTGTCTCGGAGAAGCTGCAGGATCCATGTGAAGTCAGTGAATTCCGGTTGCAATTCTTTTACCATGTCGTGGCCTAGTTGACTAAGGCAGCGTCTGGGATCCTCTCGGCGTAAGTTCGAACCCTCATCACGGCCCTTGTGGATTTGTTCATTCGATGCATCACGCAATTGTGATTTCTATGTGTAATGATGAGAGTATATATACATTAATAATCATGGTATAAGTATACATACTATACAATATCACTGTGTGAGAATACACATTTTATTTTATCAGTAGATTTATGTATAAGTATACATAAAGTTGATCAGTGAAGGAGTGTGTGTATATACTGCTGCATATTAATAATATTAATTGCTCGTTTTCATCATGCACAATTCATGATTTGTAAGTACATTTTTAACACAAAATCATTAACTTCTAATCAATACGTAAATGTTCCAAAAATTTTCAAAACGGAAGGAATTAAGCTCCTCATTTACACTAAACATTTCCACCGTACAGTTGTTTAACAATTACAATACATATTAATCCAGATTGTCCTTAAAGGAAGCTTCGATCTAACAAAAACCAGGACACGTCATGTAACATCCCAATGCATATTTTTTGCTTGAAATTATTTTCATAGGAAGTGGACTTAAATAACCTCTGAATATCCATAATCCTTTGTGAAAAAAGATCGAGCAAGTGAAGACATTTATATGAAGGCCATTTTTTGCATCCTAAATTATTTTCTTACATTCAATTTGATGATTTAAATATATAGAAGTATCAAAGAAATAACAAAAAGAATATTTTTGTAGCGTTAACATATTTATATTACTGCTAAGTGCAACCCTTTTGCAGACACTAAGTTACAGTACGGTTGCTAAAGTCTAAATAACCAACCCACAAGTCTGAAAATAAAGAAAATCACAGCATTTTGGTGCCTATTGGACAATCAGGAAGTCGTGTAGCCCTTACAACCCTTGACAATGGTTCAAGACCCACTGAAGCATCGGCAATTTCTTTATTTTCAGATAAATGAGTTGGGAGATTGTCTCCCTTTTAGGTGCAACTGAGTCGACCTGTAACCATCGTATGGCTCACTAACTCATCTCAGTCATGTAGAGATGACGAGTCACAATAACGTGGCCGAAGATATAAGATCAAACCACACATCAGATAACAAGGAAACGACGACATTTCAGTCCGTCCTGAACCGTTATCAATTCGTGTGATTGAAGAGAGGAAGATGCAGGCAAATAACTAAATATACGACTTCTTACTTCTCATCTTACTCTTACTTTCTTGTTTCTCTCTCCTCTTACCTGCTCCTCACCTCTCACCTCACTCTCTTTCCTCAATTATTTTCCTGTACCTTCCTCTCTTCTCATATGACTTGGTAATGGTTCCAAGACAGACCGAAGGATCGTCGTTCCTTCGGTCTCTGATGTGAGGTTCGGTCCTCATATCTCAACCATGTGATGTCACCCTTATGATCATAATGCAAAATTCCAGAATAGGACAATATTAAAAAATGCTACATATATAGTTTGTGATTAAAAATATATACATTGGTAAGTTATTTTCATTCTAGAACATTCTCCGTTTTCTAATATTACCTCTAAGAAAAAAACTCTGTCTATTTGAAGCGATTAACTATTATTTTGCCTCGGGGTTTCCACTCTCCCGTCTGTTTGTCTGTCACTCTGTCAACTTCATCACACATAAACGATTTAAATATTTGCTGTGTGACGCCTCGTTACAAAAGCCGTTCAATATTACTTTACTGAGGTAAAGTTACTAAGGTTACTTTTGTACTTTAGTATTCAGTACTAGAAGTGAACCCTCGGCTGTAAAGCATAAGTTTCTCTCCTCGGCCCTGTCGACCAACGTATCCGTTAATGTAGTTAAGTATGTATACTCCTCTATTAATGCTAAATTATTATAATGCATTACAATAATTGCATGCATATAATGCATTACCCTTATTTTAGAGCATGAAGCTATATAAGGCTAAAAACATACATGACAATTCAAATAAATTATAATTCTTTATTTCTAAAAGTATTTAACTTCGAGTAATATATTGAGAAGGAGTAATTGAAATGCGGAGGGTATTGTCCCTAGACGTAATTTATAATTTGGTTTCTCAGTTGCTGGACTAGTACACAAAGATGATTTCATTACATTTGATACATGATAATATGGGCAGCCAAAAACGTACACCAAACAAAGCGTCATAGTGGTTACCAGGATCAGGTTGCATGAGGCAGGTGGCTGCAGGTAACGAAGCTCCCAATCAGGAGCAATGCGTGAATCTCCAAAGCTCTCCCAGAGTTTGCACAACTCTGTGAAAAAGATTTGAGTCCTTTATCTCACACATTGCTGAAGGTCAAGTCCTCCTGGTATGAGGTACCTGGAAATTTTCAATTACTTCGTAAACTCCCGTGCTCTTGGTGATATCCACGCATCCAAAGATTGCAAGTACAGGCTGCGGACCACATATAGCCTTGCATGACTAACTATCCAGCGTGATGGAGATTTTAATACCACATAAATAGCTTTTGGCGATAATTTTTTTTTTTCGTTTTGGCTTTATATGTTATGACATTTTCAAACAGTGTGTGAATTTGTCCTCACCTTGATACGCTTGCTCGGTCGAGCTAAGCTCCTAGTCCCGCCTTCCGAACGTTCTTAGTTTAATGCAATGCAATTTCTCACGCTTTTATCATATTCGCATTTACAAATTTGAATCAAATTTGTTTCAACTATTTCTGCATTTAACCTAATAAATTTATTGACAGCTCTAACATTGGAAAAGTTCCTTCTGATATCTATGGGACTCATTTTCGTCTCCAGTTTCGAAATATGATTCCTTGTTCTGGTGTTCCTAGCTTTGTAAAGTGAGGCTTTGTCTACTTTGTCAACTTACCTTACAATCTTATATGCTGTTATCATGTCCTCCCTATCTCTCCTTTCCTCTAGTGTGGTAAGGTATAGCTCTCACATTCTTTCTTCATAGTTCAAACCCATCATCTCTGGAATGAGTCTAGTTACATATCTTTGGACAATTTCTAGTTTCATCTTGCCCTTCGTCTCGTAAGGATTCAATGCTGGGGGATGCATATTTAAGTGTTGTTCTCACCTTCGCTGTATATAGGGCCCGGAGAGCTCCTTTGTCAAAGTATCTGAAAGACACACGAATGTTGGCCAGTATGCCACATGCAGCTGTTGTTATTCTGGTATTATGTGATTTTGGCATCTGTTTTTTGGTGATGTCCACTCCCAGGTTTTTCTCTTTTTCTTAATGAAGAATATGTCTTTCTTTCATCCTATACTGATGCACTGGTATTCGCACTCCGGTTCCAGTCCTCATAACTTTGCATTTGGCTGGGTTAAACTCTAGCACACATTTTTCACACCACTTCTCGAATGTGTCCAAATCCTGTAGCAACTCACCACAATCTTACCCTAACCTGACTCTAAAACTGACATTAGTTGTGCATCATCTGCAAACTTTGATATGAAAGAGCCAATTTCCCTGTTAGGTCATTGACATAGTAGACACAGGCTGGGCCCCAGAAGCCATTTTGTGGTACTCCACTTATAACGTCTCTCACTCTAATGTCTGCTCTCACTGTAACCCTTTGTTTCATTCCTGGGAGATACTCTTTGACCCACCTTAGAACTCTTCAGATATTTCAGCCATCTTTTCTAGTCTTAGTAGGAGTCTTCCATGAGGGACCGTATCAAGGGCCTTCTGATAGTCAAGGAATACGCAATCTATCAATCCATCTCTCTCTCTTGTTCATTTCTGTCATCATGTTGCAGAACTGCTGCAAGATTGTCAAACAAGATTTACCTTTACTAAAATCATGCTGGTGCCTTGAGACAAAATTAATCTGCTTTAAATGTTCTACTAGTCTGCTTCGGATCAGTCTCTATTGCAACATGCAGAAGATACTTGTTTGTGATACGGGTCTGTAATTTAACGGATTCTTTCCTATTGATTGGTACAACCTACAGTAGCAGTTTTTCAGCTGTCAGGAAGTTCTCCTGTTTCAAGAGATGAATGATGTATTATGGCAAGTGGTCTGCACAACGCTTCAGCTGCCTCTCATAGCATCCATGGCGATATTTTGACTGTTCCCACGGCTTCGGTCACATCCAGTTCTTGCAGTTGCATCGTTACTTCTTCTGATGTCATTGTTGTTTCGGTGAGGCTTTCCTGTGGAAGCCTCACCGAAGATCATTCTCATACTGGTGAGGCTTTCCTGTGGAAGCCTCACTTAACAACAATGAATTACATTAGATATTTGTAACTCATTGTCGTTGTGTAGTTTGGAAAGCACTAACTTATAGTTGTAATGAACTGATGCTTTCCCCTGATAATTCCCATTCCTTTCCTGTGGAATTTACAGTTCAGTTTGGGCATCAAGTTATATTAGCAAATCGGGTTCCAGATTGAATACTTTCTGAAAGATTTTGTTAATTTCCTCATATACCTCCTAATCATTTTCCGTGTGTCCGTGTGTCCTCACTTTTGTCAAGACAGATAACGTGCTCATTTACAGCCATCTTCCTCATTATATGACATATTCCTCATGATATGACATATTCCTCATGATATAGAACAGTTGGCTCGGGCATTGCCTGTATGCAATGTCATTCTCATACTGATGGTTCTCTGCCACTCTCCTAGTTTCTGTGTACTCATTTCTGGTATCTTTGTATGCATTGTGGTTTCCTTCTGTTCTGTGTTTTCTATACTTCTTCCATACTCTATTGCTTCTTATCTTTGCTTCCAGATAATGGCTGTTCAACCATGGGGGTAATGCTCGTCTTGCTTCCTTCAACCCTTAGTGGTGGTATAAATCTCTCGTCAGCTTCTTTAAGTTTGTCAGCTACGTAGTCCATCATGTCCTGTGTGGATCTCACTCCGAGGTCTCTTCCCCATTCTTCCCGCCCCTGGTATTCTCTGACACCCTGTTATTCTCCTCTTCTCTGTGCCAGCCTTACATTCTTCCGTTTGCTACATATATATTTGTGTGTTTTTTCATTGTTACTATTATATATATATATATATATATATATATATATATATATATATATATATATATATATATATATATATATATTCTCATACTGATGAATATATATATATATATATATATATATATATATATATATATATATATATATATATATATATATATATATAAGATATATATATATATAAATACAAAGACAATCACAGTTGTCACAAGCTCATAATGGCATTCACAATCAACGTTTGCAATGTCCATCTTCATTCTGTGTGGTTACCAGATCTAGCCTAGATCCTTGGTCTTCACCCCTTCTCCTTGTTTCCTCCCGGACATGTTGCACCAGGAAGTTCCTCTCTTCTACTTCTTTAAGTTTTCCTGTCCTTGTTTCATCTCCTACTCTTGGGTCTATTATTCCCAGATGATTTTGCCATGGTTGAAGTCTCTCATTACCAGGAGCTTTGCTTTCAGTCTATGGGCTGTGTTTGTCACTCCTTGGTGGATGTCCAAGCATGCTCTGTTTGTATTTTAGTGCTCTTATCTCGGTCTTCTGTGGGTCTCTGGAGGGTTGTAGATTACAGCCACAATCACGCTCTCACCTTCCAATTAAATGATTCCCACGTGTGTGTGTGTGTGTGTGTGGGTGTGGGTGTGTGTGGGTGTGTGTGTGTGTGTGTGTGTGTGTGTGTGTGTGTGTGTGTGTGTGTGTGTGTGTGTGTGTAATTACCTAAGTGTAGTTACAGGATGAGAGCTACGCTCGTGGTGTCCCGTCTCTCCAGCACTCTGTCATATAACGCTTTGAAACTACTGACAGTTTTGGCCTCCACCACCTTCTCACTATACTTGTTCCAACCGTCTACCACTCTGTTTACAAAAGTGAATTTTCGTATATTTCTCCGGCAGCTTTGATTCGGTAGTTTAAATCTATGTCCTCTTGTTCTTGAAGTTCCAGGTCTCAGGAGTTCTTCCCTATTAATTTTATCGATTCCTGTTACTATTTTGAACGTAGTGATCATATCGCCTCTTTTTCTTCCATCTTCTAGTTTTTGCACATTTAATGCCTCTCCTCGTATCTCTTGTCCTTCAGTTCTGGGAGCCACTTAGTGGCATGTCGTTGCACCTTTTCCAGTTTGTTGATGTGCTTCTTAAGATATGGGCACCATACAACCGCTGCATATTCCAGCTTTGGTCTAATAAAAGTCGTGAACAATTTCTTTGGTATTTCTCCATCCATGTATTTAAAAGCAATTCTGAGGTTAGAAAGTGTAGCATAGGCTCCTCGCACAATGTTCTTAATATGGTCCTCAGGTGACAGTTTTCTATCTAGAACCACCCCTAGATCCCTTTCTTTGTCAGAATTCTTTAAATATTTCTCACATAATTTATAGGTTGTGTGGGGTCTATGTTTTCCAATTCCACATTCCATAACATGGCATTTATTCACATTAAATTCCATTTGCCAAGTGTAGCTCCATATACTTATTTTGTCCAGGTCTTCTTGAAGGGCATGACAATCATCTAGGTTTCTTATCTTCCCTATTATCTTAGCATCATCAGCAAACATGTTCATGTAATTCTGTATTCCCACTGGTAGATCGTTTATGTAGACAATGAACATTACCGGTGCAAGAACTGAACCCTGTGGTACTCCACTCGTAACATGCCTCTAATCCGATACCTTGCCTCTGATTACGGCCCTCATTTTTCTGTCGGTTAGGAAATTTTTCATCCATATTAGTAGCTTACCTGTCACTCCTCCAATATGTTCCATGTATGTTATGCTCCAATATGCTGCAATATGTTCCTCCAATATGTTGTGTGTGTGTGTTAGTGTGTGTGTGTGTGTGTATGTATGTATGTAATAACCTAAGTGTAATTACCTGAATATAGTTGGCCTCCACCACCATCTCACTTAACTTGTTCCAACTGTCTACGACTCTGTTAATAAAGTGGGGTTTCGAACCACGGAGCTCTGATTTAAGTGCCATGCACGCTTCCACTGCGCGGCTCTGATCTGTAAACAAAAAAATCAGACTCGATACATATACTTCAAAATCAAGGTAACGTAATTATCAGGAGAAAGCACCAAAACCTTAGGACTAAACAGCACTTGGAAAGGATGTGAGGATAATGATATAGAATAAGACGGAGGTAAGGAATAGTGCTCAACCACTTGATCGGTCGGGGATACAACGCTTACCTGCAAAAAGCGAAACCGTTGCTCTACCGACCAATCAAATCGATTAGGCTTATTGGGCTTGTCCCCACAAAATATATGTGTGTGTATGTGTGTGTGTACTCACCTAGTAGTACTCACCTATTTGTGCTTGCGGGGGTTGAGCTCTAGCTCTTTGGTCCCGCCTCTCAACTGTCAATCAACTGGTGTACAGGTTCCTGAGCCTACTGGGCTCTATCATATCTATGTTTGAAACTGTGTATGGAGTCAGCTTCCACCACATCACTGCCTAATGCATTCCATTTGTCAACATCTCTGACACTATAAAAGTTCTTTCTAATATCTCTGTGGCTCATGTGGGTACTCAATTTCCACCTGTATCCCCTAGTGCGTGTGCCCCTTGTGTTAAATAGCATGTCCATATCTACCCTATCAATTCCTTCGAGAATCTTGTATGTGGTGATCATGTCCTCCCCTTAACACTTCTGTCTTCCAGCGACTTGAGGTTTAACTCCCGTAGTCTTTCCTCGTATCTCATTCCTCTCAGCTCGGGTACTAGTCTGGTGACAAACCGTTGAACCTTCTCCAGTTTATTCTTGTGCTTGACTAGATATGGACTCCATGCTGGAGCTGCATACTCCAGGATTGGTCTGACATATGTGGTATACAAAGTTCTGAAAGATTCCTTACACACGTTTCTAAATGCCGTTTTTATTTTGGCCGACCTGACGTATTCCGCTGATGTTATCCTCTTGATATGGGCTGCAGGGGACAGGTCTGGCGTGATATCATCACCAAGTCTTTCTCTCTCTGACTCTTGAAGAAATTCATCTCCCAAATGATACCTTATATCAGGTCTCCTGCTTCCTACACCTATCTTCATTACATTACAGTTGCTTGGGTTATACTCTAACAACCACTTGTTCGACCATTCCTTCAGTTTGTCTAATTCTTTTGAAGCCTCAAGTAGTCCTCCTCTGTCTTAATTCTTCCCATATTTTTGGCATCATCAGTAAACATTGAAAGGAATGAGTCTATACCCTCTGGGAGATCATTTACGTATATCAGAAACAGGATAGGTCCAAGTACAGAGCCCTGTGGGACTCCACTGGTGACTTCACGACAGTCTGACGTCTCACCCCTCACTGTAACTCTCTGCTTCCTATTGCTTAGGTACTCCCTTATCCACTGGAGCGCCCTACCTGTTACTCCTGCCTGTTTCTCCAGCTTATGCATCAACTTTTTATGGGGTACTGTGTCAAAGGCTTTCCGACAGTCCAAAAAAATGCAGTCCGCCCACCCTTCTCTTTCTTGCTTAATTTTTGTCACCTGATCGTAGAATTCTATCAAGCCTGTAAGGCAAGATTTACCCTCCCTGAACCCATGTTGATGGGTTGTCACGAAGTCTCTTCTCTCCAGATGTGTTACTAGGTTTTTCTCACAATCTTCTCCATCACCTTGCATGGTATACAAGTTAAGGACACTGGCCTGTAGTTCAGTGCCTCTTGTCTGTCACCCTTTTTGTTTATTGGTACTACATTAGCAGTCTTCCATATTTCCGGTAGGTCCCCCGTTTCCAGTGACTTACTATACACTATGGAGAGTGGTAAGCAAAGTGCTCCTGCACTCTTTCAAAACCCATGGCGAGATTCCATCCGGCCCAACAGCTTTTCTCACATCCAGCTCCAATAGGTGCTTTTTGACCTCATCTCTTGTAATTTCGAACCTATCCAAGGTCACCTGGTTTGCTGCCACCTCTCCCAGTGTGTGTGTGTGTGTGTGTGTGTGTGTGTGTGTGTGTGTGTGTGTGTGTGTGTGTGTGTGTGTGTGTGGAAATGCAAGTCTGTATCAGAAACGCCAACTAAAACATGATATATCCGTGTTGACATTTACACGTGGCAAATGAAAATGAAAATACAAGGGGAATTCATAAATGAATGCATTACTAACACATGCAAGCTAGACACTAAAGGCAAAATAGAGGATAAATTTATTCTCCCCAGCACTCGTGCTGGGGAGGAGCCTTCGACCCTAAGCTAAAATCAGCTCAACTACACACAATAACAATATACCAAGGCTTGAAGGGAGCTTACAGATTATAGAACTTCATATATCTGAAGGATCCCACCAATTCTAAGTGTCTGGCTTGTATAGTTCTTTGCAAATATATATATATATATATATATATATATATATATATATATATATATATATATATATATATATATATATATATGTATATATATATATCTAGTCACGGTAAAATCTCTAGGAAGAAATTCGGCCTACTCCATTATAGCCTATTCTACTCATTCACGTCTATCTAATCAAGAACTGCAGCCAAGAACAACAACTACTTCCAGACGTCTAGACAGTACTACCAGTCTCCCCCCTTCACCCACGGCCCGTCACCCCACCTCACACTTGGGTCGCTGGGAGGCCATGCCTCCAAAGCAAGCAATTCTAGTGAGCCGGTTCATAGTTAAAGAAGCCATCAGCGCCCTCTGCCCTGCCGATATTCTGTTTAAATAGGGCTACCAAGCTCTCCAAGGTTCAGATTACTCCTGAGTGCTCTAGCTGAGTAGACCTGTTGACATACCCCGGTGTGGAAACAGAGCTATTCAGTTTGACTCACAGTACTCCCTCGTCTGATTATCAAATGATCTGATGTTCCCATCAGAAAATTGGGAACATCAAATGATGTGGGGCTAGATTCACGAAGAAGTTACGCAAACACTTACGAACCTGTACATCTTGTCTCAATCTTTGGCGGCTTTGTTTACAATTATTAACAGTTAATGAGCTCCGAAGCACCAGGAGGCTGTTTATAACAATAACAACAGTTGTTTGGCAAGTTTTCATGCTTGTAAACTGTTGAATAAATGTAACCAAAGCCATCAAAGATTGAGGGACGATGTACTCGTTCGTAAGTACTTGCGTAACTGCTTCGTGAATCTGGCCCCAGATGTTCCCATCACTGAAATATATGAAAACAGTTCAAAAAACGAAATGCAAAATAATGAAAAAATAAAAAAATAAACTATACTCACGAAATGAACGATATGGTAAACAACACAGCTCAATTCCAACGCAATGTCACACTCAAATAATTAAATCAAACTGAAAAAATCGAAATATATGAAAATTCAATTTATCAATGAAATTAGAAACATTGAAATGGAATCGTAACTTATTTAGTATAGCAAGTGTTGGTCTTATGTGCAACAGATGGCGCTGCTTTTCAAAAACGCATGTTTTTACATGTCACAGGGGTGGCATCTATATAGTAGGTATATAAAAACTACGCACGTATTCGAATGGAACGGTGTGTCAAAATTTCAAAGCAATCGGTGAAGAACTTTCGGAGATTACAGCGTGTGTTGCTCTTCCGTCCAACAGATGGCGCTGTTTTCCAAAAAAAAATGTTTTTCCTGTCACAGGTGTAGCATGTATATAGTAGGTATATAAAAAGACGCGCCTATTCGATTGGAACGTTGTGTGAAAATTTCAAAGCAATCAGTGAAGAACTTTCGGAGATTAGCGACTATGAACAAACGAACAATTCCATTTTTATTTATATAGAGATATAGTATTGAAACTATATCAATGGTTTTTCTAGCATTGTACTAATATAAAGTGCATATAATTGAGCTTCTAACTGCCTTGAAATGTTGAATTATGCAATATTTTAAAATGTAAGGAAGTCTGTTTCATTGATAAAGTAGTAGTAGTAGTAGGCATCCATCAGTCTCAGGAGACTATGGAGTTGCGCTCTGGGTGTCGGTCTGGAGTGGCCTCACCAGGGCGCAAAGCCTGGGTAGGTTGAATCGGGGAGAAGCTGTTACCCAGGCAGCAGGTCCCCCCGCTGCAGGTCCCCCGCTAAAGTAGTGATTCATTAAGGATAGTTTCAAGATATAACTTGTGCTTTAATGGATATATTTAACGAAATAAATAATATTGATAATTTAAATATAAAGAATGCACTAGAGTCTTTATTCTAATGGTGATAAATGT
Organism: Procambarus virginalis; assembly: GCA_020271785.1. Taxonomy (NCBI): domain Eukaryota; kingdom Metazoa; phylum Arthropoda; class Malacostraca; order Decapoda; family Cambaridae; genus Procambarus; species Procambarus virginalis. The sequence goes on along the minus strand of WNGS01061674.1, from coordinate 3,662,388 downwards.
TCTTTTATATTTGAATTTACTGTTTACATGCTGGGCCCAAATAAAATCTAATAGAATTTTATATTGGAATTCAAAGATATATGTATTTTGGAGTTCAATTGGTAAACTACCCTTGTTATTCAATATCTGTATGCAATTCCTTCAAACAAATTATCTTCCAAAAGTAATTCAGATCACTATATATTGGTAAAAATTGTGTGACGGTAAAAATAATACAGCTTTCATAGTATCAAATGTTGATACATAAATGGAAGAATTACAACTTAGTTTCAAACTCCCAAAAGCCTCAATACATTCCAGTAAGCTTCAATCAACGTAATGAAATAAATAAGTTTTTAACACTCAAACTTAGAAATTGCAGAGCATATGAGAGATATAAAAAAACAGTTCGGAAGAATCTTGCTGCTCTGTGCTACAGTTTAAAACATAATATACGGGATATACATAGAAACATAGTAACTTGAATTCCTTTTAAAACTAGACAAAGTAATCCGTTGATAACTCAACGATACAAAATATTTTCATAGTTATCAAGGAAAAGGATTCTGACTGTGAGGAAAGTGATCCCTGTCCTCTGTGTGCACTTAACAATTGTATAGATATATTCTGTAATCAACATCTCTGTTTCGCTTTATC
>WNGS01061674.1:3641311-3654560 GCA_020271785.1 Procambarus virginalis | reverse complement strand
TGTAATCTCTGTTACTGTCAGATATGACTTTCCATCAACACAAACAACTTACCAGGATGTCCCTGGGTAATTGCGAGTCATATGGACTTGGATTATCCAGTCTGATTCATCCAAGTTTACTTATTTTTAAGTGCCTTAAGCAAGACTCAAGCTCCAATCTAAGGCTTGGAGTGAGACTGCTGTATTATTTGGATGTTTAATATCTAACAGCTTCTGGGTTAAAATCTGATAGTCCTTCAGGCTTCGCATAGTTGTCCTTGAGTAGTTGTACAGCATTGTCATAATCGTCATCTGTGTGATTCAGATTACAGACTACCTGAAAGGCTTCATCCTTCAAGACACTCTGTAAATACGTAAACTTTGTCGTCTTTGGTACATTGACATTAGAATCCACAGAATCGACAAATTTGCTCCAGAAATTGTCCCAATTCTCGTCCTCTGTTCCAGAAAAAGTGGGAGACTGAGTGATGGTAATTTGACTTCTGGTGCTGTCTGATTCTGGGTAGTTGTAGCTGCAACATTTATATTGGCCTTATGGGCGTCTATCAAATCTTCATAACGTTGAATTAGTTCAAACGTTGCATCTTCATAATCAGAGTGTTCTTGGAGAATGTGTTCATCGTATCTTCATCAATACTAGAATTTCAGTAATCTTGATACTGTTTCATTTGTTGCAACACACGGTCATATTTGTTCCGTGTAAGCTTAAGATAGTTTTCCAGTGCTGCATAATTAACTGGAGTTTGATTACTCATGTCTTCACATTTGTTAATCTGCCTTGTGAGATGCCCTTTAAGGCCTTAAGGGTTAATTTTACATTTTGGAGTGTAGACATCTTGAAAGTACTTGCTAGTCGTATGGACTTTTAACTATTTGGCACTTGAATTAATAAAGCAACTAGTTTCCGAACTAGAGCTGTTTATCATTTAAAATATTACTACTGTATAATCATACACGCTATAATTTGAGTGGTAAGCCTGTATCAATGCTGGTATTCCGCAAGCTAGCCCTTCTTTATCACTCTTGGTTGGTACAGAGACACAGGTTAACACTCAAAGGTGAAATGATTATAGTTAAATTATACCTATAATATATGTATGAATATCAGGTTGACAACACAACTCGGGTTGTCATGAATACTGCATAAAAATATGTACTTGCTAGGTTGTAATATATGTTCAACTCTAGACAAGTGTAAAAAATTCTACCCTTACACCAGGTTAGCACAAAAATTAAACTAGGTTGCTGTACAACACCAGCCTAAAATGTCCTACCCTTGTGCAAGAATTTGCTGTAAACAATGTGGTATGCAGTATGTAATGGTGCAATATTAAAGTAATGTTTATACTTAAATTACAAAAACATTTATAAGTAACTTATAAGTAAAGTAGCCTCTTATCAACCTCTTGTAATGAAAAAGGCACAATAGTTCTTTGGCATAGGCCTCAGAACAATAATTGTGCTTTGTTGTAGTTTTGTTGCTATGAGATTGAAAAGTTAGGCTAGAAAATGTAAATATAGCAATGTCTTTCTGCTATAATATTGCACTACTAATGTATATCAGGATTTTATATCTAGATGCAATGTACCTACTGGTTAACTGTAATAATCATCCGGTTCGAAGGACCATAAATTATGTGGTAAAAACTCCAGGCAGTATATCTCCTTTTAATTGACTTCAATAAATATAAGTTTATCTTATTTTTTTTAGTAGGTAAGAAATTGAGTGGACTGTATGTACTTGTTAAAACTGCCTGAAATTAATCTCACACAAATTGGGGGGACAATTTGTAGCTTAAACCACTTTGTAATGGCTCCTTCTTAAACTACAAATTGTTTACCTAAGTTAATTATTATATTATTTATCATACCACATATGGTGGTCTAATCTACTATTATTTCAACAATTATTACTAGTTATGAATACTACTACTACAATAACTAGAATGGCCTTATCTGAGCCTGTAGTAAGGGCCCACTAAGGCTGTGTCATGTTAGCATCTATGTGGGTGTGGCCCTGTGCCTCATGGTGCCAATGGCGGCTGTGGAGGCCTTCAAGGCTGGCAACAGCTAGGTACATGTGCATAGTTCTACTGCTCAGCTACTTGCTGTTCCAAGTCACAATTTACCTGTTTGGGATGCAAGGAGTTAGTACATTTCCCTAAACATATCAATACAGGTATAACATGGTATGTGAGGGCTGTAAAAATGGGGTACACGTACATGGTGTTGGTGTTGTTCATATATCATAACCGCCAATACCCTTTGATATTAATCAGTGCACTAGAATAATAAACAAATACTTGGTAAGACGGATACTGGAGTGCTCTTATTTGTAGTAGTGATGTTGCTATGGCAGTTTCTTAAGGCAGAGTAGGTCTATCCTGTGTGGCCATTATCACAACACACGAGCACCCATTGTTATTGTTTTCGTGTGTGCGTGGCGTCTGTAAGAGACGCTCTGCCTCCCTAGTTGTTCCAATATTTTTTCCACTTCTAAGTTAAATTTACGTTAACAAGGGAATCAAGCTATATTTTGGTGTTAATAATTATATTCAGTCTTATTGAACACTTTTTATTCAATTTAGACATTAAACTGTTGTATGAACAGTGGTTTCATAATGTAAATACTGCGGCGACGTCGATGACGTCACGGAGTTCCCATTCTCTAATTTTAAGAGGATACTGTTAAGGGAAGACTATACTATTTGTGTGTCGGTTTCCCGACAATATATATATATATATATATATATATTGTGACGAAATATGTAGATGTTAGGCAGTCTTCTCTATGGTTGGTGGAAATGTCAATCACATTAGAAAAAAAAAGAAAAAAAATGTTGACTGCTTGGCGGTTGTCTCCTGTGGTAAAGTGAGAGGGAAAAACACGCAAAACAAATCTTATAAATAATGAACTTTAATTTACTTTAAACAAACATAAACAAAATAAAGAAAATCCCTTGGCTATGTACAGTGCAGATCAAAAATATACACAAAGACAAAACACAATATAAAATAAAATAATGATTACGTTACTCTACAATAAGCAAGACAAAAATTTTGTAAATGGTGCTGAGAATAGTGGGCTGGCTGAAACCTCTACTAATATACAGAAGTATGCTAGATAGAAGCGTCAGCTCTAGAGCACGAGAATATTCTGAGGCCAACTGCTCGTGCGAGACTATAGGCGATGCAGATGGCGCTGGAGTCGCGTAAGTCATTGATTTACCAATGGGGAGAGTGTTGGTTTGAAGTGGTAGTTTGGTGATCGACTAAGTGGTGCACCGACAGTGAGGGAAGGGGGTGAGGAGTAGGGGAGTGTAGTGTACTCCCTGAGAGACGTCTTTTATTCCACTTATATACTCTTGAATGGTATCTTGATCTTGCAGACATATTGAAGTAACACGACATAGGAAGGAGCAGGCTAAATCTCTCTTGAAAGAGATTATTGTCACAGCTTTCACCCAAAGCCTACTCTTACGGGTTAAGTTACTTCATTAGACGTTAGAGTGGTAGGAGTAGCTGCTTCTACCTCGTAGACTCTGGAGAGAGCTTCTGCTATGATGTTATGCGAGCCCTTAATGAAGAATATCTCCAGGTTAAAGTTCTGCAGGTACAGAGCCCAGCGTAGAAGACGTTGATTGTTGAATTGGGCTTGTTGCAGAAATTGTAGGGGATTGTGGTCCAAATAGATGGTAATGGAGCTATTACCTTGTAGGTAAGGTTCGAAATGTTGAAGGTTGAGGACGATGGAGAGGAGTTCTTTTTCTATAGTGCTATAGTTCTTCTGATGAGGCTTCAATTTGTAGCTGTAGTAGCTGACAAGAAGAACCTCTTCGCCACGCTGTTGCATTAGGACGCCCCTGATGCCAGTGCCACTTGCGTCGACATTGATGATGAAGGGCTTCGTAATATCTGGAGAGGCGAGAATGGGTTTAGAACATAGCAGAGACTTTAGTTGTTCAAAGGCAACGGTCTGTTGAATGGTCCAATGATACCGTTGCTTCGGGCTGGTCAGATTAATCAGTGGTGTCTCTACCGTACTAAATTTTTTTACAAACCTACGATAGTAAGATGCAAGGCCAAGGAAGCGCAGGAGCTGCTTCCTGGTTGTAGGTTGTGGGTAATGCTGAATGGCTTGAGTATGAATGGTTAAAGGAGCTAGGCTGCCATTTCCTATCACATGACCAAGATAACGTACTTTACCTTTAGCAAAGGTGGACTTGCCCAAGTTGATGGTAAGGCCAGCTGTCAGGAGCGTGGAGAACAATCGTTGCAGCTGGAGCAGATGTTCGTTCCAGGTGTCAGTTGCCACAACGATGTCATCCAAGTAGGCGTAGGTGTGATCTAGGCCATGGATGACGCGGTTGACAGCTCGCTGGAAGGTGGCCGGGGCATTACACAGTCCAAAAGGAAGGCGTTCGTGTCTGTACAGGCCAAAAGGAGTGGTGAAGGCAGATATTTCCTTAGCTCGCTCTGTCAGACTAATCTGATAGTAGCCCTTTAACAAGTCAATCTGAGAAAGATGAGTAGCATTACCTACGGCGTCAAGGATATCATCTATACGAGGTAAAGGGTAAGCATCCTTGACGGTCACGAGGTTCAGTTTTCTATAGTCTGTACATGATCGTACTTTACCGTGAGGTTTCGGCACCAAGATGCAGAGTGAGGCCCAAGGGGACTCACAAGGGGTGGCCAGCCCATGATCCAGAAGGTACTGTACCTCAGCACCCATAACTTCCTTTTTGTATGGGCTGATGCGGTAGAAGGGTTGACGAATCGGCCGGGGATCAGGAAGTAGCTGGATGTCGTGTTGAACCACATTACATTCCTGGGGATCATCGCTGAACAACTTCTGATGTTCTTGGAAGACTCTGATGAGAGGAGCACTGTTACAGTCCTGCAAATATTTAGGAAGATCTGTAAGAATTTTCGAGTTGGAAGGCACTGACTCAGAGTTAGTGCTTTCGGGAGGAGAAGCAGGGAAGGTCTCACTCTGGAGGTATGGATCTTGAAAGGTGGAGAGAGATACTAACACAGTGGGGGGAGTACCTTTATACTCCTTCAAAAGATTGACGTGGTACAACTGGGTCCTCCACTGACTATCTGGAGTCTCAAGAACGTAGTTGTGGTTGTTTTTGCACTCCTTGATGCGGTAAGGTCCTGAAAACTTATTTCGCAAAGGAGAACCAGGGATTGGAAAATATGCTAAAACGAAGTCTCCTGTTTTAAATTTCCTGATTTAACTGCGTTTGTCAAAATGAGTCTTCATCCTATCTTGAGCTTTTAATAAATGATCGTTGGCAAATTTATGCACTCGCTCTAGAATGTGCTTTAAGTTTTGAAGAAACTGGGGCACATACAGAGGGTGGTCAAGTGGATTAAGGCGTCCTGTACATACCAGTTGCGTTGCATCTGGCAGTATGGGTTCGAATCACTTCTGGGGTGTGAGTTTCCAGTTGCATATAGTCCTGGGGACCATTCAGGCTTCTTCGCATTTGTGTTCCTCACGTGTGCACCAAAGAATGAGGTGATTTGATAAAATACCATGCCCAAGATTACCAACCGAGTGCCGGCAGGGAGGATGGAAATAGCCTCGGCTACCATCCTCTTTTTGTCTGGTCGTGTTGGGCGAGCTGTTAAGGGATCCTGTACGCCAGCAGAGTGCTACTGGCAGTATGGGTTCGAGTCACTTCTGGTGTTTGAGTTTTCAGTTATATATATATATATATATATATATATATATATATATATATATATATATATATATATATATATACACATATATACATATATATATAAAAGAAAACCCCAGAAGTGACTCGAACCCATACTGCCAGGAGCAACGCAACTGGTATATACAGGATGCCTTGATCCGCTTAATATATATATATATATATATATATATATATATATATATATATATATATATATATAAATAATATTTACATATCGTACCTAGTACCCAAAGCGCACTTCTCGGCCTACTATGCAAGGCCCGATTTGAATAATAGGCAGAGTGATTTTCAATATTTCTCATCAGATCACTTCAGCATGCTGGGGCCGCGTGAGTAACATTTGTGTGAACAAGTATGAATGGTAACCAAGCCAATATGCAACAGAAAACTCCTCACCCTCACTGTCGCTCACCATGCTAACACTTTCTACATACGAATCAAAGTATTTCCCATATTTCGTACATTCATACAGTTGCTGGCTTAAGATTCCTACAAATCACCATTCTCAGGTCTTTTTCCACGTTCAGATTTGTCAAGTTTCCCCAGCTTGTAACTCTCTTACCATCACTTTGCTTCTGAATAAACATTTGTCTGTGCCACAATACTGGGTATGTTAAGGCTTGGTCCGTGTGCACAGTAATCTTTGTTGCATACTTGAATATGCTCTTATTTAAAAGCTAGTAAACTTGGGCCCCTAATGTTATATAGTCGTAATAGCTTGGCGCTTTTCCCCTGATAGTTTCCTTCCGACACTCGTGTGGGGTCCACGGTTCGAGACCTATACATCCCAGGTGAATGGGCTGTATATGTCATAGCTCTTGCAATGGGCTGTATATGTCGCAGCACAGCATAATGGGCTCTTAATTATATGTCACCTTATAAATTATCATTACACAGTGTATATACTGACTGTGTGTGTAGGGCAGTAAACTGTTTACATAATCACTCTCACCGTCCGGCGTCAGTGAAGCAGAAAATCTATCATTGAAACACAGCCAGCAGTGTAAATATTTATCCAGTAAAATCATTTAAATTTTATGCTAGGCAATAATACATGTTTAATTCAAAATGCTAATCTGAGAAGCGGGTACTGATACATAAATTCTTTTTCGAATTAACAGAAAATAAAAATTCAATAATTGTGAAATAATGTATCTTAAACAAATACGCTACTCATGAATGATGAAATTGTACATAATGTAGAACAAAAAATAAAATCATCGAGCAAAATAATATATGAAATCAATATGTGTTTCATTAGCAGTGGTAAAGAGAATACTGAAACGAATGTCCGGAAGAGAATCTTTCTAACCAAACAAATTCACAAATCCATTAAAGGTGCAGCATTGAACAATATGAATAATACCGTCAGAATAATTTAATGTACGGTAGTATTAGAGTAAGTTCTCCCAGCAATGTGACGTTTTGGTGACAAGGATACACCTGAAATACATATGTATCAAGCCGCTTTCATTAAACTCAAATGTCGAATACACTACGTGTCAACCTTGTGAAAGAAAGAATTTGACTTGCCTTGAACCATACATTGTTGGATGTCCCATATTCAGGCGATGAGTCACAATAACGTGGTTGAAGTATGTTGACAGACTTGTATCTGAAGTCCCTGTGTTGAGACCTAATGTCAACATTGGAATATTTGATGATATAATAGACCTGTACCCAAGAGTTATTATGTAATTGAACTGTTGTGTAATATAATTATAATTATAAAATGTAGTTGAAATTTTAACTTCCAGCTATTAAAGCACTTTAATAATTTGCGGCTGAGTGTTTAATAACTCACAAATGGACGAGAACACGAGCCCCATTTTTGACAGCAAACGTGCATGAACCGCAAGCCGATTATATCAGAATGAGCTCCGCTCCTGAAAGGCTCAAACTTTAGACTGACAGGTGAAATGAACACACTGAGAAGTCCAGTACTTTCTGATACAATCGGCTTGCGGTTCATGCAACTTTACTATCAAAAATGGGGCTCGTATTCTCTAACGTAAGTGAAGTGTGTCAATATATATGAACTTCTGGTCTGTGGGTGCCGAGTTGCTGTTGGGTCATTGGAAGAAATAGCCTAAGGCTACCAATGAATTTTAGCAGTGTTAGCCATTTGGTCAAAGTACTGGACTTGTCAGTGTGTTCATTACACCTGTCAATCTAAGGTTTGAATCTTTCACGAGAGGAGCTCTTTCTCATATACATTATATATATATATATATATATATATATATAATGCGAACAAGCCTGAATGGTCTCCAGGACTATATGCGACTGAAAATTCACACCCCAGAATGAGAGGATTTGATAAAATTCTATGCCCAAGATTACCATCCGAGTGCCGGCGGGGAAGTGGTTCAAATAGCTTCGGCTATCACTTCCTTATGTCCGGTCGTGATGGTCACGCGGATTAAGGCGTCCTGTAGATACCAGTTGCGTTGCTCCTGGCAGTATGGGTTCGAGTCACTTCTGGGGTGTGAGTTTTCAGATATATATATATATATATATATATATATATATATATATATATATATATATATATATATATATATATATATATATATATATATATATATATATATATATAATATAATCTTTGAATATGACAGCATATTCCGTATATACTATTTTCTGATTTAGGGCTTCTATCCCTCTTACCAATGCTCTTGCATCAGGGTTCAGCTGGAAGAGCAGTTCACCAAAAGTCATGTTGTTTTTAGCTGAAGAAAAGAATTGAATAACTGAAGAATGCATTACACTAATTACAAAATCGCACAACGTTTCGAGCCTCCATGGTTCATTTAAATTCAAGTTTGACATATGTGACATATTCGTCATAGTAAAAGACTCAGACGAACTAATTGATTTAAAAAGCCATCTTGAGAGAGAGTCAGTACTCCGATTTACACATGAAAATAGTAAAAAATCACGGTTTGCCATTCTTGGATGTACTAATAACAAAAACAGGAACCTCTTTAAGCACCAACGTATATACAAAGCCCACCAACATAGGATTATGCCTGTACGGTAGAAGTGAGTGCCCCCAAAGATACAAAGCCAGTGTTCTCAATGCTTATATTCCTCGAGCGCTTACCCTCTGCTCTGAATGGAGCAAAATGAGAAGAGAGTTTGAAAGAGTAACTCAGGTATTGATGAACACCGGATATAGCAACGCGGAAATAAACGCTGCTATAAGAAAACACTTGGACCGATGGTATAATCCTGAACCTAGAACAGAAACCACAATACCTCCAATAAAATTATATTACAAATCAACCATGCACAGTGAACATATAAAAGAGGAAAGAATACTGAAAGAAATAATCCGTAAAGGAGTAAAAAGCATTACTCCAAACCAAAACATAAACCTGATCATATTCTACAAAACCAAAAAGACTTCCAGACTCCTTATCAAAAACAGCCCGAAGCCGACGGAGAACCCTCTACAGCAGTCAAGCGTTGTATACATGTACACATGCCCCCACGAAGGATGTAACCTTCAATCTAAGTACATAGGTATGACGTCGACTAAGCTGACGAGGCGTTTGACATGCCATCTTCAATCCGGTGCCCCCAGGAATCACATGAGACAAGCCCATGACATCACTCTAACAAGAGAAATGTTGAACAAAAATACCTGTATAATAGACAAAACCCAAGATGCAAGAAGATTAGAAATACTTGAAGCAATTCACATAAGAATAGAACAACCTACCATGAACACCCAAATCACGAAACTATTTACTCTACCCACCATGAGAGTAAGGACAAGACCAGAACATAACGATGCCAACACAGAAGACACTGTTTAATCCTGATTAACTGAAGACCTGATTAATCTTTGTATATGCTTCGTCCCCCATTTATCCCCTATTTATCCCCTATTTATCCCCTATGTATCCCCTTGTCTTTACTTTTATTTTACTTGTTTTATCACCTGACCCCGTACTGGTAAGAATTATTGAGAAAATTCGTGTTAGAATTATTAATCTTTGTTGTTAAATATGACCGAAAAATTAAGATTATTAATTCTAACACGAATTTTCTCAATATTTGTTTCTTTTTACTGTGGATGGTAATTAAAAAATCAATTCTCCAAAATTCATTTTTATTTCTAGTCTGACGCGACGCTTGAACGAGTTTCGTAATAACTTATTACATTTTCAAAGACTTTAGTTTACATACACACAACTGTAACCTGAAAAACACTAAACAGACTTTTACTTAAGTGCTATGTCGAGCCGCCTGCTATCGCTGTATCTGTCGATGATTTCTGTGTTATTTGTTATGACTTCTCTGGTGATGGTCTGGTTGTGGGAAGAGATTATATGTTCCTTAATAGAGCCCTGTTGCTTATGCATTGTTAATCGCCTGGAAAGAGATGTTGTTGTCATTTACGTCATGGGGTTGCATATTCAATAACTCTCTGTAAATATTTTGGCGAATAGGGCCTTAACCTGGTCCGTGTAGTACGGTCGAAAAGTATGAATTCGTGTTAGTATTGATTAAGATACTTTAATCATTTGTGTGGTTCGGAGTTCAATAACTCAAGTACTTCTGCACTCTTTTATTCTCTAACGCTGTCCAGGTAGGATACGCTAGTTTGTAGGCGACGGTTGGCATGCCACGGCTGTCTGGCAACGTCTGTGGTATAACAAAGTTGAAAGAAAAGTTTTAAAAGAAATGTGTATTATGTCATGAAAGACATTGCGAAGCCCGTCGTCACAAAATGTGTATGAATGTATGTAAATTCACTAATTATTACACAAATAATAATAATTTTGGGTGAGACCTTGTTAGGTGGTAAATATGAGTTGGTAATGAGTAGAAGAAACACAGTTACATAGCGAGTAATGCTTTGGTTGCCTGTGTTATAACTTCTTAATCCAACTATGGTATACTTAGCATAGCCACACGAAATATGGAATAATTATCGCCGCAAAATTAGCATCATCCCAATACGTTTTGCTAACCAAAAAATTGAATATCCTTTCTGTTATTTTGGAAGTTGTCACTCTTATGAAAAATTAATTCGTCATTCTCCAACAGTGTCCGACAATTTGACCTTAATACCGAAGAATTTAACGCAAGTGGAAAAGTTACCACTTTCCACGATTGCAAAACTCCAGAGGCGATTATTAAGAAATGTCGACTTTTCTCACGTCACTTCAGTTACTTGACAAGGCTGTCATAGTGTCCTCTATGTACTAGGCGAATGTATACTAACATGACGGTACCCTACACCCAGCTAACTACACCCCGAGTTTCCTCTCAAGATCACGCCTATTTATTAGAAAATTTATTTTATAATCAATAATAATAAATATTTATTATTATTGATCTAAAAGTATTTAGATCAATATCCCACTCAGTGTGAGAACAAGGTAGTCCCTACAACAATCGTTGAGACAGATACAAATGTTTCCATTTTGATTTTCTTCAAATATTGTCAATATTACTCAACCACGACATCCTCACAACCACGACATCCTCACAACCACGACATCCTCACAACCACGACATCCTCACAACCACGACATCCTCACAACCACGACATCCTCACAACCACGACATCCTCACAACCACGACATCCTCACAACCACGGCATCCTCACAACCACGGCATCCTCACAACCACGACATCCTCACAACCACGACATCCTCACAACCACGACATCCTCACAACCACGACATCCTCACAACCACGACACTCTCACAACCACGACATCCTCACAACCACGACATCCTCACAACCACGACACTCTCACAACCACGACATCCTCACAACCACGACATCCTCACAACCACGACATCCTCACAACCACGACATCCTCACAACCACGACACTCTCACAACCACGACATCCTCACAACCACGACACTCTCACAACCACGACACTCTCACAACCACGACATCCTCACAACCACGACATCCTCACAACCACGACATCCTCACAACCACAACACCCTCACAACCACAACACCCTCACAACCACAACACCCTCACAACCACAACACCCTCACAACCACAACAACCTCACAACCACGACAAACTGAATGTGGGCCACAGAACACGTCTCCAGCAGTTACTGAACAAAGCCACACTGCTCTTAATCTGATTGGCCGCCATATCTATTAATGACATCGCTAACGAATCACAATTTGCCACGTGTTACCTGCCTCCTATTGGCTGGAGCTGGTCACGTGATGCGTGGATGGAAATATTTAGAAAGCGGGATGAAACATTAGTTTCTTGACAGGATAATTACTAATAATTAAAACATACAGATTACAACACTACAAATCATCCAATCAAAACGAATTTTCTCGTACGAAATATGTATTTGAAAGACCTAAAAATGATTCTCAGAGATCAGAAGTGACAATACTGCTACAAGCATAACCCTTCACAAGGTGAGCTCCACAACCCCAGTAGGCTCACAACATCAACACATCCCGGGAGATTGATGACCCTGGTGGAGCACAGAAAACTTTGTTTCCAATCATCTCTGTGTAAACCCGAGTTCTTAAACGGCAAAATGATCGGTACCAAAATCCTCTACCAATAGTAAATGTTCAGACGAAAGTATACCCGGAGGGAGGGAGGGAGGGAAAGAAAAGAGAGGGGGTGTACTCACCTAGTTGTACTCACCTAGTTGTGCTTGCGGGGGTTGAGCTCTGGCTCTTTGGTCCCGCCTCTCAACCGTCAATCAACAGGTGTACAGTTTCCTGAGCCTAATGGGCTCTATCATATCTACACTTGAAACTGTGTATGGAGTCAGCCTCCACCACATCGCTTCCTAATGCATTCCATTTGTCAACCACTCTGACACTAAAAAAGTTCTTTCTAATATCTCTGTGGCTCATTTGGGCACTCAGTTTCCACCTGTGTCCCCTAGTGCGTGTGCCCCTTGTGTTAAACAGACTGTCTTTATCAACCCTGTCGATTCCCCTGAGAATCTTGAATGTGGTGATCATGTCCCCCCTAACTCTTCTGTCTTCCAACGAAGTGAGGTTTAATTCCTGCAGTCGCTCCTCGTAGCTCATACCTCTCAGCTCGGGTACTAGTCTGGTGGCAAACCTTTGAACCTTTTCCAGTTTAGTCTTATGCTTGACTAGATAGGGACTCCATGCTGGAGCCGCATACTCCAGGATTGGTCTGACATATGTGGTATATAATGTTCTGAAAGATTCCTTACACAAGTTTCTAAAGGCCGTTCTTATGTTAGCCAACCTGGCATATGCTGCTGATGTTATCCTCTTGATATGAGCTTCAGGGGACAGGTCTGGCGTGATATCAACCCCCAGGTCTTTCTCTCTCTCTGACTCTTGAAGTATTTCATCTCCCAAATGATACCTTGTATCTGGTCTCCTGCTTCCTACCCCTATCTTCATTACATTACACTTGCTTGGGTTAAACTCTAACCCTCTTTCTCTCTCTCTCTTTCTCTTTAACTTTCTCTTTCTCTCTCTCTTTCTCTTTAACTTTCTCTTTCTCTCT
>WNGS01061674.1:3604008-3623442 GCA_020271785.1 Procambarus virginalis | reverse complement strand
CTCTCTCTCTCTCTCTCTCTCTCTCGTATTCCTCCTATTCCATCTGCTTCTGTATCTCGCTTTCGTTCCCTCATCCTCCCTTCCGCCCTCCCTCCATTCCTCATGTTATCTATGCCTCTCTCCAACCCTCCCATTCTCTCTGCCTCTCTCTCTTCCGATCTTTGCTTTCTCTACCCCCCTTTCCTTCATTCTACTTCTCTCCCTCCTTTCCATTATATCTGCCTCTCTCCAATCAATATATTCCCATTGTCTTTCTCTGCAGATACGTCGACGATATATTTGTAAGTGTTGACAATGAATATCACATGGAGAGGCTTCGTGGCAAGCTGCAAGATTCTCAGACTTGGAGAAAACCTGTTGAGAAAACCTCAGACCTGTTGAGAAAAGTGAAGGAGGCAGGATTCCATTCCTCAATGTTTTCGGTGACGGTGACTCGGGTAGGTTCATCACAGCTGTGTACCGTAAACCAACTGATGCAGAAAACTGTATAATCGGTAAGAGTGAATGCACTGATAGGTATACGAGAAGCGTCGTAAATGCATATGTAGGTGGTGTACCTTGCTACTAGGTGTTTAAGGGGTGTGAGTTTACTTCTTCACCTGTTCAAGATGGACAAACTCATCGACAAGACTTCTGTTCTCTTTTTATCTATAGCAGTAACTAAAATCAGAGAGAGAGAGACAGACAGACAGACAGACAGACACGCAGACAGAAAGGCAGTCAGCTAGACAGAGTGACAGAATGCCAGACAGAGCCAGAGATAAAAACATAAAAAATCATACAAAAGAGACAGAGGCAAAGAGAGCAAAATATATAAAATAGGACAGAACTCAACGAAGTCGTTCTCTTTAAGTCCAACAAAAGCTACTGACACGATGGTCAGACACATGGTATCAGTCATCCCCTAAAATCCTTACGAGTTCTTAACACGGCCTTCTCCAAAAATAGAAATTATGCAATTTTTCTATTCACTCGGCAGATTAGAAGACGCGGAATGGGATTTTAAGTGCACCATTAGTCATGTTTTAAATACCTCTCTGACGCAAATTGGTTCACGGGAGAATAGGATTATAAGCTTAAAAGAAAGCTGTTCCTGCTTGAGATAAATGACACACAAGAAAAAGGGAAGGAGAGGCCTTTTGCCAGGCTGTTGATGGCTCATTATTGCATATTTTAGAGACGGAAGTGTGAAAATTTGTCTCTCCAATTGATGACCCAAGATCCAAGACTCCTTTTACTGAATTTGATTAAGGAGAACTTACTTTATTGCAAGACAATAATTAGATATATGAGAGATTATAAGGTTATTCTTAGTCCTTACATGTTTATATAATTGTTGCCTTGCAATAGTGTTATGTCTTGGTTATTTCTTAAGAGAAAAAACATTGTATAACGGACTCGCTGGTTGTTGGCCGTTGTTCGATTCTCGATGACCAATGAACGGAAATCGTCACTCAGTCCTCGTGTTACGGACAAATTTCGCAGTCAAATAAACTTTCCATATATACCAGCTCCTATATTGTCCTCAGGTACATGTTCCTATTGACTCCTCATATTTTACTAATCTCCAAGCCTCAAAGTCCACATCTATCCTGGCCTCAAAGTCCACATCTATCCTGGCCTCAAAGTCCACATCTATCCTGGCCTCAAAGTCCACATCTATCCTGGCCTCAAAGTCCACATCTATCCTGGCCTCAAAGTCCACATCTATCCTGGCCTCAAAGTCCACATCTATCCTGGCCTCAAAGTCCACGTCTATCCTGGCCTCAAAGTCCACGTCTATCCTGGCCTCAAAGTCCACGTCTATCCTGGCCTCATATTCTACGTCTATCCTGGCCTCATATTCTACGTCTATCCTGGCCTCATATTCCACGTCTATCCTGGCCTCATATTCTACGTCTATCCTGGCCTCATATTCCACGTCTATCCTGACCTCATATTCCACTTCTATCCTGGCCTCATATCCCACGTCAATCCTGGCCTCATAATACACATGTATTCCAACCTCACATCACTACCCTTTACAGTAATGTTGGCTAAGTTACAGTACAGTAACCCTGGCTAAGTTACAGTACAGTAACCCTGGCTAAGTTACAGTACAGTAACCCTGGCTAAGTTACAGTACAGTAACCCTGGCTAAGTTACAGTACAGTAACCCTGGCTAAGTTACAGTACAGTAACCCTGGCTAAGTTACAGTACAGTAACCCTGGCTAAGTTACAGTACAGTAACCCTGGCTAAGTTACAGTACAGTAAACATGGCTAAGTTACAGTACAGTAACCATGGCTAAGTTACATTACAGTAACCATGGCTAAGTTACATTACAGTAACCATGGCTAAGTTACAGTACAGTAACCATGGCTAAGTTACAGTACAGTAACCTTGGCTAAGTTACATTACAGTAACCATGGATAAGTTACAGTACAGTAACCATGGCTAAGTTACAGTACAGTAACTATGGGTAAGTTACAGTACAGTAACCCTGGGTAAGTTACAGTACAGTAACCATGGCTAAGTTACAGTACAGTAACCATGGCTAAGTTACAGTACAGTAACCATGGCTAAGTTACAGTACAGTAACCATGGCTAAGTTACAGTACAGTAACCATGGCTAAGTTACAGTACAGTAACCTTGGCTAAGTTACAGTACAGTAACCTTGGCTAAGTTACAGTACAGTAACCTTGGCTAAGTTACAGTACAGTAACCTTGGCTAAGTTACAGTACAGTAACCTGGCTAAGTTACAGTACAGTAACCTTGGCTAAGTTACAGTACAGTAACCTTGGCTAAGTTACAGTACAGTAACCTTGGCTAAGTTACAGTACAGTAACCTTGGCTAAGTTACAGTACAGTAACCTTGGCTAAGTTACAGTACAGTAACCTTGGCTAAGTTACAGTACAGTAACCATGGCTAAGTTACATTACAGTAACCTTGGCTAAGTTACAGTACAGTAACCTTGGCTAAGTTACAATACAGTAACCTCGGCTAAGTGTTTTACTCTGAAAATCTCATTCCTAACACTTGCTGTTTTCTTAATGACATTAAAATATATCGTATATCTTTTCTCATGAACTTGTCATTCTAAGAAAAATCATTCCGTTTAATTATTTTTCCACCTGCTGTAAATATTGAAGTTAAGGTAAGGCTCAGGTAAGGTAAGAACATAAGAATAAAGGTAACTGCAGAAGGTCTATTGGTCCTTACGAAACAGCTCCTATTTATAACCACCCAATCCGACTCATATACAAGTCCAACCCACGTTAGAAACAATCGAGGGACCCCACCTCCACCACGTTACTCCGTAATTGGTTCCACAAAAATCAACAACCCAGTTACCGAACCAGTATTTACCCAAGTCATGCCTAAATATAAACTTATCCAATTTATACCCAGTTTTTCGTGTTGTCTTGTGTTCATAATTTCAACACCCTACCAACATCCCCCTTGTTATGCCCATTCATCCACTTGTAAACCTCTATCATGTCACCCCTAATTCTTCGCCTTTCTAGAGAATGTAATTTAAGCTTTGTTAATCAGTCTTCATATGACAAGTTTCTAATTTAGGGGATTAACTTTATCGTCCTACGCTGGACACGTTCAAGTGAATTTATATCCATTCTATACTATGGTGGCCAAAACTGAACTGCATAATCTAAATGGGGCCTAACCAGAGCAAGATATAGCTGAAGAACAACACCAGGTGTCTTATCAGTAAAGCTTCGATTAATAAATCCCAGTGAAAGACGTTCACTGGGATGTCCTATTTGCCTTATTAAGAACACTTATGCATTGATTTTTCTTGGTTTTAAATTCTTACTAATCTTAACTTCCAGATCCCTTTTAACTGGGAAGGTAAGGTAATCTTTATTTTCTTTATCTTTATCTGGGTAAGGTAAGGTAATCATGAAGGTAAGGTAAGGCAATATCCAGCACATCCAGCATGTGTTATAACAGCACATGTAAAGGATATTGTTTGGGGAAATATGGGTGGAGGGTGTGTGGGTGGTGATGGGTGGTGGATGTGTGTGGTGGAGATGGGTGGAGTGTGTGTACTCACCTAGTTCACCTCAACCCGTCCTCGCAAATTCGTATAGTCAATATTGACTTACTAGTCTTAGTTGTGTTTGCGGGGGTTGAGCTCTGGCTCTTTGGTCCCGCCTCTCAACTGTCAATCAACTGGTATTCACCTAGTTGTATTCACCTAGTTGTGTTTGCGGGGGTTGAGCTTTGCTCTGATGTATCTGAATCTGGTGTACAGATTCCAGAGTCTATTGGGCTCTATCATATCTATATTTGAAATTGTGTATGGAGTCAGCCTCCACCACGTCACTACTTAATGCATTCCATTTGTTAACTACCCTGACACTGAAAAAAATCTTTCTAACGTCTCTGTGGCTCATCTGGGTACTAAGTTTCCACCTGTGTACACTTGTTCGTGTTCCACCCGTGATAAAGAGTTTGTCTTTGTCCACCCTGTCAATTCCTCTGAGAATTTTGTAGGTGGTTATCATGTCTCCCCTTACTCTTCTGTTTTCCACGGTTGTGAGGTTCAGCTCCCTTAGCCCTTCCTCGTGACTCATTCCTCTCAGTTCCGGGATCAGTCTGGTGGCATTTCTCTGAATCTTCTCTAACTTCGTCTTGTGTTTATCTAGGTATAGACTCCAGGCTGGAGCTGCATACTCCAGGATTGGTCTTACATAAGTGGTATTCAGGTCCTGAACGATTCCTTTCACAAGTTTCTAAAGGCAGTTCTTATATTGCCCAGTTTAACATATGCCGCTGATGATATCCTTTTGATGTGGGCCTCTGGGGACAGGTTCGGTGTGATATCGACCCCTAGATCTTTCTCTCTATTTGACTCTTGCAGGATTTCACCTCCCAGATGGTACCTTGTGTTCAGCCTTCTGCTCCCTTCGTCTAATTTCATTACTTTACACTTTCCTGGGTTGAACTTTAGCAGCCATTTTCTAGACCATTCCTTCAGTTTGTCCAGGTCATCCTGTAGTCTCTGTCTATCTTCATCTGTTTTGAATTTTCTCATAATTTTTGCATCATCAGCAAACATTGAAAGGAATGAGTCTGTACCCTCTGGAAGGTAGTTTACACATACTAGAAACAAGATGGGTCCGAGTACAGAACCCTGTGAAACCCCGCTGGTGACATCTCGCCACTCTGATGCCTCCCCCCTCACCGTTACTCGCTGTTTCCTATTGCTTAGATACTCCCTTATCCACTGGAGCACCTTACCTTTTACTCCTACCTGCTGCTCCAACTTTTGTAACATCCTTTTGTGAGGTACTGTGTAAAAGGCTTTCTGACAGTCCAAGAAAGTGCAGTCTACCCTCCCTTCGCTTTCCTACCTAATTTGTGTTGCTTGGTCATAGAATTCTATTAGGCCTGTGAGGCACGATTTACCATCTCTGAACCCATGCTGGTCTTACAAAACTGTTTCCCTCCAGATGCTCTATGAGCCTTTTCCTCACAATCTTCTCCATCACCTTGCATGGTATACAAGTTAGGGAAACTGGCCTGTAGTTCTGTGTGTGTTGTGTGTGTGTGTGTGGATATGGGTGGAGGGTGTGTGGAAAAGGGTGCGTTATGACAATGTTAATAGTGATGAAGACAGTGTGTTGTGGACAGTGGTGAGGTGGGGAAGGGCGTTGTGAGAGGGAGGTTGAGAGGGAGGTTGAGAGGGAGGTTGAGAGGGAGGTTGAGAGGGAGGTTGAGAGGGAGGTTGAGAGGGAGGTTGAGAGGGAGGTTGAGAGGGAGGTTGAGAGGGAGGTGAGAGGGAGGGTGAGAGGGAGGGGTGAGAGGAGGGTGAGAGGGAGGGTGAGAGGGAGGTTGAGAGGGAGGTTGAGAGGGAGGTTGAGAGGGAGGTTGATGAGGGGAGGTTGAGAGGGAGGGTGAGAGGGAGGGTGAGAGGGAGGGTGAGAGGGAGGGTGAGAGGGAGGGTGAGAGGGAGGGTGAGAGGGAGGGTGGGAGGGAGGGTGGGAGGAAGGTGGGAGGAAGGGTGATGGGAAAGGTGTTCAAGGAAAGGGAGATGATGTGGGGTGGGTTTTGTGGTGGGGGAGACCTGGGAGTGAGTGGAAGCGGTTTGGCAGTAGTCACACAGCCCAGGCATCGCTCGGGACTCCATCCAGTAAATGTGTAAAGGAATTTTAAATACTGCAGTCCAGCCTGTTGCCGTTAGCAGCACACAAATTTCCACGGTGAATTGTAATTTTATGGAGCGCCTCAGGGTCTACCACGACCCTCTCAAACCAATACTTAAGTAGAGTTGCCTCCTATTGCGACAACCACCGATTCCTAAGAAGTCTGAAAAGTGGGCTTTATTGCTAATAGAAGGCTTATAATTACATTTTTCAGCTGTTCCATGACAAAGAACTACAATGTTTTTTTTTCATTTCTGGATCAAAGTTGCTGGGGTAAAAATGGAAATGCAGTTACGTTTTGTGTTTATATTGAATGTTCTGAGAGAGAGAGAGAGAGAGACAGGAGAGAGGGTGACCGAACCACGCATCAGGAGATGGAGAAACGACGACGTTTCGGTCCGTTTTGGACCATTATCAAGTTGTGTAACAGAAGAGAGGAAGGTATGGGTAAATATATAAGGCAAAAGAGTGCGGTAAGGAAGTAGGTAAGGGAGGAAGGTAATTTCTGGAAGGTAAGAGTAAGGTGAAAGGTAAAAATAGGATGATAAGTCCATCAAAGAGATGAGTGGAAGAATGGAATGAAAGATGACTGGGATGAGGCAAGAATAAGAGAAAAGTCAGAACAAGAAAGGAGGGATAAGAAAAGGGGGATAGGATTAAGTCAGAACACGTTTGTTTAGAAAGTTAGAGCATTTGAGTGTTCTTACGTCAGGAATGAGCTGGTTGGAGATTTAAACCCAAAAGGGAACACTGGTTGTTCCACCAGACTATTATTTGAGTACAGGTGGAGAAATTTCCCAAATAGATAGATAGACTCCCTGATAGACCAACAGCTGATCTCTTCAGCCACACCCCCGCTACCGTCGGTCGACCAGCAATGGACACTTGAGTGCTTGCAATTTACCTAGGAGATCACCCTGTACGCATCTTGATGTTGGAGACGGACTCAACGTCACCTATTTAAGGGTGCGGCTCCAAAACTGACCTCGTTATCTTGTGCATACACCCTATTCGAGCCGCCGTGACTTCCCACTCTCTCCTTGTTTGGAATAATCTCCTAAATTCCCTTTTCATGAATTAATGTCAACTGTCACCCTATCCGCAGCCGTGACCTTCTCTCCCTCTCTCTCTCTCGCTCTCTGGGAAACCTCAACAGGACAAGAGCAAAAACCAGCTGACGTATAAAACATTTAATACATAAAAACGTACATAATAAAATATATATTATATACATTATTACCGTACAACACTCAAAGCTGCTACATCCCAGTAGCACTCCAATATCATATCCTGGCTTCACCAACTATCTATAACAGGCGGCTGCACATCTCTTGGCTCACAACCTGCTGCCCTCTTACTGATTGGGGCTGAAATACCTGGCACAACAATTATGTAGCTTCAACAATAAAAGTATCTGAAACTCTGCTTGGGACTGAAATACCTGGACCATCTACATAAGTATTCCCCAACACAAGAAGAAATCAATCTCTCACCTTACACTGCGTCTCACATGCCAATAAGTATTCAAGCACTCCTCTCATACATTAATGTATCCGCGTGATCCTCTGTTCTGCTCCTAGAGGCTTAAATCCAATGCACATATTTAGGTCCTCCAAAAATCAGGAAAGGCTTTTCTGCAGTTCTCACAGATCTGCTGAACAACGAAGTCCTACTCCAAACATCAGTTACGTTCATCCACTCGATCCACAAAGAAACGTGTAGCTTCCCAACACTGCTTGAAGTGCAACTCCTCACTATGGAACTCTGCTCTACCTCAGAGTTTAACGTACACTTCTTCTCCAGCCTCGAAGTTCCTCCATTGGCTTCTTCCCACACTAACCCCAGAAATCTATGATGGCACTCACTCTCTGATGCTCACTCAGGCCGCCCACAAAAATCGCTTTAGGACTGCTTCATAAGACTTCCTCCAGTCTTGACTTGAGTACATGGAGTCGCCCGGCAGGCCCCACACAGAAGCACCTGAGTAATTCTTTCCTCTTGAAGAAGCACACAAGTAGAGTTCCACACAGGCGCGACCAAACACTTGCTTCCAGGCCGCCTCTAATATACTCAAATCACAGAGAAATGGTTTACGATGTCCCCAACAGCTTCTTCACACTTACAAACAAGTAGCCTTCACTTCACCGCTAACACAGGGCACTATATTCTTCCTCCTTCCACGAGATCAACGAAGTACGACCATCTCTGGCGACTGCTGTAACTCAAGTAATGTCACGACGTCCTGCTAGCGTCACGTCACGTCACCATAATATCGACATCTCATTCCATGTCTCTTTTATTAGCCGCTCATCATTCGCTCATATTCTTAAAATACTCACTGACGTTTAGTATATATTTTCTTCCTCTGACCTCTTAATCTCAGGTCCGGAAAGCATAATAACTCTCACGGAGTAGATTCGTTCCATCAGGCTTCATGGGAGTCATAACAGTATGTATTGTGAGAGGGAAGAGTGAACAGCAACAAAGCCAGGACTCTGGTTCATGTTGGGTAGATTGTGTATCAAAGTATTTGAAGGATCGAACGCTGACCTGCAAGAAGCGAGGCGTTCTCTATTCCATTCACTTGGGTTCTAGGAGACTCGAACCATAGACCTCAAGCGTGTGAGGCAGAAGCTGTATCGACCGAGCTATTCGTTATAGGCCTTCACTATATCGTAGAGTGCAACTCAGTGAACCGAAGAGAGATCAAGGCTGTTTTGATCATATTAATCAAATTAATTACTCACTGCGTTAAAACCAACATATCCTGTCCAACTTATCAATTTTCTTAGGTAGAGAACTAATTTCAAATTAGATTATGATATGACATTTCCAAAAAAGGTTTTAAAGATCAAAAATGAACTTGAGTAATATGGCACATTCACTGCCTGTCTTCTAACCATAACATTATTAATGTTCACTATCGTTGGAATGTTCAAAATTTGACCCCCCTCCCCCCTCACCCCCCTCCCTTTCCCCCCACCCCCCCAAAAAAAAGATGTTTAATTATAATAATATTGTAAAGTGATCCGAGAAATCAGACAAGAACCGAACCAAACTCTTCCTGAATTAACACAGGTATTAAACTAGGTCTAAAAATTGCGTATATTAGGCTTATAGGGCTTATCATTATGATTACAGAAAACGACAGATTGTTACCCACACTACCAGACCTATTTTCACATACTGATGCATCCCTCCTTCACTCTTAACTCATCTTTCAGCTAAAAAAGTAACAATTAGCGTATAGCTCATCACCAAAAGCAACATTAGCTGAGGGCAACAGCTAACTACCGCTCCATGCCGCTCCCTTTATTGCTCTGGCATTCTGCAACCTCACCCTATTAAGCATTATGGGCAAGTATGCCCTCAAATGATGCAAGACGTGGTCTGGGCCCAAGGCATCCTAATGTAAATGCAAATCGTCCAAATCCCCGACGTAATTGCGTTGTCTGACTGTTTGTCGGATGTTGTGTATCAACAGGTGAGGTGTTTTACATTTTATATTTAATTACCCGCTTTGTAGGTCGCGGGGACGACAGTGGCCACCGTCTTCAGCGACCTCTTCTGCTTGCTAAGATGTATTACAGGCATGGGTTTTGTTTGTGTGAGCAGGTGTGATGGTGTCGTTTGTGTCTGTGTGATGGTGTCGTTTGTTTCTGTGTGATGGTGTCGTTTGTTTCTGTGTGATGGTGTCGTTTGTTTCTGTGTGATGGTGTCGTTTGTGTCTGTGTGATGGTGTCGTTTGTTTCTGTGTGATGGTGTCGTTTGTTTCTGTGTGATGGTGTCGTTTGTGTCTGTGTGATGGTGTCGTTTGTGTCTGTGTGATGGTGTCGTTTGTTTCTGTGTGATGGTGTCGTTTGTTTCTGTGTGAAGGTGTCGTTTGTTTCTGTGTGATGGTGTCGTTTGTTTCTGTGTGATGGTGTCGTTTGTTTCTGTGTGATGGTGTCGTTTGTTTCTGTGTGATGGTGTCGTTTGTGTCTGTGTGATGGTGTCGTTTGTTTCTGTGTGATGGTGTCGTTTGTTTCTGTGTGATGGTGTCGTTTGTTTCTGTGTGATGGTGCCGTTTGTTTCTGTGTGATGGTGTCGTTTGTTTCTGTGTGATGGTGCCGTTTGTTTCTGTGTGATGGTGTCGTTTGTTTCTGTGTGATGGTGTCGTTTGTTTCTGTGTGATGGTGTCGTTTGTTTCTGTGTGATGGTGTCGTTTGTTTCTGTGTGATGGTGTCGTTTGTTTCTGTGTGATGGTGTCGTTTGTTTCTGTGTGATGGTGTCGTTTGTTTCTGTGTGATGGTGTCGTTTGATTCTGTGTGAAGGTGTATTTTGGTGCAGTAGAGTCAGGTAGATCTTTGTCAACAACGGGAAGACTCATCAAGACTTGCTAATGGTGCAAGCCAGACCGAAACATCACCATTTATCAAACAAACATCATTTCCTTTATTTACACCTACATTATTGTGTCTTACTGGATTAAATAAAGTATTATTGAATGGACCTGTGAAAGATCTCATTAATAGGGGATATATACACCTTGATATATACATAAACCCATTTTTCGTTATATATATATATATATATATATATATATATATATATATATATGTATACACTGAGAGTATACTTTAGTCCTGGATTATGTACAGAACTAAATTATACTTGCTGGCTGGTCAGTAAGATATTGGAGTGCCTTAGTAATTAGAGGTTTATAAGATTTAAAACCACCAGGAAGCCAAATCGAATCACGTTGAAAGAAAGATCAACCGTAATGTTACCACTGATGAAGAGGTCAGCACTTCAAAACCTGTTCCCCCCTTTTAATCTCTTATACACAAAGTTCGTTTCACATCAAAGGAAAGAATCCAGAAAAATAACAGAAAGAAACATGACCTCTTCCAACGCAAAACAGAAGATGCAGCTTACTATCTACGACAAGCACGAAATGATCAGCAACTTCTTCTTGTAGAACTGTCAAGAAACCAAACAACGCCCTTGGAAGATTCCTTTCCTTCCCATGCATGCCTAAAGAATCAGCTCAGTTGATCTCCATATAATGAGATCAAAATGACAGATGCTGACAAGATGACAGCATCTCTTTCAAAGGCTTTCACTGACAAGACAGCTCCGTCATCCAAGGTAGGGAGTATACACACTGCTTGAGAAAGGTCAACCTTTCATCTCTTAACCACTGACGCAATTGTGAGTTCGGAGGGAACGACGTTTGAGAAAAGTATATTGACTATCTACTCAGACCAGTGAATGATGTGGTTTGTCTAAGAAGGAAAAGTATTGACCTTGTTCACAGACCAGAGGGACAGGAGATGACATGGATATTACGTTCGTTGTTTCTGCAGGGAAAAAAGGGCTTTGTACTCATTTGATTGTATGTCAGAGGTTCCGGAAACTGTTGGGCACTTTCATACCTTTATTTGATATTGTGTATGAAGTATGCCTCAACTATCAATTATATTATATTTGTTCTAAGTATAGAACAAAATATTTTTTTACTTAGTGGGTTCTTTGTGAGATTTGCTGCGGCTCTGGAGGATGGTGTTGGGAATAGTGGGTACATGGGAGGTGTTGGGAGGAAGTGTAGAGGGAGGTGTTGGCAGGAAGTGTAGAGGGAGGTGTTGGCAGGAAGTGTAGAGGGAGGTGTTGGCAGGAAGTGTAGAGGGTGGTGTTGGCAGGAAAGAGTAGAGGGAGGTGTTGGCAGGAAGTGTAGAGGGTGGTGTTGGCAGGAAGTGTAGAGGGAGGTGTTGGCAGGAAGTGTAGAGGGAGGTGTTGGCAGGAAAGAGTAGAGGGAGGTGTTGGGAGGAAGTGTAGAGGGAGGTGTTGGCAGGAAGTGTAGAGGGAGGTGTTGGCAGGAAGTGTAGAGGGAGGTGTTGGCAGGAAGTGTAGAGGGTGGTGTTGGCAGGAAAGAGTAGAGGGAGGTGTTGGCAGGAAGTGTAGAGGGTGGTGTTGGCAGGAAGTGTAGAGGGAGGTGTTGGCAGGAAGTGTAGAGGGAGGTGTTGGCAGGAAAGAGTAGAGGGAGGTGTTGGCAGGAAGAGTAGAGGGAGGTGTTGGCAGGAAGTGTAGAGGGAGGTGTTGGCAGGAAAGAGTAGAGGGAGGTGTTGGCAGGAAGTGTAGAGGGAGGTGTTGGCAGGAAGTGTAGAGGGAGGTGTTGGCAGGAAAGAGTAGAGGGAGGTGTTGGCAGGAAGTGTAGAGGGAGGTGTTGGCAGGAAGTGTAGAGGGAGGTGTTGGCAGGAAAGAGTAGAGGGAGGTGTTGGCAGGAAAGAGTAGAGGGAGGTGTTGGCAGGAAAGAGTAGAGGGAGGTGTTGGCAGGAAGTGTAGAGGGTGGTGTTGGGAGGAAAGAGTAGAGGGAGGTGTTGGCAGGAAGTGTAGAGGGAGGTGTTGGCAGGAAAGAGTAGAGGGAGGTGTTGGCAGGAAGTGTAGAGGGAGGTGTTGGCAGGAAAGTGTAGAGGGAGGTGTTGGCAGGAAGTGTAGAGGGAGGTGTTGGCAGGAAGTGTAGAGGGAGGTGTTGGCAGGAAGTGTAGAGGGAGGTGTTGGCAGGAAAGAGTAGAGGGAGGTGTTGGGAGGAAGAGTAGAGGGAGGTGTTGGGAGGACAGAGTAGAGGGAGGTGTTGGCAGGACAGAGTAGAGGGAGGTGTTGGCAGGAAAGAGTAGAGGGTGGTGTTGGCAGGACAGAGTAGAGGGTGGTGTTGGCAGGAAAGAGTAGAGGGAGGTGTTGGCAAGGAAAGAGTAGAGGGAGGTGTTGGCAGGAAAGAGTAGAGGGAGGTGTTGGCAGGAAAGAGTAGAGGGAGGTGTTGGCAGGACAGAGTAGAGGGAGGTGTTGGCAGGACAGAGTAGAGGGAGGTGTTGGCAGGACAGAGTAGAGGGAGGTGTTGGCAGGACAGAGTAGAGGGAGGTGTTGGCAGGAAAGGACAAGAAACGTTTGCTGGGAATGGAAGCATTGAGAAAGTGAGTTTTGCAAATATTATTGTACACGTGTATGATAATTTGTGTATGCAAATAATTAGTTTTAATGCATTCATAAAACTAATCTGAATATAGAGTAAATAAATATATTTTTGAGGCGCTCAAAATGTAAATTGCAGCCCTTCCCAGTTTTGGTAGTACTTGTAGTAACGATAAGTACCATAGTACCTATACCGACGTGCAACGCAATCGGAAAGTAGAAATCGGTCATACTGAATTTGGACAAACCAGAAAACGTTTTTCTACTTACATTTCAAAGACAAACTAAACTAACCCAATATTCCTAGGCCTCATATACGCTATCTGAGGCCTAGTATAGTACACATGTGAGCGATTCTAGGCTTAGGATAATTTAAGTTTGATTTTAGCTTCATTTTTCGGTCTCTATAAAAACAATAGTACAAATTCTACTAATTGCTTAGTACGTCAATGTTTGTACTATGGTGCACAGAGTTGTAAAAAGTGCTATCTAAACAGGAGAATGGGTTTCAATGTTGATCGATTATGCCATTACCTTTTTTGTTTTTCTACCGAGTTTTTAGGATTTTGAGGTTTCCGAGATTAGACGAACCGTTTTTCAATCACGAAGTCATGTCTCAATCACCTCACATGTCCTAGATATAAAGTGATGTCCCAAATCACTAAATATATATTACATATGAAAATTATATTACAAGCAAAATTTTTTATATTTTGTTGACAATAAAAAAAATAAAAAAAATATTTTGACTGCCTCACAGTCCAAAATTAAATGACATTCAGACTGGCTCACAAATGGCTTTTCTGTGCGTGACTGTCGGCACCAGGAGGAATATTGAGCAGTTTCCTGTCGACATGAAGGCCAGGATGCCTCAAACATTTACGTGTTCACTTGCGAAACCTTTACATCTTTCCTCGATAATGACAGCTGAGTCTATATATATTCAATAATTTGCAAGTTTCGAAGCTTTGTATCGCAAAGTTATTATTAATATAGACAATCTCGTAGCGCTTCAGAGTTCAAACATTTATCATTAATGCCAACTATCGCCATGATTGAGTAAAGATCCACATGTTTCGTAAGTGAACACGTCAATGCTTGATAAATCATTGCTTTGGATATGAGCTCAGGTACCCAGGACAGCGAGGGAATGGGAGGCCATTGACACTTTGACACGAGGCAGATTTAAGATGAAAATGAGACGATGATTTACAGTTAGAGACGCTGGGGGACGGATGTGGAGAATGGGCCGGAATATAGCAATTTATAGAAATTCCAGACAGGTTCCCCTGGCGGTAATCTGGTCAGATTGGTGGCCAGGTGTCACACAAACAAGCCTGCTTCATCTTCCCCCATCGCTGCATCAATCATCATAGCACACTGTCTTCATCACTGCAAACATCTTCAGAGATTCTACATTCACGAACCCCAACAAAATGTATCCTGATCTCTCACTTATTCATCTGACCATATCCGCTTCTTCACCCTCCTCAATATCCTGACACATATTTCCCATCTCCTCCCAGGACACATATGCCCTTTTTTCCGTCTTCTACCTCCTAGCGCACACACACGTCCTTCCCCATCTTCTCCTCCCTTGCACACACACGCCCATGCACCGTCTTCGACCTTCCATCACACAAACGTCATTTTCCATCTCTATTCCAGTCCACACACGCCTTTCCCAATCTCTCTCTCTCCCTTTCCACTCATGACCGTTCCCCATCTCTCTCTCCCTGCTCACACACACCTTTTCTCCGTCACCTCTCCTGTTTACACAGACCTTTTCAACGTCACCACACTCTGTGTACACACACACGCCCCTACTCCAACCATTGTATTCAAAAGGTTGCACCCAGAATGCAAGTCTGTCATCTGAACACCCATATTGAAAGGCAATATTATTATTTAATGTTATTTATTAAATTTTAAACTAATCTTAAATTCAACGACTGCGGGCAGAACCTTTCAGATCCCCAGACATCGTGAAGGAGGGGTAATGTGGCCGATCCCTCGATTCTCACCTCCCAATAACATTCATTGTAAAATCGTCATTAATCCTGTAAAGTTTAATATTCCTGCCTTTGCTTGCCCCGAGCGTCATGGGATCCATCCTCGCATAGACCGACAAACTCTGTCTCTTTTTTTTTTTTTAACTAAAAATGGGGTTCATTAGCCTACCTCTGCTCATCTGAAACCTTTTTCTAGAGACCCATTTATTTCATGATCTCAATATATGCATCATTATATATCCACTTTATTTAGCTCTAAGTAACAATCATGTAAGAACAGAATGAGTATGTAGCCAACTGTGTGTCAGAGCCTTCATGTGATCAGTTGACCTGATCTTCCGTGTATCAACTTGTTTAGCGAATAAGTTCCAGATCAGAGTCAGTCTAGGAATGAATGATCGCCGATGGAATGATATTCTTGAAAAAGACAGTTCCAGCATGAGACTGCTGAAGGTCGAGAGCCTAGTGCTACGGGTACCAACTACTGGTTGTCCACAGAGTTGGGCCAGGTGCGGAAGTTTGAAAATGTTGACCATGTATATAATTATATAATAGTAAGTTCGCCAACGTCACGACGGCGTGGCAGGCTCTGATATTCAGACCGTTCCTACCAGACTTGGTCAAGAGTAGAGATAAGCCTGCATGCCCGTCTCTTTACTTTATCCAAAAGTCTGATGAATGATGGGCGGGGTGGGCAGGCACTCCTGGAAAGGGGTGCATACTATAGATGAGAGCGAGTCTGCTCCATTGACGACTACCCTTACCGTCCGTTCTTGAAGGTAGTAGTTTATTAACTCTAAGATGGAGCCTGAGATGCCTACTGCTTGAAGCTTTACTACTAATCCAGAGTGCCAGATCCGATCAATGGCTCCTGCTGTGTCTAGAGCAACAACACAGCTGATCTTGGACTCATCCAGTGACTGATGGTACCTAGTGATGAGGTTTAGCAAGAGATCAGCAGCAGATCGACTTTTCTAAAACCATACTGTCAATCACATATTAGCCGATGATGATAAGAAAAGTTATATCTTTGTTGACTGATTAATGATTCTAGGATTTTACCAACAATGGAGAGCAGTGACACTGGTCTGTAGTTACCGACCACTGAGCGGCTCTTCGTGTTGTGTACTTGAACAACATCTTCCTTCTTCCATAAGAAGGGCCACGTTTCTTGAGCTAGGAAAATTTGGAAGAGGCACGTGAGAACCATATGCAGGCGATGAGTCACAATAACGTGGCTGAAGAATGTTGACCAGACCACACACTAGAAGGTGAAGGGACGACGACATTTCGGTCCGTTCTGGACCATTCTCAAGTCGATCGACTTGGGAATGGTCCAGGACGGACTGAAACGTCGTCGTCTTTTCACCTTCTAGTGTGTGGTCTGGTCAACAGGCACGTGAGAGGTGGAGCCAACAGGTCATCGCAGCTGCGTAGTAGTCGTGGACTGACCTTATCTGGTCCCACAGCTTTGTTTGCGTTTTAAGAAGATAGAGACCGACAGCCTGTTTATAACCACTTCAGTCATCCTACACACAGTGATGGTGCAAAATATTTTAAGGCATGACTTTCAGGGTCAGGGACTTGCATCTCCGTCTGTCTGTCACTCTCTCTCTCTCTCTCTCTCTCTCTCTCTCTCTCTCTCTCTCTCTCTCTCTCTCTCTCTCTCTCTCTCTCTCTCTCTCTCACTCTCTTGACAGTAAGGAACTAATAAGATGTGATACTAAATAGTGAAATGTATTTCTCATGTCTCTCTAGTGTCATCTTCTTATTGAAGGTAAAACTTTGCTTTTTAATTAACTTTTCAATTTCCTATATATCTGAACTCCTTAAAATTTTTATAGTCAAAATAAAGAGTTACTTTCAAGTCATGAATATCTAGAAAAAAAGCAGTATGACCTGTGGTAAACTAGTTTACGGCAAGTAAACCACGGGGCACTCTACTTGAGTACCTCGAGGTGTACATTTTCAGGTTTACAGCGTCAGGTTTACATTTACAAGCATTATTGATGTACAGTGAGATACAAAGAGTACCAGGTCACCTGATACACTGTCGTTGGATCCCCTGGTAAACCATCAGTTTGTTTACCAGGGGATTATTAAACACATGACCAAATTACGACGTTGCTGCAACGTTGGAACAAATTACAACACCTTCTAGCAAGTTTCAACAACTATCTAGCAACTGGTAAACACTATCTAACACTTCGTGAAAATTCATAACAAGATATAACAACTTTGTATTAAGTTATAACACGATAACAATAGAGATAGTTATGTTGTTGGTTTGCAAAGCTGTTCACTGTCATTGCATCACTTGGTTCACTAATGCTGATCACTTGGTACACTAACGTTGATCACTTGGTACATTAACGTTGATCACTTGGTACACTAATGTTGATCATTTGGTACACTAACGTTGATCACTTGGTACATTAACGTTGATCACTTGGTACACTAATGTTGATCACTTGGTACACTAACGTTGATCACTTGGTACATTAACGTTGATCACTTGGTACACTAATGTTGATCACTTGGTACAGTAATATCCTTGCTAAAGATCTAATCAACCCCAGATTTGCGTTCAAAGTGCAGTGGAACTGAACGTTCTACGAACTCAAATCTGGTGTTGTTAATCTGTTTAAGAAAACCATGCTTGAAAATTTCGGCATCATTTTCCTCAGCGACTGTCAGTGAAAACAGGCCACTCTTTCAGTCAAACTCGGTGGTCTTGGTGTCCGCACTGCCACCCAAATTGCTTCCCTAGCCATCCTGTCGTTCAACTCGGCATCGGAGGACTTGTTCAAGGAAATCCAAGTAGACAATTTCCTTATCTCAAATGCAGGAATCAAGGAATGCAGCACAAAATGGGAGACAATGACCGATTGAGCACCCAGACCAATTTTTCTGAAATCCAACAAACATTTCAGCTGGGACATTCCTATCATAGACTAAGTAGCAACAGCATTGTTGGAGGCAACAACGGACCACAGTAACCTAGGTCGTCTCACAGCTGTGCAAGTTCCCCATGCAGGAGATTTCTCTTTGGCACTCCCTATATCTGCGACAGGCACACGTCATGATCCACAGTAACTCCCTATTGCAGTCATCCTCCACCTTGCTGACCCAGTGCACACTTTATATAGGTGTATTTTTGGCGAGGCAGATGCAGAGAAATAGTGACTGCAAGACCTGCACTGTGGGAAATCAGGAGGTTGGCACACATGGCATAATGTGTGCTAACGACACCATCAAGAGGAGCCTTGCCTCTGCTCAGTGCCCAGCAGAAAGAGAGCCTCGTAATCTAATGAATCGTAATTCTACTGCCACAGTTGGTCGAGCGTAATGAGTTAAATTGTGACCATGGAGAATTGGCAGGCAATTAGTGTGAGAACAATACTTGTGTATCCACCTTGGCATCCACTTACATTACGCTCTCTTCGTCTAACAAAAGCTGCTGTCACACACAGAGAAAAAGAGAAATCAAACAAGTACAAGGAAATAGATCACTGGTGTAACTTTGTTCTTATAGGATCTGAGACCCTTGGTCACTGGAGAAAGAGTGCAAGGAAGTTTCTTAAGGACCTGGCTTCCAGGCTCATCGTTACAACAAAAGACCCCTTGACCAGCGAACTTCCTCTTCCATCGCCTCATCGCGGCGATCCAGAGAGGAAATGCTCACTGTATCCTCGGTTCCTGACTGGCGTCGGAGGAGTTTGAAGAAATTTACAGCCTCTAGTGAACTGACTCCTTTGCTTTCCTGTTAATGTTCATATTTAGTAACCACTTAGTTGTTCATAACTTAGAGAACGATAAATAGATTGCCATTTCAATAAATAGTTAATTGAAATTCACTTATTTACATAGTTTACTGTTCGTACTATCCTTAGAATTATTGAAGAGATGAAAGAGAGTTTAATAGCTATCGTTAAAGCTTTAATTGGAAATATTAAAGCCTTTCCAGCTACAGTTAAAGTCCGAATAGCTATTGTTAACTCCTTAAGGATATTGTTTCTTGCCAAACGTCATAATATGCTGATTCAAATGTTGTTGTTTTATGGAGTTACCCATCAATAAATCCTGTTAAATATTTTAAATATTTTCTTGCAAACACATTTGTTGAAGCGGACGTGAACGGCCAGCGCTGTCAACATATGCGTGCACTGTGGACACAACATATACACAAACACAACATACTCATCAACATGAAACTGGAAAATGTACATCCCCGATATGTATTTGGGTACTTTGTAATTCTGCTTCTAGTAACAAAATGCTCTATATGGAAATATTTTGATCAGTAATATGAAACTGATGGC
>WNGS01061674.1:3577106-3594031 GCA_020271785.1 Procambarus virginalis | reverse complement strand
CCATTGTAGTGCTTCAGATTTATCTCCTAAGTATATAATGTGAATGTGATTAATATTATTATTTGTTAAGCCGTTTGATTTGAGTTACCTGTAAAGGTGTCTTATAGATCGGTTAATCCGGCCACTGATGCATCAGGTAGGAGGTGCTGGCGAGGTGCAGCTTTGTTAGTAGTAAGGAGCATATCAGTCCAATATGGATTTAAAATTAGTAAATCCTATATCTACCTTTACTTCAGAAAGTAATCAATGATATATTAATTACTTTTGTATGCTGATTATATGGACTTTACCTTTCTGACATCTAAACTGTGCTGTAAAGTAATTGTTGATATACATACTAATTTTGTGTACTGCAGACGGTGTCTTAGTAGGGCCATCATCTCCCTTCCAGTTATGACAGCTTCTCATTATAGAAAGTGTTTGACAGTGGTCCTTATAAGTGAAATTTGCCTGAATATTATCGAGACTGAGAAGGTGATGAGACGGGAGAGGGAGACGAGAGAGTAGACCAGGAAAAAAGGTAATGCCAGTGGGTTGAGTAAAAGAAGAGAGAGAGGAGGAGAGAAAGAGAGAGAGAGACGAGAGAGAGATGAGAGAGAGATGAGAGAGAGAGAGAAAGAGGAAGAGAGAGAGAGACTATAATCACTGCCGGGTACGTAATTTGTCTTGAATAAATGAGTGTAACCGAATATTGGTCAAGTTTCACCATAACTACACTACACTCACCACACCATAACCTACACTACACCCACCACACCATAACCTACACTACACACCCACCCACACCATAACTACACTACACCCACCACACCATGAACCCACACTACACCCACCACACCATAACCCACACCTACACCCACCACCCATAACCTACACTACACCCACCACACCATAACCTACACCACACCCACCACACCATAACCTACCACCACACCCACCACACCATAACCTACACTACACCCATCACACCATAACCTACACTACACCCACCACACCATAACCTACACTACACCCACCACACCATAACCTACACTACACCCACCACACCATAACCTACACTCAACCCACCACATACATAACCTACACTACACCCACCATACCATAAACCTACCACTACAACCCACCCCACACACCATAACCTACACTACCACCCACCACACACCATAACCGCACTACACCCTCACACCATAACCTACACTACACCCACCACACCATACCCTGCAACTACACCCACACACCCATACACCTCACTACACCCATCACACCATAACCTACACTACACCCACCACACCATAACCTCACTACACCCTCACACCATACCTACACTACACACCATCACACCATAACCTACACTACACTCACCCATAACCTACACCAACCATAACCTACACCTACACCCACCACACCATAACTACACTACACCCACCACACCATAACCTACACTACACCCACCACACCATAAACTACACTACACACACCACCACACCATAACCTACACTACACCCACCACCCATAACCTACACTACACCAACCACACCATAACCTACACTACAACCACCACACCATAACCTACACTACACCACCACACCATAACCTACACTACACCAACCACACCATAACCTACACTGTAACACTGTAAAGGTGTTTGGTTTAGTTTTATTTAATACATACATGGAGATATATGAGTCACAGACAAGGATTTGACAGACGCCAACTTGTCTGGCCTGGATCTCACACCTCTAGTGTTAATGACACAGAGTTGACCTGAGGTCAGGTCATGCGAATCTCACCTGGCTCTCGCTAATCTTATAATTGAGCCTGGTAGCCTTCAAACATGCCGACGTTTAAGGAGTGGCTTGGTAGAGTGCCCCAGGCTATCTAACTTGTGGGCGGAGTTAGCCACTAGGTTTCCCAATATATACTCGGAGAGATATCGATTCGGGAGGAGGAGAAGGACAGCAGAAGCAGAGCAATAGACAGAAGAAAAGCCAGCAGCGGCCAGCCGTCCACACAGACGGTCAGCCGGCGGGGCGGGACAGTCTCTGTCAACTACAGACCCCCCCCCCCTCTCGCTATTCCATGGAGACTCAGACACTTGGTGAGTTGAACATTGAGGGACTTTGTCGTGTTCACTAAACAGGTGTTGTGTGATGATCAGGGGCAGTCGAGTTGTAGGGTTCCCGAATTCTTGGATGATGACTCACTTTGAATTATTAAGCTTGAACATTTATACTTGCTTAAATTATTGATACTTAGTATGTGAAATATAATTGAAAGTTATTATTTAAAGTGTGTTTAACTTTGTTCCCTAGAATTTTGAATGAGTACATGATACAGAGGGAGCATACCTCTTGAAACATCTTTGAGGGTATTATGTTGATACAGACAAGTTCCATTCCTTGTCTTGTATGTAAATGACTAGAATGGATGGTGGCAGCATTTCTCATTCTACTAGCAATTTCTAGCATTTCATTTTGCATCTTCTATTTTCTACTTCTACTATCTACTCTTCTACTTCTACTATCTACTTTCCTACTTCTACCTATCTACCCTTCTACTTCTACTCACTTCCTACTTACTCGATATTCTCATTTCCCTTCCCCCCCCCCCGTTACAACACTACACCCACCACACCATAACCTACACTACACCCACCACACCATGAACTACACTACACCCACCACACCATAACCTACACTACACCCACCATACCATAACCTACACCACACCCACCACACCATAACCTACACTACACCCACCACACCATAACCTACACTACACCCACCACACCATAACCTACACT
Source organism: Procambarus virginalis (assembly GCA_020271785.1). Lineage (NCBI taxonomy): Eukaryota > Metazoa > Arthropoda > Malacostraca > Decapoda > Cambaridae > Procambarus > Procambarus virginalis. The sequence goes on along the minus strand of WNGS01061674.1, from coordinate 3,591,228 downwards.
ACACCCATCACACCATAACCTACACTACACCCACCACACCATAAACTACACCACACCCACCACACCATAACCTACACTACACCCACCATACCATAACCTACACTACACCCACCACACCATAACCTACACCACACCCACCACACCATAACCTACACTACACCCATCACACCATAACCTACACCACACCCACCACATCATAAACTAGAGTATACACTACAGTTTTGTTTCCTCAGATGTCTAATCCTTCCTTCGAAAAAAGGACTCACCCACAGTATCCTTGACCCATAATACCAGTATAAACCACACGGGTATATTGTGATTGTAATCCCAGGTGGCAGTGGTGTTTGACCAAGTTGTGGCGCGGTGGTCCAGGGCGCTGGCTTGAGAGTACCAAGTGGGAAGGGTTCGAATCCTCATCCTCATGACTTCTACTGATTTTCTCATTGATAAATCACGTTCATATAATTTCATATATATTAGTATATTTTGGTAGCAGTGTTTCTTGTCAACATATGTTGTTAAATATGACCGAAAAGGTAAGATTAATAATTCTAACACGAATTTTCTCAATATTCAACCTCTGCTCCTTTCCATGACTGGTGAAGGATGGGAAGCTGCCCTTTCTAGATGTAACAGTCATTGAAAGGAGCGGAGGTTCCCACACTGCAGTCTACACTAAGGAAACAAACATAGGAATGTGCCTCAATGCCAACAGTGACTGCCCAGAAAGGTACAAGAGGAGTGTTGTTAACGCTTATGTCGACCGTGCTCTCAGCCACAGCTCAGGGTGGAAGCAAGTCGACGAAGAACTCTGTAGGGTAAGGCAGGTCCTAGTCAACAACGGCTTCTCCAACGGTTTCGTTGAAGACATCATAAAAAGGAAAATAAAACGCCATGTAACCTCTGAAGAGACAACTAATACAACACCTATACCCCCTATTAGACCATTTTACAGGAACTTCTTTTCCACAGCTCATAAAACGGAGGAAAGGGTCCTGAAAGATATTGTTGATTGGAACATTACCCCTACAGACAAAAATCAGAAGATACAATTGACGATCTACTATAAAACCAAAAAACGGCCAACCTACTAAAGAGAAACTCTCCAGACACAAAGCAGAACGCTTTAAAAGAGACCAACGTCGTCTATGCCTTCAAATGCCCACTTGGGGACTGTAAGCTTCAAAAAACTCAGTATATAGGCAAGACAACAACATCTCTTTCCAGGCGATTAACGATGCATAAGCAACAGGGCTCCATTAAGGAACATATATTCTCTTCCCACAACCAGACCATCGCCAGAGGAATCTTAACAAACAACACGGAAATCATCGATAGATACAGCGACAGGAGGCGGCTTAAAATCTGCGAGGCACTAAACATCAAAAAGTCAACACCCGCAATCAACAGCCAATTAATGCACAACTATATTCTACCCACTTCAAGACTCCGCTCCAATATAGAAGCATCAAGAAATATGGGCCAATAGGCCCTTTGCAGTTACTTCCATTCTTCCCTTTAATTTACCCAATTTATACCCATTGTTTCGTGTTCAGTCTTGTGTTGAAAGCTTTGTTCACCTCATCCAAAGCTGTTGTAACATATCACCTCACCCAAAATGCGGGTATATAAGATGAAAGCTGTTTAAATCTTAGCATAGTAGAACTCTGTTTAGTGTTTGCAGGTTATAGTTGTGTGTGTGTGTAAACTAAAGTCTTTGAAAATGTAATAAGCTATTGCGAAACGCGTTGAAGTGTCGCATCAGACTAGAAATAAAAATGAATTTTGGAGAATGGATTTTTCAATTACCATCGACAGTGAAAAGAAACATAAGAAATATTGAGAAAATTCGTGTTAGAATTATTAATCTTACTTTTTCGGTCATATTTAATAATATATGTTTACAAGAAAGACTGCTACCAAAATATACTAATATATATATAATGTATATATATATATATATATATATATATATATATATATATATATATATATATATATATATATATGAAGTGAGGTATTACTCAGTCGATGTGAATGGGTATTGAAGTCTTCCTTTCTAACTGGTCGTTTGGGGCAGTAATTATGCTGCAATATGGCAGTTGTTTGATATTGTAGATAGTAGTACGTACTTAAGTAAATGACGTCTATTAAAATTAGGAAGCCAGTGTTTGACATAGANCTGTGTTCAGGTTAGTTCAGTATGCAGCCACACAGCAAGGGTTGCTATTTAGCTGTTGGTTATGGTGCCACTGGATGGACATTAACGTAAAGATAAATTTGAGGAGGGTGCTGGAGTTGCCAGTGAACCCATTAGTTATTGATGTCATTGAAAGGCTACTGATTTGATTGCATTGCAACCGCTATTGCAGGTGTAGACTGCACTGAGGCGTAGAACAGTTAGGAGGTTACTGGAGACGTGTTTCAGAACTCACTGTGTCATTTGTTGTAATTGTGATTATAGATCTGTTAGTTCTTGCTTGCTTGTTGATTCCTCTGTGGGCACGCTTATGTTCGAGTAACGTCATTGACATTCTTTTGTTTTAATGTAGTAGTCTAGTCTCTGTTATAATAAATTGTTATTTGTTAACAGTCTTTGATGTCAACCTTCAACTATTCTGTGCCACTCCCATTGTTCTGATATATTTGATATTGTTGTTTTAAATCTTTGATATGACGGCTGCGCTCTTGGGAATTCGAATTCCAATTCATAGCGCCACACAACAAATATAAAATTTGATTGTGAGAACCCGTCGGTTACCCTTTATTGGTTTTAACGTCATGTTTAACTAGGAGGATCCAGCGGCCTATTGTGGACAGGTTTTCACCCCTGCTGGTGGAAGCCTGGCGGTTTGCTCCCGCTTCTCCTTTTTCTACTGGACTCATGCTTAACTGCCAAGAGCAGCCTTTAAACTTGTAGTCCACCTCCTAAGGGAGGTAGGCGTAGAGAAAAATCTCACAGCTGGCGCCCAACGTGGGGCTATGCAACTTGGGTTCGAGCCCATGCAGGGCAGTCTCATTGATTTTTAAAGTAACATAAAAGTTATCATTACAGAACAATGTGGACCAGGATGGTTGAAGGTATGTTTTGTGCATGTTGTCACACATAGGTACACACACACCACACACACTGTAGGAAAGAGGTATTTCATTGTAGATATGGTGAAATCTGTCTGGCTTTTCGTGGCTGCTAGCTAGGGGACATTGACACACTCGTGAGTGAGTGGGGTCAGCTTGCAGCAGGTGTCGTGGACACCAAGCCAGCGTGCAACAGTGGTTGCAAGGGTGCACTCAGGATATGCCTGAGGTGCAAGACACCACCTACCTGAGGGTAGACGAAGCTTCTAGAAGTGACCTCAAGCGTGAGAGGTCTCATTGGACGACAGAGTAGTTGTCAAGGGTGTCATTAGAGTGTAGTTGTTAGATACACCTTAGGATCTTAGTGGGAGGTCGCGCCACCAGCTAAGGATCCGAGTTGTCTTCTTTAGAGAAAGGAGAGTAATTATCTGTAGTTAGACAGGTGAGGGAATTCTTGCCAGAGTGGGGACTGTACAACCCCAGGAAGAATTCATGGTAGTCACTCGAGAGGTTGAGCAGAGGCTCCCGACTGGAGAGGTTGAGCAGAGGCTCCCATTTTCAGAGGTGACAGCAAGGCCGAGTTCGAGCCTGATGGTGAGAGTGCAGCAAGTCAGTGCTGGCTCAAGAGCAGATTGCAAGGGGACAATCTCACATAGGGAAGGGAAGCAAGCCCACCCTAGTGCACTTAACCTGGTGACAAGGTATGAAGGTAAAGATGCCTAGCATGGCAGCACTGAGAAAGACGATTCGATGGATGCATACATCGATCGCCTTTTGAAGAAAGGCTGAAAATGCAAGATGGCAAGGTCATTTTGGGCTGGTGATTTTCCATGGTTCAGATCCCCAGCAGCATAATGATTCTGATCTTAAGGATTGCCTTGGTAAAGGGTTATAGTAGATCTGCAGAGGGAATGCTGATCACATTCCAAGTTAGGTCCAGGTAGAAACGGACCGGGGAGTTTGACAGATGTCAAGAGTTTCGCTCATGTCCTTGTTAGAGGAGCGAGACCGAGGAAAAGCAAGGGAGAGACCCCAAGCTCAGTAGGGGTGAGTGTAGGTGCTTGTAGAAGGGCTTTCTCCCAGATAGTTCAGTCGGTAGACCAAGACCGGCTGGTGTTTGACAGTTGGACAGGTAGGGTGATCCTGTCAACTTGTTGCAATGTCAGGTGGAAAACTGACAGTAAGTTCTTGTAGGTTGAGGGGAGGTGAGAAGTACTTCACCGGTAAGCCACACCAATGTGTTGCTCATGTGTCCAGTATGACACAGACTGAGGATGGAAATGGGAGGTTCAGTGATGGAAATGGTTGCGAGGTGTTGAACGGCCAGGACCAGAGCTAGAGCCAAACATGTTACCACTCCAAGGTCAGGCAGCACCATCCTAAACCCCTATTCTCTCCTCCACCCCCCTCATGGGTAGCGAGTGTAGTGTGTGGGGAGGGGAAGCACACGTGAGCACGAGCTCTGTGAAAAACACTATATCTCTCGGGATATTTCAGTTATACAGGAACTAAACACAGTCAGATGACTCATAAAGTGCATCTCAACTTATTAAACAATATACCATAGTGATTGACATCCGACTTTTGTGCTTTAAGGAAATAACAAGTGAATTTCGTGTGGAGTCCACCTCGTGGTGCCAGAACCCACCCCATGGACCCACGTCCCGTGTGCCCACCATGCGTGTGTGTGCTTACTAGCAAATTCGTTTCCAACAAGTGTAATAGGGGAATGTGGATCGAGAAATTAGTAATAGAGCATCAAATGTGCCCATAGTAGGAAAACAGCATGTAAAGGATTTGGGAATAATCATGTCTGACGACCTAACGTTTAGGGAGCATAACCAAGCAAATATTGCGACAGCCAGAAAAATGATAGGATGGATTACGAGAACTTTCAAATCCAGGGATCCCATCACAATAGTTGTACTCTTCAAGTCACTTGTGTTGTCCCGTCTTGAGTACTGCCCAGTACTCACTTCCCCCTTCAGAGCAGGAGAGATTGCTGAAATAGAGGGAATACAGAGAACATATACGGCACGCATAGACGCGATAAAGCACCTAAATTAGTGGGATTGTCTCAAAGCCCTCGAAATGTACTCACTAGAAAGAAGACGAGAGAGATATCAAATAATATACACCTGGAAGATACTGGAGGGCAAGTACCAAATCTACACAGTAAAATAACAACGTACTGGAGTGAACGATATGGAAGAAATGCAGAATAGAACCAGTGAAGAGCAGGGGTGCCATAGGCACAATCAGAGAGCACTGTATAAACATCAGAGGTCCACGGTTGTTCAACACCCTCCCAGCAAGTATAAGAAATATTGCCGGAACATGCGTGAACATCTTCAAGAGGAAACTACATTTATTCCTCCAAGGAGTGCCGGACCAACCAGGCTGTGGTGGGTACGTGGGCTTTCGGGCCGCTCCAAGCAACAGCCTAGTAGACCAAACTCTCACAAGTCAAGCCTGGCCTCGGGCCGGGCTTGGGAATTAGAAGAACTCCCAGAACCCCATCAACCAGGTAATCAATCAGGTATGCCGTTGAATAATATTCGAGCGCACAGCACGATGTTGGCAGCGGCGATCACTGGGGCTCCTGGTAAGACTGTTTTTAGGCATCTATGATTGGTTGGCTAGATGAGATGATTTCGCACTTGATGGATTTAGGGTGAGTCCTAACGCCTATCCCCTAGATTTCACTAGCTGAAGATCCCCGAGAAGGGACTCCTGTGTCCCTGCCAGGGTGCCATGGTACAGGAGCCAGATGTTGAAATCACTGAATCACGCTCATCCTGCCTGTGATCTCTTTAGCAGCCATGCATAGAGAAGAGAAGAGGCAAGTGGGTCCTCCTGCTGAACACCTGGAGAAATTATTTCGGGCTCCCCAACTACAGGGTTGATTCCTTACACTACGCAGCTCAAACGTAGGAGTAGACAAGGAAAGTTTGTTCGAAATGCTTCCAATACCTCATCTCTCTGTGGTTATCTACTGCTTTATTTTCGGGAGGTCCTTAATATAGGCTCGTGCTGCATGAGCTGCTGCTGCTCTCACAGCCATGGGGGAGTCCGAACCTAGTTGATGGGGTCGAAGCCTCGTTGCAGCTTCCGTGCTGATGTTTCTGACAGCTGACCTAGCAACAAGGCGCCGAAGTGTGTTACTCACGGCTATGGGTCTGATTCCACCATCCTCCTTCCTAAGGGATGCTCGAAAAAGAAGGGATTAGTTGAATCTGGGATCAGCCCAGAGAGGCAGTCGTTGACAAACTTCGTGACCTCTGACAATAATGTCTCGGCAACTTCGCCGAGATCTGGGTTTGTCATCTCCTTGAGGTGCTGAGGGTCTTACTCCAGTGTATCCCCCCCCTTGCTTAGCCTGGCGGGAATGACATGATGGCTTTGTATACTCTGACGCTTTAGGAAGGAATAGAGGTCCCAGGTCTGGGATATTATGTCCAGAGAAGTGGGTCTCGGGAGCCCACTATTTATTCTCGGGGACCCACTATGTGTACTGCTATATATATTTCGCTCTTACACACACACACAACACGCCACACATACACACACACACACATACACACACACACACACACACACACACACACACACACACACACACACACACACACACACACACACACACACACACACCGGTGGCCGAGCGGACAGCACGCTGGACACGTGATCCTGTGGTCCCTGGTTCGATCCCAGGTGCCGGCGAGAAACGATGGGCAGTTTCTTTCACCCTATGCCCCTGTTACCCAGCAGTAAATAGGTACCTGGAGTTAATCAGCTGTCACGGGGTGATTCCTGAGGTGTGTGTGTGTGTGGTGTGAAAAAAATAATAGTAGTAGAAACAGTTGATTGACAGTTGAGAGGCGGCCGCCGAAAGAGCAGAGCTCTACCCACGCAAGCACAACTAGGTGAATACAACTATGTGAATACACACACAAACACACACACACAAACACATCAAACTGGACCATCTCCTTGGTCCATAGCTGAACCTCACTTCCCTGGAAAACAGAAGAGTAAGGGGAGACATGGTAACCACCTACAAAATTATCAGGGGAATTGACTGTGGGACAAAGACAAACTCTTCAGCACGGGTGGAACACGAACAAGGGGACACAGGTGGGAAACTTAGTACCCAGATGAGCCACGGAGACATTAGAAAGAATATTTTCAGCGTCAGAGTAGTAATAAGTGGAATGCACTAGGAAGTGATGTGTATGAAGACTCCATACACAGTTTCAATATAGGTATGATTGAGCCCAGTAGGCTCAGGAATCTGTACAGTTGATTGACAGTTGAGAGGCGGGACTAAAGAGACAAAGCTCAACCCCACAAGCACAACTAGGCAAGAAAATTAGGTGAGTACATCACACACACATACACACATCTCCAGAAAGCAGCCCATAGCAGCTGTCTAACCTCCCAGGTACCTATTTACTGCTAGGTGAGCTGGTGCGTCAGAGTGAAAGAAACTGCCCATTTGTTTTCATCTCCCACCAGGATCGAACCCGGGCCCTTAGGATTACGACCCCAAGCGCTGTCCACACAGCCGCGATGTCCAGGAGGTTATCTGATGACAGGACGTTTGACTGGATGTGTCTGGCGGCTTGTGGGGCTCTCTCTCCATAGTCCATGAGCCCTCACTGTGAGCACCTCACTGTCCGTGAGCCCTCACTACCGTCATGTTTCAGTAAGGGCTCTGTGTCTCTAATATCTGAAAATATCGACCTTGAAAGTACAGAACACTACATATTTTTAATGTGTCTTAAGGTGTCGGGATGCCTTTTAGAGCGGGTAACCTGGAGACAAGTTTCGTAAGACGTTAATCTACTGTTGTGTCATACATAAACGGGTTTTGGCGGTTGCATTAACGAGCTCTTGATCAGTAGTTACGAGGACAGGTGGCGAACACGTTCGTCCCCATCCCTACATTGTGGAAATTCTTTGCAGGTTTCAAGGCGACGCGTCGGACTGACGCCTCACGGTGTATCACCATAATTTTTTCTGTCTCTGAAGGTCAACATGATCAGGTTTGGCGCAGGAAAGGAAGAGCGATGGTATTTGTGATTAAGTTCTCTAAGTTTACTGATTGATCTGCTCTCTCTCTTTCTCTTTTAAAATCACGAATGTCATATAACTCATCTCCACTCGTATTCTTTCTTGCATCTCTATGCTACTTTTTAAATATTTGATATTAGTACATTGCCTCGTTTCTTGGCTAATAGCGATAATGTATTTTGTGTTGTCATTTTTCCCTCTTTATATTGCTGCTGATAGAGAGTTACATATGTCATAGATCAATTTTCTTGCATTAGGTTTCTAATGATACCAGTTAAACTTTCTGTTCAAAAACGCAAAATTGGAAGCGGATAACAAGTAAAATATTAAATAAAGACTCGCAGCATTTCGAAACACCAGCGTGGAGGCCCCACGCACCAGAACCTGGAGACAAACCCGATTATCTCCCACCGACCAGAAAGAGCGGATCCCGGAACATGTGAACAATGATTCTCTGACCCTCCAAAGCGTGCCCTTGGCAGTGGCGCTGGCCAATTCTCTTCAGACTTCTGTACAAAGCAGGACTTATCTTCACTACAATAGTGCAAAACCCGGAAGGCTATTAGAGATACATTACAATAACAGGCACCAGTCTTGGTGAGTGAGTGAGCAGCCGAGCGCAACACAGCTGAATACACGGCATTTCCAGCGGCGCTCATTTTTTTGCCAGCGTGAGAATCCTTGTGTCTGACACGAGACCACATTAGGATGACGACCGCAGCCTCCTGCTTCCATAAGGGTGTTAGAGTGTGGTGTTCTCCTCTGAGAGGAGCTTATACACCACAGAGAACATACGGGACAGGGAACATACACGGTAGAGAACATAGACGATAGAGAACATAGCCGATAGAGAACATAGACGATAGAGAACATACACCATAGTGAAGATACACCATAGAGAACATATACGACAGGGAACATATACAACTGAGAACACTACGTGATTATTCCACTGCCGCGAGAGTGCTCAGACCAAAACGCTAGTGTGAATATATAGGATTCATGATGTATCTGTGAGAAAATATTAGGGAAATGCAATAGGTTTGAGGTCACTCCAGAAACATACACGACCTTCTTGACCCCGAAGGTTCTTATACAGTCTCACCCCAAGATATTCAACTAAACTTCAATGAAGTTTGAAAAGCATTTGGTACCTACAATCAACGTCTGCATTATACCCAGCCACACTCAAATGGTTTATGTGCAACCCGTCCTCTTAAAAATAACGTCATTTTTCGCTCGTATGCGTGCTATGGCCAAATTTGGACGTAATTTGAAATGAAATTGACTCACAAAAGTGACGTACTGTTCCGTTTTCTGTTTGAGACGTCCGGCCTACTCGGTAAGATTAGAAGAGGAAACTTTCAATTAACATTTTTCATAACGTTTTGAAACTTCATGAGAATTTCCTTCCCACCTAACCTTTCAAAGGACCCTTAACTTACTGTTGTTGAAAAAAAATCCCAATTTATACATCCACTTTCGACCATACGGCAAACGGCCAAAAGCGACATTATTTTTAAGAGGACAGGTTGCCCCCTACCCACATCGATGAAGTCGGATTTTCAGCCAAAATTGGTTAGTGGGGACGAATTAGAGGGGCCTTCCATACATCAAGTACGTTCTTTATAATTTCTGGTTGGGATAACTTTTATGCTCATCATAGTCGGTAGTGCGTTTTTGTACGGAGCCGGAACCCGAGTCCAATCCCACAGCAACTAAAACACGTCCAGCACATTCATCCATCGAGTTATTTCACATTTTTTTCACCATTCAACGCAGAAGTCACTTTCAGAGCGGATCTCTTGATCATGCAGGCGATGAGTCACAATAACGTGGCTAAAGTAAGTTGACCAGACCACACACTAGAAGGTGAAGGGACGACGACTTTTCGGTCAGTCTTGGACCATTCTCAAGTCGATTGTCGACTTGTGAATGGTCCAGGACGGACCGAAACGTTGTCGTCCCATCACCTTCTAGTGTGTGGTCTGGACAACTCTTGATCATGTTTCTGTAATTGACTTTATTTTTTACATAATCGCATATTATGTCTCAACCACAAGTTCTTTCCCCCACCCACCAAAATTTACTTCTTTCATAGCCTGGAGGATATTAAAACTACCTCTATAGACATGTATTAAAAAAGGCTCTCATTTGACAGCCCGGATAGTAGAGGGTATAAAAGGAAGGATGAGTGGCAGTAGTGTCCGTTCTTAGGTTCTTGTATTCCTACAACTCTGTGGAAAGATCAAGAACGAAGCTCCCACTGCCAGTGTGTGCAAGCCACATTGTATTGTCTCATGTTTATCAATGTTGAAGCATATGATGACCTCATCCCCCAGCACCACGTAGACGACGCCGTAGCCCCCACAATGCAGGGGGGCGGATAGCTGAGGCTAACGACGTATCTTTCTCAGTTTATCTTCCTCAGTGGGAATAATCGGCTTCCGATAAGATTCCTGCATCTCCTCCGACCGTAGAAAGAACATAAAAGCTTGCAGGGCTCTAGAGTGCCAGGGAATTGAATGAACACATCACCAAATACACGTTGTCACTATTTAGAAAGAATAGGATGTACATGCTCTTTAAATCCCAGTACAAAGAAGATGAGGAAATAGAGAGTAGTGGGGTGAGGAATGTAACGCCAGGAGTGAGATATAATGAGAAGAGGAGAGAGAGAGTTGGCTTGACGATGAGTGATTCACTTCCCCATAATAGAACATTTCATGATGCTGGTATGTTAGTAAGAGCAGAGATGCTGCTCGTGTGTATTTCTCACAATGTTTATAGCACAGCCGCTAGCGCTGTCTATGTAAACAAAGTGCATTTCGCCCGCCATGGCTTGGTACATCTCATGTACACTGTACGCTACTCAAAAGTATATGTATCGATAACAGGGAGTACCTGAAGGACAGAAGACAAAGAGCAACAGTCAGAGGAGAGGCCTCCAGCTGGAGGAATGTGGGATCCCCAAAGGATCCATTCTGGGACGACTACTGCTTCTAATTAATGTTAATGATCAACCCGAGGAAGTGAGCTCGTTCACGTCATTGTCTGCAAACGATGCAACGATAACGAGGAATGTAAAAACAAAGAACTGTGGAATGTTACAGGGAGACCTTGATAAACACCTGGAGTGGACAAACTAATGGCTGTTTAGTTCAATCTTAAGAAGTGTAGGTAATGGACATGGAAAACAGAGGAAGAAGAACAGAAGGTGTCTACACTATACATGGAAGGCAACTACAGGAATCTGAGAGAGAAAGAGATATGGGAGTGGATATAATCCCAACCCAACCACCAGAGGCACACACAGGCAGGGTAACATCAGCGGCATATGGGATACTGGCAAACATTAGAACGTCGTTTAGAAACCTAAATCAGGAAGCTTTCCAGGTAATCTACACAGTTTTTACTAGGCCAATAATGGAACATGCGGCACCGGCCTGGAATCCATACCGTGTGAAGAGAAAAATTAATATTTAAAAAATGCAGACTCGTTCCAGAGCTAACAGGGGTTAAGGTGTGAGGGTAGACTGAACCAATGAGGCCTCACCACCTAGGAGGACAGAAATAGAGATAGATGATATGATCACAACAAACAAGAAATTGAAAGGAATAGACAGGGTGGACAAGGATAGCCTCTTTAAGATGAGAGACAGTAGGACGAGAAGGACGCAATGGGAAAGCGGAAAACACATACGAGTCGAAGGAATGTACGGAAATACTCTGTAAAGGGTCATCAACAAGTAGAATGTTCTAAGAGACGTTGTACACCGTCATTCTCCCATTACAGAAAAATTTTGCTATTCATACTTCGGCTACAGTACCATAATACAGACGAGCTTCCCACAGCCCATTTCTCAAAGCAAATAGGCAACTATTATATTTTTCTAATGTTTCACACCGCTAGGCTCCTCCGACCACCTACACACCCATGGTAGACCATTATATTCATTTTATAAAAGAGACAGAGATAGTCAGCAAAAAAGACAGAGAAGACAGAATGAGACGGACAACAAATAAAGAGACAGACAGACACAGAATGAGACAGACAGATAGAGACAGTGATAGGGAGAGAGGAAACAAGAAGGGGAGATTTGTGACGAGAAAAAAGGAGAGAGGGGGATATTTAAAGAGAATTGAAAGAGAGAAGTGGAGACAGGAGGATAAGTGGGGAAAGGGAGAGGAGAGGTGAGAGAGGAGAGATATGAGAGAAGGTGAGACATGAGAGAGGGGGGGGGTGGAGAGAGGATGGAGAGACGAGGTGAGAAAGATGGAAGTGGAGAGAGACACGGAAGCAGCCGGTTATTCCAAGTACAACGTACATTCACGGGGGGGGGGGGTATATGTATATATATATATGTATATAAATATAATATATATATATATATATATATTATATATATTATATATATATTATATATATATTATAAATATATTACCATCAAAACATATAAATAGTTATGTAAATTACTAACCTCCATATCGTGTAAAATAACATTTCATTCACTGGACCAGTGGCTTATAAGTTCCAAAGTCTCCCATTAGCCCCTTGTCTATACCCGTCAGAGGAGCCAGTGGAGTGCGTATGTGTTCCCCTGACATCCCTACCACACCGTCTTTCCCAGCAACGCCGCCTAAACACGCCAGAGAGAGAATTGAGGCTCCTCGGGGCTATTATCGGCCTCTCCGCCAACTTCCCGCCGTAAATGAAGATGAATGACTGTTGTGTAAATTCCGTGCTGCGTTAAGAAGCATTACCGACCACACGGTTTTTGCTGTGAGGTAAAGAGGGGGGAAAATGTAGGCATCATACGTTGAATGTTATATGCCACAACAATGGGTAAATGTTTTATGTAGGAGGATTGAGTAGATGTTTTATGCAGGAGCATGGAGTAATGTTTTACTCAGAACCATTGAATAATTGTTTTATGTGGAAGGAATGGGTAATGTTTTATGCAGGAGCATTGAGTGGATGTTTTCTACAGGAGCATGGGACAAAAGCTTAATGCAGGAGCATAAAGAAAAGACGTTATGCAGCTTTGTGTGTGCTGGGGTGAATCCCCACTAATTAATGGGTACCACTTCACAAGGGTTCCTGAGGTATCCCCGATAGATAATAGGTTTATTGAAGCAGCGAGTCAGTATCACTACCCGTAATCTTCGTGTGTGTGAAGTTACAACCAACGAGGGCTTGTAGTTCTTGATAGTTCGTTGCTAGGGTCAGGGAGGATTGACTGGTCACCAGTTCAACTGTCGTCACCTGTTCACCCAGCAGTAATTACCTACCTGGTTAATAATTGTTCGGTAGGTGGTGTTTGAAGAAGAACTATAGTAGGTAATGCTGACCATGAGCTATGGAATGGTGAAGTTTATTAACAGGAGTCATTACAGGAAGGTACCTGTGATGACTCCTGTTATCATCGGTCTCATCTACTCCGGTACGCTCCTGTGTGACAAATATACATCAGAAGAAGTTACCTTTTGCTCAGGCAGTCCAGGGTAAGAGTTCGATCCATTGTAGTCCTTCAGATTTATCTCCTAAGTATAATGTGAATGTGATTAAAATATTATTTTTTAAGCCGTTTGATTTAATAAACCTGTAAAGGTGTTTCATAGATCGGTTAATCCAGCACTGATGCTTCAGGTAGGAGGTGCTGGCGAGGTGCAGCTTTGTAGTAGTAAGTGAGGGACATATCATCATATATGAATTAAAATTTAAATCTATATCTATTTTATTCAGAATAATAATGATAATAATTACTTTTTCTGCTATTATTATGACTTTTCCTTCTGACATTAAACTGCGTGTAACTAATTGATAATAATACTAATTTTCGTACTGCAGACGGTGTCTTAGAGGGCCATCATCTCCCATCAGTTATGACAGCTTCTCATTATAGAAAGTGTTTGACAGTCCTTATAATGTGAAATTTGCTGATATTATCGAGACTGAGAAGGTGAT
>WNGS01061674.1:3562620-3573798 GCA_020271785.1 Procambarus virginalis | reverse complement strand
TACATGCTCTTCTTGGCAGCTCTTGCACCATGGACTTGAACGAACCAGTCAAATTGTTGTGAACAACGATTATAGCAATAGAGAATTCGACTAAATAGTAAATAAGAAGTTAGGCCGCCATCGACTGAGGATAATCAGGCCCCAGGGCGGAAACTCAGCCCCCAAGGGGAGGCATTATAGCGTATTTAAAAATACATTACTCAGGCATATAAAAGGATAAGAAGGTAATAGGAGATAGACATTAAGAACATAAGAACATAAGAACAAAGGCAGCTGCAGAAGCCTATTGGCCCATACGAGGCAGCTCCTATTTTAAAACCACTCAATCCCACTCATTCCATAATAGGAGATATAATGATAGGAATTTTAAGCTTTGCAGTGAAAATGCTTGGACTCGTCCTATCATATATTATATCACCCCTCATACATCTTCCCTTATTATGAGAAATAACATCTCTGCCTCCTCTGACAAACTGAGGTGTACCAATGTAGTGTATCAACACACAAGCAGCTCAGGAGACCGTGTGCTCAGAAATATATGCTACATTGGACATACCACAAATACATTGAGTAGATGTCATACACTACATTTACAAGACGGAGGTATTAAGCAACATCATTCTCAATACCACAACACCATCCTGAGTCGCCAAGACATAGTGAGAGATACGACAGTAATCACACGCATCTACGACCGTACGAGGCTTCGTATACTTGAGGCTGTGTTCATTCGGGAGCTGACACCAGTAATCAACATCCAGATGAATTCGACTTCGAGCATACAACTGTTTGATGGTCCTCCATTGACCCAGAGGGAAGCTGTAAGACCTGGCGGACAACTAGAAACTGGAGTCAGGCAACAATCACCTCACCCTATCCTTCACTGCTCCGTATAATTAAGGAAGTTAGGTGAATTGTAGAGTGAGGTGTACCCACACTTATAAATGTCAAGATTTCTCCTTGTAAGGTAATGGAGTGACTTGAAGAAGCATTCCAATGAATCTCAGACACTTGCCTTAAGAGAATCTGCCACAATGGTGTAAAAGTCGACCAACCCAGAACTGAATTCAGTGAGAGATTCTCGATCCCATTACTGTATGCCAGTGTGTGGTCAGGTTGACTGTAAAAACCATGGTTAGGCTCCAGTTCGGGGCTCTAGTACTTATTAGTTTTCTAGGTCTCCCTGCAGGTGGCAACTCCACCTCCACTGTATGGTAGATAGGAATCAGCAATGTAGATGCACACGTGTAGTCCCACACAAGTCCCTCTGGGAGGTGAAATCCTACAAGAGTCAAATAGAGAGAAAGATCTGGGGGTTGATATCACACCGAACCTGTCCCCAGAGGCCCACATCAAAAGAATATCATCAGCGGCATATGCTAGACTGGCCAACATAAGAACTGCCTTTAGAAACTTGTGTAAGGAATCTTTCAGAACCCTGTATACCACTTATGTAAGATCAATCCTGGAGTATGCAGCTCCAGCCTGGAGTCCATACCTAGTTAAACACAAGACAAAGCTAGAGAAGATTCAGCAGTATGCCACCAGGATCGTCCCGGAACTGAGAGGAATGAGCTACGAGGAAAGGCTAAAGGAGCTGAACCTCACATCCGTGGAAAACAGAAGAGTAAGGGGAGACATGATAACCACCTACAAAATTCTCAGGGGAATTGACAGGGTGGACAAAGACAAACTCTTCAGCACGGGTGGGACGCGAACAAGGGGACACAGGTGGAAACTTAGTACCCAGATGAGCCACTGAGACGTTAGAAAGAATTTTTTCAGTGTCAGAGTAGTTAATAAATGGAATGCATTAGGCAGTGATGTGGTGGAGGCTGACCCCATACACAGTTTCAAATGTAGATATGACAGAGCCCAGTAGGCTCAGGAATCTGTACACAGTTGATTGACAGTAGAGAGGCGGGACCAAAGAGCCAAAGCCCAACCCCCGCAAGCACAATTAGGTAAGTACAACCTGTTTACCATCCTTCCGTAGTTGAAGGGTAACTTTATCTGGACGTTTGTGACTGTTTTTATGTTTCAACATATAAGATTCTCTTTGTGTTTGATATTTAATTGTGACCAAACTTTTAATAATGTCATGTCTAGCAATCTAGCAATGATCCAGACGGGTGCCCAGATCGGAATTAGGAATAGCATTGCATGCTTTATGAGCCATGAATTAGGAAGGAGTGCTTTGTGCCTCCCAAAAGCTGCCTCCAGCATTGCTGAAGCAATGTTCTACACTACGGTATTATCTCACAAGGGCTGTTTGCCATCGTTTAAAGTAGTTGGTTGGGGTGAAGAACCTGCGAGAGTGTACCACTGGATAATTCTTTAAGTGAATTTGGGATCATGAATCCCAGTGGAGTTTGTTAAGTACTCCGGATGTATATCTTTCACTGATTCACTTGCAACACTTGTCATAGATAAAAATGCCGGCAATGCTATTTGTGTTGCCATGCGTATTCCAATACCACCGAGTCAAATTGGGAGCGTTGCATGGTCCCATTAATCATTTCTCAGAGAGAGGTTCAACAGTAAGATAAATAAGTAAGTTCAACAGTAAGAGAAATGGGTAAGTCTGAATAATGCCAGGCATAATACTAGCAGGTGCAAAGCATCATGGATATCCTAAACCCCTATTCTCTCCTCCACCCCCCTCATGGGTAGCGAGTGTAGTGTGTGGGGAGGGGAAGCACACGTGAGCACGAGCTCTGTGAAAAACACTATATCTCTCGGGATATTTCAGTTATACAGGAACTAAACACAGTCAGATAACTCATAAAGTGCATCTCAACTTATTAAACAATATACCATAGTGATTGACATCCGACTTTTGTGCTTTAAGGAAATAACAAGTGAATTTCGTGTGGAGTCCACCTCGTGGTGCCAGAACCCACCCCATGGACCCACGTCCCGTGTGCCCACCATGCGTGTGTGTGCTTACTAGCAAATTCGTTTCCAACAAGTGTAATAGGGGAATGTGGATCGAGAAATTAGTAATAGAGCATCAAATGTGCCCATAGTAGGAAAACAGCATATAAAGGATTTGGGAATAATCATGTCTGACGATCTAACGTTTAGGGAGCATAACCAAGCAAATATTGCGACAGCCAGAAAAATGATAGGATGGATTACGAGAACTTTCAAATCCAGGGATCCCATCACAATAGTTGTACTCTTCAAGTCACTTGTGTTGTCCCGTCTTGAGTACTGCCCAGTACTCACTTCCCCCTTCAGAGCAGGAGAGATTGCTGAAATAGAGGGAATACAGAGAACATATACGGCACGCATAGACGCGATAAAGCATCTAAATTAGTGGGATTGTCTCAAAGCCCTCGTAATGTACTCACTAGAAAGAAGACGAGAGAGATATCAAATAATATACACCTGGAAGATACTGGAGGGCCAAGTACCAAATCTACACAGTAAAATAACAACGTACTGGAGTGAACGATATGGAAGAAATGCAGAATAGAACCAGTGAAGAGCAGGGGTGCCATAGGCACAATCAGAGAGCACTGTATAAACATCAGAGGTCCACGGTTGTTCAACACCCTCCCAGCAAGTATAAGAAATATTGCCGGAACATGCGTGGACATCTTCAAGAGGAAACTACATTTATTCCTCCAAGGAGTGCCGGACCAACCAGGCTGTGGTGGGTACGTGGGCTTTCGGGCCGCTCCAAGCAACAGCCTAGTAGACCAAACTCTCACAAGTCAAGCCTAGCCTCGGGCCGGGCTTGGGAAGTAGAAGAACTCCCAGAACCCCATCAACCAGGTAATCAATCAGGTATGCCGTTGAATAATATTCGAGCGCACAGCGCACAGCACGATGTTGGCAGCGGCGATCACTGGGGCTCCTGGTAAGACTGTTTTTAGGCATCTATGATTGGTTGGCTAGATGAGATGATTTCGCACTTGATGGATTTAGGGTGAGTCCTAACGCCTATCCCCTAGATTTCACTAGCTGAAGATCCCCGAGAAGGGACTCCTGTGTCCCTGCCAGGGTGCCATGGTACAGGAGCCAGATGTTGAAATCACTGCTCATCCTGCCTGTGATCTCTTTAGCAGCCATGCATAGAGAAGAGAAGAGGCAAGTGGGTCCTCCTGCTGAACACCTGGAGAAATTATTTCGGGCTCCCCAACTACAGGGTTGATTCCTTACAGTACGCAGCTCAAACGTAGGGAGTAGACAAGGAAAGTTTGTTCGAAATGCTTCCAATACCTCATCTCTCTGGTTTATCTACTGCTTTATTTTCCGGGAGGTCCTTAATATAGGCTCGTGCTGCATGAGCTGCTGCTTCACAGCCATGGGGGACACCAAAACCTAGTTGATGGGGTCGAAGCCTCGTTGCAGCTTCCGTGCTGATGTTTCTGACAGCTGACCTAGCAACAAGGCGCCGAAGTGTGTTACTCACGGCTATGGGTCTGATTCCACCATCCTCCTTCCTAAGGGATGCTCCGAAAAAGAAGGGATTAGTTGAATCTGGGATCAGCCCAGAGAGGCAGTCGTTGACAAACTTCGTGACCTCTGACAATAATGTCTCGGCAACTTCGCCGAGATCTGGGTTTGTCATCTCCTTGAGGTGCTGAGGTCTTACTCCAGTGTATCCCCCCCCCCTTGCTTAGCCTGGCGGGAATGACATGATGGCTTTGTATACCTCTGACGCTTTGAGGAACAGAGGTCCCAGGTCTGGGATATTTATGTCCAGAGAAGTGGGTCTCGGGAGCCCACTATTTATTCTCGGGGACCCACTATGTGTACTGCTATATATATTTCGCTCTTACACACACACACAACCACGCACATACACACACACACACCACACACACACACACACACACACACACACACACACACCACACACACACACACACACACACACACACACACACACCGGTGGCCGAGCGGACAGCACGCTGTACACGTGATCCTGTGGTCCCTGGTTCGATCCCAGGTGCCGGCGAGAAACGATGGGCAGTTTCTTTCACCCTATGCCCCTGTTACCCAGCAGTAAATAGGTACCTGGGAGTTAATCAGCTGTCACGGGGTGATTCCTGAGGTGTGTGTGTGTGTGGAAAAAATAATAGTAGTAGAAACAGTTGATTGACAGTTGAGAGGCGGGCCGAAAGAGCAGAGCTCTACCCACGCAAGCACAACTAGGTGAATACAACTATGTGAATACACACACAACACACACACACACAAACACATCAAACTGGACCATCTCCTTGGTCCATAGCTGAACCTCACTTCCCTGGAAAACAGAAGAGTAAGGGGAGACATGGTAACCACCTACAAAATTATCAGGGGAATTGACTGTGTGGACAAAGACAAACTCTTCAGCACGGGTGGAACACGAACAAGGGGACACAGGTGGAAACTTAGTACCCAGATGAGCCACGGAGACATTAGAAAGAATATTTTCAGCGTCAGAGTAGTTAATAAGTGGAATGCACTAGGAAGTGATGTGTATGAAGACTCCATACACAGTTTCAATTATAGGTATGATTGAGCCCAGTAGGCTCAGGAATCTGTACAGTTGATTGACAGTTGAGAGGCGGGACTAAAGAGACAAAGCTCAACCCCCACAAGCACAACTAGGCAAGGAAAATTAGGTGAGTACATCACACACACATACACACATCTCCAGAAAGCAGCCCATAGCAGCTGTCTAACTCCCAGGTACCTATTTACTGCTAGGTGAGCTGGTGCGTCAGAGTGAAAGAAACTGCCCATTTGTTTTCATCTCCACCAGGATTCGAACCCGGGCCCTTAGGATTACGACCCCCAAGCGCTGTCCACACAGCCGCGATGTCCAGGAGGTTATCTGATGACAGGACGTTTGACTGGATGTGTCTGGCGGCTTGTGGGGCTCTCTCTCCATAGTCCATGAGCCCTCACTGTGAGCACCTCACTGTCCGTGAGCACTCACTACCGTCATGTTTCAGTAAGGGCTCTGTGTCTCTAATATCTGAAAATATCCGACCTTGAAAGTACAGAACACTACATATTTTTAATGTGTCTTAAGGTGTCGGGATGCCTTTTAGAGCTGGGTAACCTGGAGACAAGTTTCGTAAGACGTTAATCTACTGTGTGTCATACATAAACGGGTTTTGGCGGTTGCATTAACGAGCTCTTGATCAGTAGTTACGAGGACAGGTGGCGAACACGTTCGTCCCCATCCCTACATTGTGGAAATTTCTTTTTGCAGGTTTCAAGGCGACGCGTCGGACTGACGCCTCACGGTGTATCACCATTTTTTTTCTGTCTCTGAAGGTCAACATGATCAGGTTTGGCGCAGGACAGGGAATAGTCGATGGTATTTTGTTGAATTATTCTCTAAGTTTATTGATTTGATCTGCCTCTCTCTCTCTTTCTCTTTTAAAATCACGAATGTCATATAACTCATCTCCACTCGTATTCTTTCTTGCATCTCTATGCTACTTTTTAAATATTTGATATTAGTACATTGCCTCGTTTCTTGGCTAATAGCGATAATGTATTTTGTGTTGTCATTTTTCCCTCTTTATATTGCTGCTGATAGAGAGTTACATATGTCATAGATCAATTTTCTTGCATTAGGTTTCTAATGATACCAGTTAAACTTTCCTGTTCAAAAACGCAAAATTGGAAGCGGATAACAAGTAAAATATTAAATAAAGACTCGCAGCATTTCGAAACACCAGCGTGGAGGCCCCACGCACCAGAACCTGGAGACAAACCCGATTATCTCCCACCGACCAGAAAGAGCGGATCCCGGAACATGTGAACAATGATTCTCTGACCCTCCAAAGCGTGCCCTTGGCAGTGGCGCTGGCCAATTCTCTTCAGACTTCTGTACAAAGCAGGACTTATCTTCACTACAATAGTGCAAAACCGGAAGGCTATTAGAGATACATTACAATAACAGGCACCAGTCTTGGTGAGTGAGTGAGCAGCCGAGCGCAACACAGCTGAATACACGGCATTTCCAGCGGCGCTCATTTTTTTGCCAGCGTGAGAATCCTTGTGTCTGACACGAGACCACATTAGGATGACGACCGCAGCCTCCTGCTTCCATAAGGGTGTTAGAGTGTGGTGTTCTCCTCTGAGAGGAGCTTATACACCACAGAGAACACGGGACAGGGAACATACACGGTAGAGAACATAGACGATAGAGAACATAGCCGATAGAGAACATAGACGATAGAGAACATACACCATAGTGAAGATACACCATAGAGAACATATACGACAGGGAACATATACAACTGAGAACACTACGTGATTATTCCACTGCCGCGAGAGTGCTCAGACCAAAACGCTAGTGTGAATATATAGGATTCATGATGTATCTGTGAGAAAATATTAGGGAAATGCAATAGGTTTGAGGTCACTCCAGAAACATACACGACCTTCTTGACCCCGAAGGTCTTATACAGTCTCACCCCAAGATATTCAACTAAACTTCAATGAAGTTTGAAAAGCATTTGGTACCTACAATCAACGTCTGCATTATACCCAGCCACACTCAAATGGTTTATGTGCAACCCGTCCTCTTAAAAATAACGTCATTTTTCGCTCGTATGCGTGCTATGGCCAAATTTGGACGTAATTTGAAATGAAATTGACTCACAAAAGTGACGTACTGTTCCGTTTTCTGTTTGAGACGTCCGGCCTACTCGGTAAGATTAGAAGAGGAAACTTTCAATTAACATTTTTCATAACGTTTTGAAACTTCATGAGAATTTCCTTCCCACCTAACCTTTCAAAGGACCCTTAACTTACTGTTGTTGAAAAAAAATCCCAAATTTATTACATCCACTTTCGACCATACGGCAAACGCCAAAAGCGACATTATTTTTAAGAGGACAGGTTGCCCCCTACCCACATCGATGAAGTCGGATTTTCAGCCAAATTGGTTAGTGGGGACGAATTAGAGGGGCCTTCCATACATCAAGTACGTTCTTTATAATTTCTGGTTGGGATAACTTTTATGCTCATCATAGTCGGTAGTGCGTTTTTTGTACGGAGCCGGAACCCGAGTCCAATCCCACAGCACTAAAACACACGTCCAGCACATTCATCCATCGAGTTATTTCACATTTTTTTCACCATTCAACGCAGAAGTCACTTTCAGAGCGGATCTCTTGATCATGCAGGCGATGAGTCACAATAACGTGGCTAAAGTAAGTTGACCAGACCACACACTAGAAGGTGAAGGGACGACGACTTTTCGGTCAGTCTTGGACCATTCTCAAGTCGATTGTCGACTTGTGAATGGTCCAGGACGGACCGAAACGTTGTCGTCCCATCACCTTCTAGTGTGTGGTCTGGACAACTCTTGATCATGTTTCTGTAATTGACTTTTTTTTTTTACATAATCGCATATTATGTCTCAACCACAAGTTCTTTCCCCCACCCCCAAAATTTACTTCTTTCATAGCCTGGAGGATATTAAAACTACCTCTATAGACATGTATTAAAAAAGGCTCTCATTTGACAGCCCGATAGTAGAGGGTATAAAAGGAGGGATGAGTGGCAGTAGTGTCCGTTCTTAGGTTCTTGTATTCCTACAACTCTGTGGAAAGATCAAGAACGAAGCTCCCACTGCCAGTGTGTGCAAGCCACATTGTATTGTCTCATGTTTATCAATGTTGAAGCATATGATGACCTCATCCCCCACACCACGTAGACGACGCCGTAGCCCCCACAATGCAGGGGGCGGATAGCTGAGGCTAACGACGTATCTTTCTCAGTTTATCTTCCTCAGTGGGAATAATCGGCTTCCGATAAGATTCCTGCATCTCCTCCGACCGTAGAAAGAACATAAAAGCTTGCAGGGCTCTAGAGTGCCAGGGAATTGAATGAACACATCACCAAATACACGTTGTCACTATTTAGAAAGAATAGGTTGTACATGCTCTTTAAATCCCAGTACAAAGAAGATGAGGAAATAGAGAGTAGTGGGGTGAGGAATGTAACGCCAGGAGTGAGATATAATGAGAAGAGGAAGAGAGAGTTGCTTGACGATGAGTGATTCACTTCCCCATAATAGAACATTTCATGATGCTGGTATGTTAGTAAGAGCAGAGATGCTGCTCGTGTGTATTTCTCACAATGTTATAGCACAGCCGCTAGCGCTGTCTATGTAAACAAAGTGCATTTTCGCCCGCCATGGCTTGGTACATCTCATGTACACTGTACGCTACTCAAAGTATATGTATCGATAACAGGAGTACCTGAAGGACAGAAGACAAGAGCAACATCAGAGGAGAGGCCTCCAGCTGGAGGAATGTGGGATCCCCAAAGGATCCATTCTGGGACGACTACTGCTTCTAATTAATGTTAATGATCAACCCGAGGAAGTGAGCTCGTTCACGTCATTGTCTGCAAACGATGCAACGATAACGAGGAATGTAAAAACAAAGAACTGTGGAATGTTACAGGGAGACCTTGATAACACCTGGAGTGGACAAACTAATGGCTGTTGTAGTTCAATCTTAAGAAGTGTAGGTAATGACATGGAAAACAGAGGAAGAAGAACAGAAGGTGTCTACACTATACAGGGAAGGCAACTACAGGAATCTGAGAGAGAAAAGAGATATGGGAGTGGATATAATCCCAACCCAACCACAGAGGCACACACAGGCAGGGTAACATCAGCGGCATATGGGATACTGGCAAACATTAGAACGTCGTTTAGAAACCTAAATCAGGAAGCTTCCAGGTAATCTACACAGTTTTTACTAGGCCCAATAATGGAACATGCGGCACCGGCCTGGAATCCATACCGTGTGAAGAGAAAAATTAATATTTAAAAAATGCAGACTCGTTCCAGAGCTAACGGGGTTAAGGTGTGAGGGTAGACTGAACCAATGAGGCCCTCACCACCTAGGAGGACAGAAATAGAATATATATATATATATATATATATATATATATATATATATATATATATATATATATATATATATATATATGTCGTACCTAGTAGCCAGAACGCACTTCTCAGCCTACTATGAAAGGCCCGATTGCTTAATAGGGCCAAGTTTCATGAATTATTGTTTTTCGATACCTAACTTACCTAACCTAACCTACCCTAACTTTTCGGCTACCTAACTTAACCTAAACCTATAAAGATAGGTTAGGTTAGTTAGGTAGGGTTGGTTAGGTTGCTTTTACGATAATTTTAACTCCAATAAAAAAAAATATGACCTCATATATATGAAATGGGGTAGCTTATCATATCATAGGAAAAAAAAATAGAGAAAATATATTAATTCAGGAAAACTTGGCTTATTAGGCAAATCGGGCCTTGCATAGTAGGCTGAGAAGTGCGTCTGGCTACTAGGTACGACATGTATATTTATATAGATATAGATATATATAATATAGAGAATAGAATAATATAGAGTTATATAGAGTAGATATATATATATATATATATAGATATATTATATATTATATATATTATATATATTATATAAAAATATATAATATATATATATATATATTATATATATATATATATATATATATATATTTGCAAGAAGCGAGACCGTCGCTCTACCGTCCAGTCCAAGTGGTTGGGTGACAAACAGACAAATGTTTCCTTAGTACGAACAGATTACAATGTAACTATTTTATGTTTCTTAATAGTAAGTAATATGTGATATTTGCCAACTCCTCCAGTGTAGAGCAAACAGTTATTTCCCAAAACCTTTGCTTTTGTGACCATTGCAGTCATGTTTTGAAAAAAAACAATAGTAATTTTTACTTATAAAGGAAAATATACACTGGTTGGATTACATTGCATTTATTCATGGAGCAGTTTTGCTATTTTTGTAGTGTGGAGGCTACCCGCATCATATGTTCAGATAAGGGGTATATTAGTAGAGATAACAATCATTTATGTTCCGATAAATTCAGAAACTTTTTTCTTATACCAAAAAAATGTGTATAATATACTAATAAACTTATACAGAACTTGCATACTATACAAATAAACGTATACAGAAATGTGTATTATATACAAATAAACTGACACAGAAACTTGTATAAACTGTTTACGACAACTTATACAAATGACTACAATACTGGCTGGACTAAATATGTGAGCAGCAGTCTAAATCAAACTTACATTCCTGGAAGGAAGTGTGTAGCATTTATAACATTATATTAGAGGTG
>WNGS01061674.1:3538753-3560212 GCA_020271785.1 Procambarus virginalis | reverse complement strand
TTGATAAAATGGGAATTGTAAAAGCAAGTGATTACATAGTTAAAGATATAGGTAAATTCAAAATGGTAAAACAATATGGGTAATATAAGAATCATAAAATATATATCAGATAATAATAGAGATACGATTCTTGATATTTATTATGATTCTTATACATAATATAAAAATCATAATAGAATTATAAATTTTGTAAAAAAATGACAAAAAAATATTTACTATAATTCCATTTAAAGTAGTTTAGTAAAATTCAAAACTGTATCCTGGCTGCAAATTGCAGGATATACATTAATATAGAAACAAACTCCGAGGAAAGAGGTAACTTTGAACAGAAAAATCATGTGTTGTGGATGAGTTTTAATCATGCTATGTTCACCTCGACACAGTACACAAAAATTCTGCAAATTTGTTTGAAAACTAATAGTTGTATATTCAGCTTTACATCTGAAATACTATAAATATTTATATATATAAATATATTTTTACCATTCAGTAAAAAAGTAAAATCTATATGCAAAGTTTTACCCTAACTGAAAACAGAAACCTCTTCCTTCCATGACTCTGTAGCACAATCTGTTCAGGATGATTGTATGAGATGTTGATATTAAAGCAGCCTAATGTTGATACGGAGGAGCTCCCTGTCATTAAGCAGCCTAATGATGATACAGAGAAGCTCCCTGTCATTAAGCAACCCGTCCTCCTGTTTAGGCAGTACCTATTGTGACGGTCGTCAATAGTCACAAATTCGTACGTTCTTAACTTTCAGTTAGTAATATATTGATTAATAAGAAATTCTTTTAAAATAAATGAAGCTAAAAAACAAATTTAAATATTCCTTGGCCTAGTATAGCACACATAGTACTATATTAGGCCTCAGATATCGTGTATTAGGGTAGTTAGGTTAGTTTAGTTTATCTTTACAACACAAGCAAAAAAATAGTTTTTCGGTTTGTCCAACTCAATAGTGCCGATTTTTACTTTCTAATTCGTTGTACGTCGGTATATATACTATGGTCCTCATCGTTACTATATTTACTACCAAAACAGGAGGATGGGCTGCATTAAGGGATATCTCCAGGCCTTAGTAAAGTAACATATAGTGACTAACTGAGGAGATTCGAACGACTGGGAGCGCTCCACTTGCAATAGAGCAGTTTAAGAGCGTCTGCATGTTGCATAAGTAACTGACACGTCTCTATACACTACACTGCTCATCAGAGCAAAACTCAGACGTGATGGTCGTACTAGACAGGGAAGCACGGACGCTGAGCAGGAGACTGTCGTGGTCGTTGGACTGCAACACGATGTTGACTTATGCATGAAAGCAATAATGCGGTGTTGGTGACGTGTCCCAGGATACGACCTGCAGCAACACTAACCAGCCAATGTGGGGTTATAACGTCTACAGCCAAAACCCTTTTGAAACGAAGTCAATATGGACTTATTCTGGATCACTGAAAACGGAAATAATGATGAAAAAAAAACTTATTAGCTCTACTTTTCATCAAAGACGAGTCTTGAATCTGTTTTCCTGCATAATGGCAATATTTTGCCATCATCCCATTGGTTAATAGCCCATATGACGAAATTGGGCAACATGAAGCAGTTTAGAGGGGCATGAACGAGGACACCATCAGTGGCTGGTTGTTGGTTCAGGGGCGACAACGATCAGGAGATCGGATGCACCCCGCCGTGCCCTTAAAGGGTAGATCGCGAAGCCTAATGGCTAAATGAACGTTGCCTGTTGGCGGGAACAAATGCACCTTGCGGGAGTAAATACACTGATGGGCAGATGATTGGGGAGCCCCTCAGAGCGCCCCTCAGGAAGGCCACACCAGCCCCTAACTCCCCCCCCCCCCTGCCCCAAACACAAACAATACTGGGAAGCAAAACAAAAACTCCGCCCCTATCGAAAACGGAATAAGTAATCCAGTACCGCCAGACACAGCTGAAGCCAGCTGCCCACCACAGCTGAGGACACACCAGGAGCCCACCACGGCTGAGGACACACCAGGAGCCCACCACAGCTGAGGACACACCAGGAGCCCACCACGGCTGAGGACACACCAGGAGCCCACCACGACTGAGGACACACCAGGAGCCCACCACGGCTGAGGACACACACACCAGGAGCCCACCACGGCTGAGGGCACACCAGGAGCCCACCACGGCTGAGGACACACAGCTGCCCACCACAGCTGAGGACACACCAGGAGCCCACCACGGCTGAGGGCAAAGACTTCTAAAGGTTCCAAAGACTTTATGGAATTTGTCCAGTTCGTCATTGACTGTAGGGGTATGTATGATAATGTTCGCCGCCGGCGCTTGATCTGGGTCTACTCTCTGGTCTTTCTCGTCTTCTAATACATGAAATCTGCGTCTCCCTTGTTGTTGTTACTTTTCATGTGGTCGTCAAACTCCTGCATTGTTCATTGTTCATGTATTGTAATCATTTTCAGACCACCTCTGAAGATCGTCTGGTTTATTTTGTAATAAATCAGTGTTCAATTGTTATGCTTCTTTTCAATAATATTACACTGTAAACAAACATTAATATTCTCTTTCGTTGGCACACATTAGGCACAAATGGCTATCAGTTACATAAAATTACAGCATTAGACAAAAAAGGTCGAATTAAATTTACTATCCTCCTTTGTTTTTAATTAACAAGAACTAATGACTGTCAGGTCCCCAGGTTGCCACACAACCACGAGAGCATCACTACAATCACATCCTGTGACTGATTGTTGAATAAATCACTGAACTATATTGCTAACAGATCTCTAACCTTATCCATGGAGGAGAGAAGAAAATTATATATTGGTTAGTATTGTAAATATGTGGCCACGTCTGTGGTAAAAAAATAAATACAATAAAATAAAAATAAAAAAGAGCTTGACCTCGAACACATCTGTTAAGAGATCACGTCTCTAATATTTTCTCTTCAGTATGGTTTGCCTAGAAAAGGTCCCAGGTCACGTCTTATACCAAAACCGAGCCATTCCAGTTCACTCCTGTTCCAGATTCCATTCCAGATTCCAGATCACTCTCGTGTCCTGGACAAGCACTCGTTGTGTGCTGCCGCTTAGTGTGTCCTGAGAGGCACCGCGGGAGAGGAAGTAGGACAAGAGGAAGCTCGAAACACAAATGATCCATGCTCGTACCTTTCACAGTGGTCAACATGTGGAATACACTGAAAGAAGAAGTTGTGGAAGCCTTCTCCGTCCACAACTTTAAAGGCAAAATCGACATAGACGTTTGAGTGTCAGAACAGTTTATTATAAGTCAAACAGGTACAACTAGGCTAGTAGTCGGTGCATGAAGAACTAGCACTTACTTCTTGGTAGTAACTAAAAAGTTCCTACGTCAGTGAGTGCTGTTAAAAGGCTACTAGTATTTACATCGGCTGTTTGAACTGATGGACCCTAAAAAGTCCATGTATTGAATTCGTAAATTAGCCCAAATGGCATTCTAAAATTTTGAATATAACTATGGAGCCTGACCAAGGCCTGGGGGATCCTTATTTCCACACGAAGACGTATCTTAATGAAGCCTTCAGAGGGCCGCAATGTATAAGATAATATGCTGTAAAAGATCCCTTTATTTCACTGTCTTATAGTTACAGCTCCCTAAGAACTCTCTCTTTTATCACAGTGTTTTGTAGGGAAAAGAGAAGGAGAAGACACACATGTTTTCTGAGTGAAAGAGTACATGAACATGTACTCTTGTACATGTTCATGTACTCCTGAACAACATAAATTAAGAATTAAGGTGTATGTTAACGTTATTCAGGTATTTTGCGTTGTGTTGTGTGTATTTTTATAGGAAATTTATTAATTAAAATATTTACCAAAGATTATGAAAGGAATATATTCAAATTATATTTAGTTATGATGTAATTAACAGCACTTTTATATATAAAAAAGTGTCTAATTATAATGTGTTGGAAAGAAATTAATTCGTTATTTTCTGAAAAAATCTACTATTTTTTCCAAGCAATCTAATTTGATCATTTCAAGAGTTGTGGTCGAATGATCATGGAAACGATCGGACGACTTCATTGCAAGCGATATTGCAAATAGTCTGGGAAGAAAGTATTTCAACTTTTACTGACTGTTAAATCCCTGCAAGTTTTCAGTTGAGTTGTCTGATGATCCCTCTTTTTCCATTGCTCAAGGCGTGACAACTACGACACGTGAATTGTAAACTGATTTATAAGGCAGCATTGAGTACATTATAAGGCTGCATGTTTCCTATCCCTTGGCCTTACCTAACTAAACCTGTCTCCATGTTCGCATATACAGTATATTAGCCTAATATAGTTCATATATGTGCTATATATATGTGTTCATATATGTACTATATTAGCTTAACATATTACATATATGTGCTACACTAAAACTAAAAATATTTTAATAAGGGTTTGGCCTGTTTATTTTCATCTACCTGGATTATACCTGGATGGGGTTCTGAGAGTTTTTTTTATTCCCCAAGCCTGGCCCCGGTGAGAGTTTGGTCCAACAGGCTGTTGCTCGGAGCGGCCCGCAGGCCCACATATCCACCTCACCCCGGTTGGTCTCATGTCCCCTACAAAATTATAGGTAAAAAAGTTAACGTTGCAGGCAGCAACAGTCCATCTTTGGTCTTTCTACAAAACAGTTGATAACAGTACCATGACCTGAGGCGTTTGGGCTGAAATGTGTACTCTCTACGAAGTCCGAATACAGTCTCGAGGCCGTGTTCCTGAAACCAGCATCAAGTCCTCGTATGTTTAGCTCAGTGAAGCCAAATTTTCCTTCGTATAGCCGGAATGGAAATTCATCTCTTCCTGGTTTTCGAATATCTGGGATGGGTACTGTGTCTTTTCCTTGTATGGGATGGGTACTGTGTCTTTTCTTTATGTGGGATGGGTACTGTGTCTTTTCCTTATGTGGGATGGGTACTGTGTCTTTTCCTTGTGTGGGATGGGTACTGTGTCTTTTCCTTGTGTGGGATGGGTACTGTGTCTTTTCCTTGTGTGGGATGGGTACTGTGTCTTTTCCTTGTGTGGGATGGGTACTGTCTCTTTTCTTTATGTGGGATGGGTACTGTGTCTTTTCCTTGTGTGGGATGGGTACTGTGTCTTTTCCTTATGTGGGATGGGTACTGTGTCTTTTCCTTATGTGGGATGGGTACTGTGTCTTTTCCTTATGTGGGATGGGTACTGTGTCTTTTCCTTCCCTTTTCCCCTTTCAACAAAGGCAGATAAAACGCTGTTAATTAAGAGATTCCTAGACCAGTCTTGTTCATGTCCCAGACACGTTCCAGCTGTCCCATGGTGGAGTCCCATGACGTGAGATGTCCCTTCCGTCCCCTTCCGTGAGACTTAACCCCAACACGACCCTCGGGTGGTCTCCCAGGAGGATAGTTACCCCCTGAGGTCAAGACGGCGCCACCTGACGGGAATTACTTGCTCGTTCCCCTTCCATTACCTTTCCCCTCCCCTCTCCCTTTCCCCCACTCACCCCATCCGCCCCCTCAGTCACCTCCCTCTCAACCAGTCCTCCTAGCAACGCGTTGAAGCAGTAATATGTGTGCTCCTGTGACCTGCGTGACCTCTGACCTTTCACTCTCTCCCCAGAGCGAGTCAGGTCGTCCTGCTAGTTGTAATACCACTCAAAAAATATTAATTATTTACTATTCTCTAAGCTTCATGCTGTGGGTTTTTATATTTTTTACTTGAGAGTACATTAAGTGACGTGCAATTGAAAGCAAAATGTGAATATGTGTATATTGGAGTGTTAAATTAATTTGAAAGTGTAGGTTGATTTGGTACATTACTACCCCCCACTATCTACAGTCTGTCAGAGTGTATGTTGTTCTGTGTTTGTCTTCAACTACCCAGCCCTCACCAACTCGCTCAACCACGTCCTCACCCCCTCACTCAACCACGCCCTCAGATCTCACTCAACCACGCCCTCAGATCTCACTCAACCACGCCCTCAGACCTCACTCAACCACGTCCTCAGACCTCACTCAACCACGCTCTCAGACCTCACACAACCACGTCCTCAGACCTCACACAACCACGCTCTCAGACCTCACACAACCACGCTCTCAGACCTCACTCAACCACACCCTCAGACCTCACTCAACCACGATCTCAGACCTCACTGAACCACGCCCTCAGACCTCACTCAACCACGCTCTCAGACCTCACTCAACCACGCTCTCACACCTCACACAACCACGCTCTCAGACCTCACTCAACCACGCTCTCAGACCTCACTCAACCACGCTCTCAGACCTCACTCAACCACGCTCTCAGACCTCACACAACCACGCTCTCAGACCTCACACAACCACGCTCTCAGACCTTACTCAACCATGCCCTCAGACCTCACTCAACCACGCCCTCAGACCTCACTCAACCACGCTCTCAGACCTCACTCAACCACGCTCTCAGACCTCACTCAACCACGCTCTCAGACCTCACACAACCACGCTCTCAGACCTTACTCAACCATGCCCTCAGACCTCACTCAACCACGCCCTCAGACCTCACTCAACCACGCTCTCAGACCTCACTCAACCACGCTCTCAGACCTCACTCAACCACGCTCTCAGACCTCACATAACCACGCTCTCAGACCTCACTCAACCATGCCCTCAGACCTCACTCAACCATGCCCTCAGACCTCACTCAACCACACCCTCAGACCTCACTCAACCACGCTCTCACACCTCACTCAACCACGCTCTCAGACCTCACTCAACCACGACCTCAGACCTCACTCAACCACGCTCTCAGACCTCACTCAACCACGACCTCAGACCTCACTCAACCACACCCTCAGACCTCACTCAACCACTCCCGAATTTTATATCTGATAATTGGGAGAATTTTCAGCTACCTACACAGTAGTTGAGTGACTGAATGGACACAAACTTTGGGATGTGGGTCGAATGCAAATCTTTAGAAACGGGATTGATGCAAAGCTTAGCAGATGGGGAGTGTGGAAAGCTTTCTAGATGAGACATATTCAGAGGCTTGCAGACATTAGAACGCAACGAACGTTGTTGTTAATTAGACACGCAACATTCTGAAGTTTCCGGCAGTGACGCTGTTTAGGTCCATCGTGGACCATCATATCAGACTTAGCGGATGGGATGGTGGCGAAACTTACTCGGTGGGATTCATCAAACGATAAGAACACGAGAATTGTGTTAAGTGCATCAAAGCTTATTGGTGCACACACACACAAGATGGCTGCTCTCTATATCCCCCCAAACCCATTGATCTATATGCCTATCGTACTCCTAAATAGACGAGATATCACTTGACTTCTTATGTTAACTGGCAATTAGTGCCATAGATCAACCACACTATTTCCAACATATATTGATTGTTCAATATATCCCTGAACTAAATGTTTAACTGATCTCTCACCCTGTCCATGGAGGGCAGAAGAAGATGTATATATTATGTTTAGCATAGTAACTGTGTGGCCACGTCTGTGGTAGAAAATAATATTAAAAAAAAAAACTATTTCCAAACCGATATTTACCCAAGTTTTCCTGGGTCCAAAATTTACCTAGTTTATATCCGTTATTTCGTGATCTATTGGTGTGTGTTAATATATTTAACACCTTATTAATATGGTCTTCGTAATACTGATGCATCCATTACTCTTCTCTTAACTTTTCACCTTTATAACGAATTTAAATCTAAGCTTCTATAATCTCTCTCTCTCCCTATGACAAGTTCCTAATCCAGATTTTTTTGCCAATCCTACTCTAAACGCGTTCATGTGAATCTATAATAATTATAATAATAACACAGAAAAATCACATTAACGTGATACATCACATTAATCACAATCGAACCAGCGTCCTGTTTAAACTCCAGTCGCGCGCCTTAACCCATGGACCACGACATGATTAAGGTTATTTTACCTGGAATCTGCCTGAATCCACGAGGAGTCTGGAGGTACTAGGAGTAGGACGCCTATACAACTTGGCTTCCTAAGTGCCTTTAGGCTCTAGGCTCCAGGCTCTAAGCTCCAGGCTCTAGACTCCAGGCTCTAGACTCCAAGCTCCAGGCTCTAGGCTCTAGGCTCTAGGCTCCAGGCTCCAGGCTCTATAGGCTCCAGGCACCAGGATCCAGGCTTCATGCACCAGGCTCCAAAATCCAGGCTCCAAGCTCCAGGCTCCAGGCTCCAATCTATAGGATCCAAGCTCCATGCTCTAGGCTCCAGGCTCCAGTCTATAGGCTCTAAGCTCCAGGCTCCACGCTCCAGGCTCTAGGCTCCAGGCTCTAGGCTCTAGGCTCCAGGGTCCAGTCTTTAGGCTCCAAGCTCCAGGCTCCAAGCTCCATGCTCTAGGCTCTAGGCTCCAGGCTCCAGTCTATAGGCTCCAAGCTCCAGGCTCCAAGCTCCAGGCTCCAGGCTCTAGGCTCTAGGCTCCAGGCTCCAGGCTCCAGGCTCCAGACTCCCGGTTCTAGGCTCCAGGCTCCAAACTCTAGGCTCCAGGCTCTAGGCTCTAGGCTTCATGCTCCAGCCTCTAGGCTCCAGGCTCTAGGCTCCAGGCTCCAGACTCCAGGCTCTAGGCTCCAGGCTCCATGCTCCAGGCTATAGGCTCCAGGCTCCATGCTCCAGGCTCTAGGTTCCAGGCTCCAGGCTATAGGCTCCAGGCTCCAGTCTCTAGGCTCCAGGCTCTAGGCTCCAGGCTCCAGCCTCCAGGCTCCAGGCTCCAGCCTCTAGGCTCCAGGCTCTAGGCTCCAGGCTCCAGGCTCTAGGCTCCAGGCTCCAGCCTCTAGGCTCCAGCCTCTAGGCTCCAGGCTCCAGCCTCTAGGCTCCAGGCTCTAGGCTCCAGGCTCCAGGCTCCAGGCTCCAGCCTCTAGGCTCTAGGCTCTAGGCTCCAGGCTCTAGGCCCCAGGCCCCAGGCTCCAGGCTCCAGGCTCCAGGCTCCAGGCCCCAGGCCCCAGGCTCCAGGCTCCAGGCTCCAGGCCCCAGGCTCCAGGCTCCAGGCTCCAGGCCCCAGGCTCCAGGCCCCAGGCTCCAGGCCCCAGGTTCCAAGCCCCAGGCTCTAGGCCCCAGGCTCCAGGCCCCAGGCTCCAGGCCCCAGGCTCCAGGCCCCAGGCTCCAGGCCCCAGGCTCCAGGCTCCAGGCTCCAGGCTCTAGGCTCCAGGCTCCAGGCTCCAGCCTCTAGGCTCCAGCCTCTAGGCTCCAGGCTCCAGGCTCCAGGCTCCAGGCTCCAGCCTCTAGGCTCCAGGCTCCAGGCCCCAGGCTCCAGGTCCCAGGCTCCAGGCTCCAGGCTCCAGGCTCCAAGAGGATCCAGCTGGAGACCATGCAGGAGACCTCGCAATTGACGTCTTTCAAGCTCTGCATCGATCGAATCTTTTTTGCTTCCTATTCATTGCAGTTGTTAACCTTATAAATCATCTCATCTGCTGAGCTTTATATCCACTACGTCGGATAAGCCAGAGAGGCTTTGGAATGGATAAAAGATATATGGCTGCAGGTTTTACGCTGAGAAAGCCAGATTCTGAAGCCTGAAACTGATGCTAGTTGCCGGCTGTATCCTGCTATTCTTTGGATCCATTTAGGTTTTACAGTTAAGTTTCCTCGCCTTAATATGAGTGGACATAAACTCCAGGTAATCCAGGCGGGTGCGTTCTCGACGCACAATCCAGAACTCCGGGTTCGAATCCCGGGCGGTGGGAACAGAAATGAATTAGGTTTTCTTTCACCTAATTAGTCTGTTCAGCCTGTCGAAGTCGACACAATGAATTATTATATTATTATTATTGAAGAAAGCCACAGGAGCCCTGATGAAGGTTCGAACCTATGGCTGGGTGTTCCCAGGCGCGCTCTAGTAGACTGCACCACGACATGGTAAAAGAATTCTAACCTGGTGGTACTACAACACCCACAAGGATCCTGAGGCTTCAGTGGTCTAGCTTCATGCAGGTCAGAGTTCAATCCCCGACCGTCCAAGTGGTTGGACACCATTCCTTACCCCCCATCCCATCCCAAATCCTGATCCTGATCCCTTCCCAGTGCTACATAGTCGTCATGGCTTGGCACTTTATCCCTGATAGTTTCCTCCCCCCCCCTGGCACTCAGGCTCCGTCACCCAGTAGTTCTACCTCTGACGACCTTCCGCTAATACATAGTTCTATTACGTTATTGCCATTTTCTTGAGTGTGTGTGTACACACACTCAAGGGTCTTCATCTCAAGTAAACACACTTGAAGCTCTACATCTCCACCCTACTTGGTCTACGTGGATGGTATACCTTGCTGGAGGCAGCATGCGTGACTAGTATATCCTGCTGGTGTTAGTCTGCGAGGTTTACAATCCCTGCTTGAGTTAGTCTACTGGGATAGTATACTGTGTGTAAGGCATTCTAGTTTGGTATTCAATAACTGAGTTAGTCTTTCAGGAAGGTAAACCTTGTTTGAGTCAGTTTACCTGGGAGTAGTTCAGAGGTACACACACATGTGGGAGTAGTTCAGAGGTACACACACATGTGGGAGTAGTTCAGAGGTACACACACATGTGGGAGTAGTTCAGAGGTACACACACATGGGTGTAGTTCAGAGGTACACACACACACACGTGGGAGTAGTTCAGAGGTACACACACACGTGGGAGTAGTTCAGAGGTACACACACATGTGGGAGTAGTTCAGAGGTACACACACACACGTGGGAGTAGTTCAGAGGTACACACACACGTGGGAGTAGTTCAGAGGTACACACACATGTGGGAGTAGTTCAGAGGTACACACACACACACGTGGGAGTAGTTCAGAGGTACACACATGTGGGAGTAGTTCAGAGGTACACACACACACACACGTGGGAGTAGTTCAGAGGTACACACATGTGGGAGTAGTTCAGAGGTACACACACACACACACACATGGGAGTTGTTCAGAGGTACACACACACACGTGGGAGTAGTTCAGAGGTACACACACACGTGGGAGTAGTTCAGAGGTACACACACACATGTGGGAGTAGTTCAGAGGTACACACATGTGGGTGTAGTTCAGAGGTACACACATGTGGGTGTAGTTCAGAGGTACACACATGTGGGTGTAGTTCAGAGGTACACACATGTGGGTGTAGTTCAGAGGTACACACGTGGGTGTAGTTCAGAGGTACACACGTGGGTGTAGTTCAGAGGTACACACATGTGGGTGTAGTTCAGAGGTACACACATGTGGGTGTAGTTCAGAGGTACACACACATGGGAGTAGTTCAGAGGTACACACACATGTGGGAGTAGTTCAGAGGTACACACATGTGGGAGTAGTTCAGAGGTACACACATGTGGGAGTAGTTCAGAGGTACACACACACACATGTGGGAGTAGTTAGAGGTACACACACATGTGGGTGTAGTTCAGAGGTACACACATGTGGGAGTAGTTCAGAGGTACACACACACACACGTGGGAGTAGTTCAGAGGTACATACACATGTATTGCACATGTTGCTTTATGTAATAAGTGTCAGAGTCATGCAACAAAAATAATAAATATATTATTCCTGGCATTGTGGTGTTTAACAACTAAATTCTCTCGTCTGTGTTCTCTTGAAACTTTAAGCTCTGCTGTCTTTTGTTTTTCCTGTGAAGAGGATAGTCTTTATACTTCAGTAATATTTGTATAGCGAAGTTATACCCATACTTTTGTATAGATGTGCATATATTGGGACGTCATGAAACACATTTACAGAATTTGGACTTCAAGACTTGGTCTCAGTTGCTGGCTGTTGAAGATGGCACACAGCTGAGGAAACACCTGAGTGTGTGGGGTGAGTTACACAGTTTGTGAGAGAGTGTAGACTCACTACAGAGCATCAACCCCACCCACATCTTCATTTATCTGCTCGCTGGTAACATAAATATGCTCACAGGAGCATATATATGCTCCTGTGAGCATATATATGGTCACAGGAGCGGGCTGTCGGGGGGTATAAAGATCATAGTTTACAATCAAACAACTGTGTACTCCGAAAGGTAAACTGCAATTTCCGGTGTAGATTCACAAAGAATATATTTTAGTCTTGGACTATATCACAAACTTAGATATAATTGTTGGTTTATTAAAAGTTGGTTGGCTTAGTGGAGGCCATAAAACTCTTAGTAGTTTGATAGGCCTTACGACCAACGTGGTGGTTGGTCAGTAAATTATTATGGAGGTCTTAACAACCATCAGAAGGTCTATAATCCTTAAGTCCAGTACAAAACGTGGTGGCGTGTCAGGACACAATTGTGGTGGTCTGAATCGTCGTCCCGTGGTTGACAAGCTGTAAGCCTAACGCCTAACAATGCCACATTAGAAGACGAGGCCAAAGTTCACTTTCACAGGGACCTCTCCTGCATGCTACCTGCAACACTAGCAACCACCACCATCAACAGCATCAGCAACCACCATTATCAACAGCATCAGCAACCACCACCATCAACAGCACCACCAACCACCACCATCAACAGCACCACCAACCACCACCATCAACAGCACCACCAACCACCACCATCAACAGCACCACCAACCACCACTATCAACAGCATCAGCAACCACCACCATCAGCAGCACCACCAACCCACCATCAGCAGCACCACCAACCACCACCATCAACAGCACCACCAACCACCACCATCAACAGCATCAGCAACCACCACTATCAACAGCATCAGCAACCACCACTATCAACAGCATCAGCAACCACCACCACCATCAGCAGCACCACCAACCACCACCATCAACAACACCACCAACCACCACCATCAACAGCACCACCAACCACCACCACCATCAACAACACCACCAACCACCACCATCAACAGCACCACCAACCACCACCATCAACAACACCACCAACACCACCATCAACAACACCAGCAACCACCCACATCAACAACACCAGCAACCACCACCATCAACAACACCACCAACCACCACCATCAACAACACCACCAACCACCACCATCAACAACACCACCAACCACCACCATCAACAGCACCACCAACCACCACCATCAACAACAACAGCAACCACCACCATCAACAACACCAGCAACCACCACCATCAATAACACCACCAACCACCACCATCAACAGCATCACCCAACCACCACCATCAACAACACCACCAACCACCACCATCAACAACACCAGCAACCACCACCATCAACAACACCACCAACCACCACCATCAATAACACCACCAACCANCCAGACACATCCGCTCTGGCTGGCTGGTCGCGACCCACTCCAGCTTTTTAATAACTTGTAAGTATTTTGAGCACAGGTTTTCAGTTGAAGCGTAACTTGCCTGTCACATTTTGATTAACGAATCGTTCCTGTGGGCTATCTTGAGGTTATCTTGAGATGATTTTGGGGCTTAGCGTTCCCGCGGCCCGGTCCTCGACCAGGCCTTCTTTATGTTACACACTCCCCAGGAAGCAGCCCGTAGCAGGTGTCTGACTCCCAGGAACCTATTTACTGCTAGGTAAACAAGCGCATCAGGATGAAAGAACCATTTTTGCTCATTTGTCTCCACCTCCACCGGGGATTGAACCCGGAACATCAGGACTACGAATCCGAAGCGCTGTCCACCCAGCTGTCAGGCGCCCTAACCTGGGCGGAGATAAATATGTATAATATTATGGTAGTGTTGTATATTGTTACACCTTCTCTGTATGGCTCATTACCAGTGTTGTGACGATCAGCAGGGAGGTGAACGTCGAGATATAGTGACCAGTCAGCGGGTAAATATTGACCAGTATGCAGAGATGGACGTGGTGTGTTGACTCTTAGAGCTAATCATTCTTTGTGTGGTTCACGGCCACTTCAAGGTTTACTGTAAGGGCATTCTGCTACATTCCTATCTCTATTACATCTATTATACCATAATACTTTTTAGTACAGGTGATAAATATCCATGCATTTGAGATAATGATTTACTAAATGTTGAAGAGGCCTCAGCTTAGGGGCTGGTTGTAAATAATGTGAAAATAGAGTTCAGGAGAGATGTTTTTCACATGGGAGAGGAT
This sequence comes from Procambarus virginalis, assembly GCA_020271785.1. NCBI lineage: Eukaryota > Metazoa > Arthropoda > Malacostraca > Decapoda > Cambaridae > Procambarus > Procambarus virginalis. The sequence continues at coordinate 3,546,165 of WNGS01061674.1, read as the reverse complement.
GGGATGGGGGGGAGGGGGGGGGAGCTGCAAGGAGCCCTTATATTGTCCAAGGTCCTACTTTCCCGGTGGGTCTTACTCCATGGTGGTAAAGGCCGCTGACAGCTGTGTTGTTATTTTAGAAAGGCCGTTCACCTCGGCTGATAATATTATATTTCTCCATGTTTTCTTTTCTGAATATTCATAGTATTCTATATATATATATATATATATATATATATATATATATATATATATATATATATATATATATATATATTTATATATATATATATATATATATAATTTATTCACGTTCAAATACTTGGTAAGGAGCTTTTGAGGCGAATAACCTTCTTTGTGATTCCTCCCCATTCAGTGTGGCTGATCGCTTTACCTGCTATTGAAGAAATATTTCTTAAGAGGCAAAATATGCATTCTTGCTTGTGTTTGGTTGTCAATATCGGCGAGTCTTCCGTTGCATCTCGCTCTACCTCTGCAACAGCTTAGGTTACATTCGTTGCAAATATTTCCTGGGCAATTGTACTGTGATTATATGGAAATGTGAATGCTGATATGTAGAAAATTGAAATTTCCGTTCAGTGAATTTACTTATATATATATATATATATATATATATATATATATATATATATATATATAATATATATATATATATATATATATATATATATGTTTGGAGTAGGAAGGGTACAATATAATCGTCCATAAACACTATTTTGTTTCACGTTGTCTATACACATCCAGCTTTTTTTATCATTCAAATTTGTTTAGAACTGAAGAATACTTGTTGGCTGGTCAGTAAGCTATTGTGGTGGTCTTAATAATTGGACCTTAAGTCCAACACTAACTTTGCTGCTTGATCAGCAGCGCATTCTGGTTTGCCTTAACAACACTTATGAGATTGATTGGCCTGAAGTGCAGCACCCAACTCACTACCTAATTAGTATAGGTTGTTGCAGTGGTCTTAGCTCTGCAAGGAGTAGGGACGCCAAGAGTTTAACACTAATGGTAGCCAAGACATGTCAGCGCTACTAGCACTGAACGCCACAATGTGATCTATATCTTGATAATAAATTTTAAAGCAAGATTAGAAACTAAGAATCGGAACGAGAGTCCATATTTGACGAGGGACCCACTAGCTAGCTCTGTGGTAGATGTGGCCCCTTTATAGCGACCGAGGGTAGATGTGGATCCCTTCTAGCGAACGAGGGTAGATGTGGACCCCTTCTAGAGAACGAGGGTAGATGTGGACCCCATCTAGCGAACGAGGGTAGATGTGGAGACCTTCTAGAGGACGAGGGAAGATGTGGCCATCTTCTAGAGAACGAGGGAGATGTGGCCCTTGTCTAGAGAACGATGGAAGATGTGGCCCCCTTCTAGGGAATGAGGGTGGATGTGGCCCCTTCTGAGGGTAGATGTGGCCCCCCTTCTAGAGAACGAGGGTTGATATGGACCCCTTATAAAGAACAAGGGTAGATTTGGCCCCCTTCGGAGAACGAGAGTAGATGTGGCCCCCTTCTAGAGAAGAAGGGTAGATGAGGCCCCCTTCTAGAGAACAAGGGTAGATGAGGCCCCCTTCTAGAGAACAAGGGTAGATGTTGTCCCCTTCTATAGAACGAGGGTAGATGTGGCCCCCTTCTAAAGAACAAGGGTAGATGTGGCCCCGTTCTTGAGAACGAGGGTAGATGTGGTCCCCTTCTAGAGAAGAAGGGAAGATGTGGCCCCCTTCTTGAGAACGAGGGTAGATGTGGCCACCTTCTAGAGAACGAGGGTAGATGTGGCCACCTTTTTGAGAACGAGGGTAGATGTGACCCCCTTCTAGAGAACAAGGGAAGATGTGGCCCCCTTCTTGAGAACGAGGGTAGATGTGACCACCTTCTAGAGAACGAGGGTAGATGTGGTCCCCTTCTAGAGAAGAAGGGAAGATGTGGCCCCTTTCTAGAGAACGAGGGTAGATGTGACCCCCTTCTAGAGAACAAGGGAAGATGTGGCCCCCTTCTTGAGAACGAGGGTAGATGTGGCCACCTTCTAGAGAACGAGGGTAGATGTGGCCACCTTCTTGAGAACGAGGGTAGATGTGGACCCATTCTAGAGAACAATGGTAGATGTTGCCCCCTTCTAGAGAACGAGGGTAGATGTGGGCCCCTTCTAGACAACTAGAGAACAAGGGTAAATGTGGCCCCCTTCTAGAGAACGAGGGGGAATGTGGCCCCCGTCGACCCGTCATTAAGGTCATTAACAAGCTAATCAGATGAGCAGGCGGCGGCACATGTAACTAAATTCTGACCAGTGGCGCACCTCACTGATCAATTACCACCAAAATGCAGGTTACTCACACGGCAGAAAAACAATACATTAGAATACCTAAAAACAAACAAATTCATACAAAAATTCATTAAATTGAGAAGCTAAAAATATAAAATAAAAAAGGTTATCTGGGCCTCTGCAGTATATGTTACGTTTCTAAGGAAATATTCAGCTTTGTTCAACAGTGCTATATAGAGGACAGTTGACAGTGAAACCGACATAACTCTAGCTGTATGTGACACCTGTATACACCCTACCCACACCTATGTTAAACACCTGTACACACTGACACCTGTAATGCTTCAGAAAGGTTAAAGGTTGGAATTGAGTCGTGACAGACCATTTAATATATACAGTGACAGCCTTAAGCAAGGAACGGCGGCTCTATGTGTCTATTTAGCTGTGTCTACCGTTGTTTTCCTCTCCCATGGTTCACTGCCATCTCCCATGGTTCACTACCATCTTCCATGGTTCACTGCCATCTTCCATGGTTCACAGCCATCTTCCATGGTTCACTGCCATCTTCCATGGTTCACTGCATCTCCTATGGTTCACTGCCATCTTCCATGGTTCACTGCATCTCCTATGGTTCACTGCCATCTTCCATGGTTCACTGCCATCTCCCATGGTTCACTGCCATCTCCCATGGTTCACTGCCATCTCCCATGGTTTACTGCCATCTCTCATGGTTCACTGCCATCTTCCATGGTTCACTGCCATCTTCCATGGTTCACTGCCATCTTCCATGGTTCACTGCCATCTCCCATGGTTCACTGCCATCTCCCATAGTTCACTGCCATCTCCCATGGTTCACTGCCATCTCCCATGGTTCACTGCCATCTCCCATGGTTCACTGCCATCTCCCATGGTTCACTGCCATCTCCCATGGTTCACTGCCATCCCATGGTTCACTGCCTGCCATCTCCCATGGTTCACTGCAATCTTCCATGGTTCACTGCCATCTCCATGGTTCACTGCCATCTTCCAAAAGCTAAGTACCTACGAATTCGTGAGTATTGACGACCGTCACAATAGGTACTGTCTAAACAGGAGGACGGGTTGCTTAATGACAGGGGGGAGCTTCTCTGTATCAACATTAGGGCTGCTTAATGAAGGGGCTGCTCTGGTCATCATTAGCTGCTTAATGACAGGGAGCTTCTCTGTATGCTATAGGAGCTGTTATAGGATATCACATCGCATACAGCATCCTGAACAGATTGTGTTCTACAGAGTCATGGAATTAGAGGTTTACTGTTTGTTCAGCCCTTTTTAGGGAAAACGGTGCATATAGATTTTTACTTTTTACTGAATGTAAAAAATATATTTATATAATAGAATATTTATAGTATTTCAGATGTAAGCTGAAATAACAACTATAGTTTTCAAACAATTTGCTGAATTTTTGTGTACTGTGTCGAGGTGAACATAGCATGAGTAAAATCATCCACAACACATGATTTTTCTGTTCAAAGTTACCTCTTTCCTCGGAGTTTGTGTTTCATATTATGTATATCCTGCAATTTGCGCCGGATACAGTTTTGAATTTTACTAAACTACTTTAAATGGAATTATAGTAAATATTTTTTTTGTCATTTTTTTACAAAAATTTATAATTCTATTATGATTTTTATATTATGTATAAGAATCATAATAAATATCAAGAATCGTATCTCTATTATTATCTGTAATATATTTTATGTATTCTTATTTACCTTTGTTTTACCATATTTGAATTACCTATTCTTTAACTATGTAATCGCTTGTTTTTTACATTCCCATTTAGCACACACACACACACACATTATATATATATATATATATATACTATATATATATATATATATATATATAATATATTAACATCAGTGTTCGTAAGACCTCGTCCAGCCTCCTCGGAGTCTGGGTGCGTACCCAGGATACAGCACTCATTTCCCCTCTGAACAGCGAAACTCAGGCGCTGGAACATGAAATATGGCGGCTCGTGGGTACCTTGTTTTCCCAACGAGTTCCTCGCCCACCTCTCTCAGGAACTTAAGTGCACATTTACCCAGGACGACCGAGTTTCCGAGCCTTAATCGGCACGAACCTGTAACGCGTTCTAGTTCGCTGTACTTTTTTTTTTCTGGGTCTCCACTGAAGGTGGGCGCCCCGCCTCCCTCAGCTGTCGTAGGTAGATAGTATCGCCAATGTGGATAGACACAGTGTAATCCCATACGACTGTTTACTTCCCTCCATGGCGCAGGGTGACTCCCATGTGGGCGTTTTTTGGCTGTTGTCAGGTCTGCAAAATTGAGGTTCCTTTTGTGCTGGAACCCAGCCTTAGCCAAACTTCTCTTGATGATGTCATTGACTGCTCTCTGCTGGCAATCTTTCTCCTGTGTCTTACGACAGATGAGACCATGCCTGCCGTATTGTGTCTGCCTGTGCATGACCGCAAATACACCAGTGCTCGATGGAGATAGGGGCGAAGGCGCAGAGCAACACCAAACTTTAGGGTCCGATGGCCAGGCGGTGGCCCAAGGCGGAATTTAGGGACGCCAACAGGAAGTCCCCAGGCTATCCCATATATATATATAATATATATAGATATAATATATATATATTTAATAATATATTTATATTGATATATATATATACTATATATTCTTAAAATTTGTGTGTGGTGTGTGTGTGGTGTGTGTTGCAAGAAGTCGTAGACCGTTCGCTCTACCCCGTCCAGTCCAATGGTGTGGTGACAAACAGACAAATGTTTCCTTAGTACGAACAGATTACAATGTAACTATTTTATGTTTCTTAATAGTAAGTCATATTGATATTTCCAACTCCTCCAGTGTAGAGCAAAACAGTATTTTCCCAAAACCTTTGCTTTTGTGACCATTGCAGTCATGTTGTGAAAAAAAACAATAGTATTTTTACTTATAAAGAAAATATACACTGGTTGGATTACATGCATTTATTCTGGGAGCAGTTTTGCTATTTTTGTAGTGTGGTAGGCTACCCGCATCAATGTTCAGATAAGTGGTATATTAGTAGAGATAACAATCAATTTATGTTCCGATAAATTCAGAAACTTTGTTCTTATACCAAAAAAATGTGTATAATTACTAATAAACTTATTCAGAACTTTGCATACTATACAAATAAACGTACAGAAATGTGTATTATAAACAAATAAACTGACACGAAACTTGTATAAACTGTTTACGACAACTTATACAATGACTACAATACTGGCTGGACTAAATATGTGAGCAGCAGTCTAAATCAACTTACATTCCTGGAAGGAAGTGTGTAGCATTTATAACATTATATTATGATGTGATATCTATGAAAAACAAAGTGAATTGCATCATTTTAGCATCAAGACATTGACACAAACTATTTCTCAAAATTCAGTCGACGAGAAATCAATATTTGAGTGGTTCCTAATATATACAAGATCATACCACGAAGTTATTCAAACGTTATAACCCTTCAGCGTTCTACCTCGCCGGGTTCTGGAGCTAACCCAGATCAAAATCACTTCAAACGCACAGCTCATGCAACGTAGCTCTCACTTGAGTAGAGCCCAAAGGCCTACACTGAGCACTCCTCTTTGTGACAGATAATATAATATTTCCTGATAATATCTAAATCTCTGGCCTCTGTTGTTCTCTTAGACTAGTACTACACCATTATAGGCATCGCTAATTTTTATTTAATATTTATTTCCCAACAATTAAGTTATATTTCATGAACAAGTTGGAGTGGCCAGTGATTAATGCCTGGTAAAAGAGTTAATTGAGTTTGATAGATAAGTGATTCCGTTCAGATAACGGATAGTGTTTGTGAAATTATGTTGATGCATTGGTGTGGGCCAGGCAGAGAATGGAATAATAGAGAGAGAAGAGAGAGAGGAGAGAGAGAGAGAGAGAGAGAGAGAGAGAGGAGAAGAGAGAGGAGAGAGTGGACTCACAAAAATGCATCTTAAACATTTCTTTCATTTGCAGTTATACTTACCAAGGGAGCCGGTAGGTGATGCGCGAACAGAACACTGGATCCGTGATCCTGTTGCCCGGGTTCGATCCCGGGCGCCGGAGAGAACGATGGGCAAGTTTCTTTCACCCTGATGCACCTGTTAACCTAGCAGTAAATAGGTACCTGGGGAGTTAGCCAGCTGTCACGGGCTGCTTCCTGGTGGTGGAGGCCTGGTCGAAGACCGGGTCGGCGGGAACACAAAAGCCCCGAAATCATCTCAAGAATCAAGATAACCAAGGTCAGGCCATAGTCTGTGGCTCCCCATAGTTCACTCCATATAAAGAGATGACTGATAAATAACTTTTATTTCGACTAGGTATCAAGCTGACACAATTAACTCATAATGACACTCTATCTGACCTTCAGGTCTTGAATTTGCACCAGAACAAGGTACCCCAGAACCTTTTGGACATATAATATACCTCAGATTGTTGCTGAATACTTAAATCAGAATCTCTGTCTCCATTCATTTTAGTGTGGGTCCTAGATAACACAAGTCCTGAGAATTGGAAGCTAACATAAACCTTAGCTTGCGCTCTGCAATATACCTTTCACACAAATATCTGCCAAGTTTTCCAAAGTCTCTTTGATTGAGGTGAGTACATCTAAAGCTTTATTATAACAGAAAACATTGGCGCTAGTGTTGGCCTATTATAGACGCCGCTCTACTGGCTCTTTACTCATTTAACATTGAATAAAGACACAACAAATTATATTGTTAAAAAAAGACCTTTGGAAGCATTATGAAACCCAGAGAGAACACACTACTCTGCGAGGCGCAGTAATAAAAAGTATTTTCACCTCTTAATTAACAAAGTGTCATTGAGGGAAACCATTTTGTTTATGAATATTGAAACTTTGAAGTTTCTCGTTACTCATCTAGAAAGTCAATGAGTAGTCAGTTATTGTCTTTAACAGTGTGTGTAGGGAAGCTGAATGGTTATCAGACATACTGAAGCTTGCAGCTCTATGGAATGGGAAGATGTACACAGTTGTTTGTTGCAGATGGCAGTGAATCATCGGTGATTACGGTGAACCATGGGAGATGGCGAACCTGATGGAGAACCATGGAAGATGGCAGTGAACTA
>WNGS01061674.1:3477018-3492965 GCA_020271785.1 Procambarus virginalis | reverse complement strand
CTGTTCGAATTATAATATTTTTCATGAGTTTCTTGAAACACCGTATTGAAAAAGTGGTCACGAGAGGAGACGGGCAACGCCTTGAAGATGCTCCCGCTGTACAAAGCTTCTTCAGCACCTGCAGATATCCTGAAGATATCTTCTGCACCTGGACGATAACAAGGTAACTTCTGAAGAGATCACTTTGTCCACTACGTTCCGCTCCAGAGACGGGGAGGTGGACCAGCTGCTTCACAAAGACCATGGTGATCCTGCTGGTTGATAGCACAGTTGCTCAATTTGCAACTTTTCCAATCACACGAGCATGGCGGTGATCTGATTCGTCACAGGGAGAACAAGTTTCTTCAGAAGTGTTGCGTACTGTATTGGTCCAAGTAAAGTCTTCAGTGTTCCAGAGAAGTGAAAGTTGTTTGTATCTACTAACTGTTGCTGAGGGTGTAATCTTTAAGGGAAATCCTTGATTTGGTAGGAGTTGTGGCATGCCCCACTCAGCTATGCAGGGGGAGAGGTATGGGGAAAGAACATACATAGGGCGGTAGGGAGTCAGCCTAAGTTAACTATTTTAAGAAAGATAAGCCTGTATCTCAAGCCCCCCCCCCATGCGATTTTCTTGAAATCTCATAATTAAATCGTAAGGTTTCTGTACATTTTCATGATTTAATGGAAAACGGTGAATTCATTAGAGTTACAATAATGAACATGAGTGAATATGATGGTTACAGTCATAGGGGATTGAAGGAAGATGACGCGAGAGGGGAAAGATGAGGGTACAACTTGATGAAGAGGGGGGTACAAAATGATGAAGAGGGGGGTACAAGGTGATGAAGAAGGGGGTACAAGATGATGAAGAGGGGGGTACAAGATGATGAAGAGGGGGGTACAAGGTGATGAAGAGGGGGGTACAAGGTGATGAAGAGGGGGGTACAAGGTGATGAAGAGGGGGGTACAAGATGATGAAGAGGGGGGTACAAGGTGATGAAGAGGGGGGTACAAGGTGATGAAGAGAGGGGTACAAGGTGATGAAGAGGGGGGTACAAGATGATGAAGAGGGGGGTACAAGGTGATGAAGAGGGGGGTACAAGATGATGAAGAGGGGGGTACAAGATGATGAAGAGGGGGGTACAAGATGATGAAGAGGGGGGTACAAGATGATGAAGAGGGGGGTACAAGATGATGAAGAGGGGGGTACAAGATGATGAAGAGGGGGGTACAAGATGATGAAGAGGGGGGTACAAGATGATGAAGAGAGGGGTACAAGGTGATGAAGAGGGAAGTGGTTGGACAAGTAGATAATAAGGGAATAGGAAAGTTGAAATGGGGAAATAGAAGGGGAAGAGGCGAAAAATGATGGAAAGAGGGGGGTGGGAAGAGAAAAGAGAGGGGAACTGAATGAAGAAAGAGCGGAGAAAGAATGGAGAGAAGAAGGGGTGAAATCAGGGAAGAAGGTAGAGGGAAAGGAGAGTGAGAAGGGCTGGGAGTGGCAACATCAGGCCCGGGCACCGCCTAGTTCCCTCTCTATATCTATACTCTGAGAGTAAATGCTAGTCTGACTGACTGTCCAAAGTTGGAGGCCAGACGCTTGGGGCTAGCCTCATGTAAATTGGCAGAGGAAATGGTCTGGGGTCTGGGATATACATAGGCTGATCAGCGTTGCCAGAATTCAAAAGCGAACAGAGTGCGAGCGATCACATTCAGACCCCCACGGCGATTTTGGCACTGCCTGCCAGAAAACCAACAAAAAGTTATGAAAAAACTAATCTATTCACATTTCTCTTGTAGAAATATACACCAATATTCATTTATCTCGGACAAATAAACTGATTATTCCTTCTATTTAAACTAAAGCCATTATACCATAAAACACTAAAAATTATGCAAGCGATGAGTGACAATAACGTGGCTGAAGAATGTTAACCAGACCACACACTAGAAGGTGAAGGGACGACGACGTTTCGGTCCGTCCTGGACCCAAAACACTGGTCTGGTCAACACTAAACTTATATTCAGAACCTCCCTCACCCATAGAAGACTGGCGGCCTCCACAAACATTCCAAGAGTAACGATTATATTCTCAGTGACTGTCCTTTAATATTATGAAAAAATCACACTTGCTCCTATTATGCAATTAGTACTATTGAGGGGGACCTGCTGCCTGGGTAACAGCTTCTCCCCGATTCAACCTACCCTGGCTTTGCGCCCTGGTGAGGCCACTCCAGACCGACAACCGGAGCGCAACTCCATAGTCTCCTGAGACTGATGGATGCCTACTACTACTACTCTACTATTGAAGGATAGAAAGAAATAGTGTAGCATGGATGTGGGACGGGAGAGAGGGTGCGTAGGTGGAGAAAAGGAACTGAGGATTAGGGATACGGATTAGGAATGGAGAAAGAATCCCTTCTTTATCCATTCATGGGACGAAGTGGGGACCAAATGGCATTAAGACGAGGAGTTGAAAAGGGGAGGAGATGGATATATATGAGGACATGGTTGAAGAAATGGATGGTTAGAGGAATTGACGGATGCATGGATTGATAGATGGATAATTGTATAGATAAATGAAGAAATATGTGAGCAGTTGGATGGATTAATAGATCGAGTTTTTTTTTCGGCAGGGATATTCCTGCACGGGCCCTAAGCCTCTGGTTGGCCCACTAAGATGGAAAGATGGATAGATGGATGGAGAGATTGATAGATGAAGGGATAAGTAAATGGATGAATAGACAAATAGAAGAAAGGACATATGGATAGACAGATAGAAGAAAGGACATATGGATAGAAAGATAGAAGGATGGATAGATTGATAGACAGATAGAAGGCTGGATAAATGGGTATATATATTAATTTATGGAAAGATACAAAGATGGATAGATATATGGATAGATATATTGATTTATGGAAGAATACAAAGATGGATAGATAGGATAAATAAATGAATAGATTGATAGATGAATTGTTAAAAAGATGGATAGCTAGATGGATGAATTGAAGGATGAATGGATAAATGAGTGGAATGAAGGATGAATGGATAAATGAATGGAATAAATGGATAGATGGAAGGAGAGTTGCAATAATAAATGGACAGAAGGTTGGGTAGATGGATGGATGTATAGACATTTTGAAAGATAGAATGATAGACAGATATCAATAATATTAGAGTGATAGTCTCTTTGTTTGTTCAAATTTGGAGGCCACACAGTAGCGGCCTAGGCCTCACCCAAATTGGCAGAGGGAAGGGTCTGGGGTTCGGGATCATCATAGGCTAGTCATGATTGCCATAATTAAAATGAGAACAGCGCGCCAGGCGTCACATTCAGACCCCCACACGACGTTTTCGCCTCTGCCGGCCAGCAGCACAGCTAAATATTTGGAGAAAACGAACTATTCAAAAGATTTTTTTCTTAAAGTAACACAAATGGATAAATGGGTAAGTGGATCAGTGAATAATACATAATTATTCACTGATATCTGGAAAATTTACAGAAATTTCCTGCTGTTCATAATTTGCCCGTACTCGCATAAAACAGAGCATACTGTCACAGCTTCAAGGGTTTCGCTAACCCCGCTTCTTATCACAGTAACGAGGTATGTATTCTATTTTTTTTTAAATATTTCACATCGCTAAGCTCCTCTCACTGACGCCCTCACTTACACTACACAATTATATTTTAATAGGATAGAGAGACACAGAAAAAGGTAGACAGAGACAAAGAGACAGATATATACACAGAGAGACGGACAGAAACAAAGACAGCGAGAGATAGTCGATAGATGGATGAATAGACATATGTATAGCATGATGGATGGATAGATAGCTGGATAAATGGATGAGTAGATTGATAGATATATGATTGATATATGAATAAATAGATGGATAAATAGATAGAAGACAAGACAGACAGATAGATGGATAGATGGCCCCAATAATACGATCAGGGGCGCACCTCAAGATGCGTAACTCGTAACTCTGCGTATATTCGTGAAGAGTATTCACATGAGAACCCACGACTCAAAATCATGACATGAAGAGCAAGAATCGTTCATATGCAAGCGATTCTTTTCCTCATTTGTGCGTGTTGATTCGACGAAATTGATGATGATGATGACAATACAATTATGCTCGACCCAAAAGGGGTAGCGATGCTTTTGTATTCGCTGTTTTACAATGATTCCGCGCGCCTCTGCTTCCTACCAAAGTAATTGTCAGTGAAAAAAATAGATATATAATACAGTTTTTCATTGAGATCAGAGATGTAGTGGCACAGCATTTCTAGATTTAATTGGGAAAGTAAAATCCAGGTTCAGGAAAAAGGATTCAATAGAATTTCGTTACTACTCATACATATGAACGATTCACTTGAAATCATGATTGGAATTCCAGCAGATTTGTTACGCATTCCTGAGGCTCGTTCAATCTGCATCGAACACTGTGTCTAGTCTCTTGCTTTTGTCTGCTGCTGCTGCTGCTGCTGCTGCTGCTGCTGCTGCTGTTGCTGTCATCGACGGTGGTGGTGGGGAGAACTGGTTGTCGCTGTTGCTCACGTGTTCTCGTTGTGGTTGACGACGAGTCACTGTTGTTGTCGTATCTTTGTTTTTGTTGACCTGTTCTTGTTGGTTCTAGCGTATCGTCGTGTTATTGCTAGCTTGTCGTCGTGTAGTTGCTGCTAATCTGTCGTTGTTGTTAACTAGTAGTCACTGTTGCTAACTTGTCTCCATTTTTATTAACTCGTCGTCGTTATAACTTCTTCTCGTAATTACTATATTGTTGTCGCTATTGCTTCTTGTCGTTGTTATTGCCATGTTGCCGTTGCTGCTGCTAACGTGTTATGGCTGTTGCTAAAGTCGTCGCTATAACTTGTCTATGTTGCAAACTTGTCGTTACTGCTAACTTCTTAACATTATTTTTAATTTGTCGTCGTTATTGCTAGCTTGTCGTTGTCGTTGTTGACCAGAAATATGATAAGAAAGATGTGTCGTTGAAAAAAAAGGATATTAATTTTGGATTTTTTCGAATAGCCATTACTGAAGATGGCGCCTGTGAGGGCGAAATTGCATTTGATCCATTAGGAAGAGACCATTTTCACGTGGGGGGGAGGGGGGGGTAGTTCACATCACGGTCGATGTTAATGGGTCGTTTTGTCGGAGCTGAGCACGCGCTCAATTCAAAGTTTTCAGGGCCCGATGAAATAAATCCCGAGCATCAGAACAACTGCCAATTACAGGAGGGATAAGGTTATTCAGCTTCAGGAGAGCGTATATAAAGCAAGTTCTCGCCCTAATTCATTGTGGGTCAGATAGTCCGTTGGGCTCTATCACGGCTGTAGGCGGTCATATTGTGTCTAAGTTGTGCTTTTACACACTATGTGAAAAAATACGTGAGTTATAGTGACAAATGCGTGAGTTATAGTGACAAATACGTGAGTTATAGTGCCAAATACGTGAGTTATAGTGCCAAATACGTGAGTTATAGTGCCAAATGCGTGAGTTATAGTGACAAATACGTGAGTTATAGTGACAAATGCGCGAGTTATAGTGACAAANGATATGATAGAGCCCAATAGGCTCAGGAATCTGTACACCTGTTGATTGACGGTTGAGAGGCGGGACCAAAGAGCCAGAGCTCAACCCCGCAAACACAACCAGGTGAGTACAACTAGGTGAGTACAGCCACGTACCCACAGTCACGTACCCACAGTCACGTACCAACAGCCTCGTACACACAGCCACGTACACACAGTCACGTACCCACAGCTCGTACACACAGTCACGTACACACAGTCACGTACACAGCCACGTACCCACAGCCTCGTACACACAGCCACGTACCCACAGCCTCGTACACACATCCACGTACCCACAGCCTCGTACACACAGCCTCGTACACACAGCCTCGTACACACAGCCACGTACACAGAGCCACGTACCCACAGCCTCGTACACACAGCCTCGTACACACAGCCTCGTACACACAGCCTCGTACACACAGCCACGTACCCACAGCCACGTACACACAGCCTCGTACACACAGCCACGTACCCACAGCCTCGTACACACAGCCACGTACCCACAGCCTCGTACACACGGTCACGTACACACAGCCACGTACCCACAGCCTCGTACACACAGCCACGTACCCACAGCCACGTACCCACAGCCACGTACACAGTCACGTACACACAGCCTCGTACACACAGCCACGTTCCCACAGTCACGTACCCACAGCCTCGTACACACAGCCACGTACACACAGCCTCGTACACACAGCCTTGTACACCAGCCTTGTACACACAGCCACGTACACACAGCCTCGTACACACAGTCACGTACCCACAGCCTCGTACACACAGCCACGTACTCACAGCCTCGTACACACAGCCACGTACACACAGCCTCGTACACACAGCCTCGTACACACAGCCACGTACCCACAGTCACGTACCCACAGTCTCGTACACACAGCCACGTACACACAGCCTCGTACACACAGCCTTGTACACACAGCCACGTACTGTCACGTACCCACAGCCTCGTACACACAGCCACGTACACACAGCCACGTACCCACAGCCTCGTACACACAGCCACGTACCCACAGCCACGTACACACAGCCTCGTACACACAGCCTCGTACACACAGCCTCGTACACACAGCCTCGTACACACAGCCTCGTACACACAGCCACGTACCCACAGCCTCGTACACACAGCCACGTACCCACAGCCTCGTACACACAGTCACGTACACAGTCACGTACCCACAGCCTCGTACACACAGCCACGTACCAACAGCCTCGTACACAGTCACGTACACACAGTCACGTACACACAGCCATGAGATGGAAGTAGAGAATGATTTTATGTTGAATTCAGGCCGAACCTGTCTCCTGAATTTCAAATCAATAGGATGTCATCAGCGGCATATGAGAGGCTGACCAACATCAGAAATGTCTTTAGAAATTAGTGTAAGGCATCATTCATAACTCTGTTTATCACATATGTCAGATCACTCCTGGAGTATGCGGCATATCTAGTCAAGCACCAGACATAATTACGAAAGGTTCAAAGGTATGCCATCAGACTAGTCCCGGCACGAAGAGGCATGAGTTACGCGGAGAGGCTACTTAAATATATCCTGACGTCGCTCGAAGGCGTAAAAGTGACGGGAGATATGATTACAGCATATATAATTCTCAGGAAAATCGATAGGGTTGATGAAGACAATTTATTTCCCAGAGGTGGCACAAGGGGACACAGGTGGACACTGAGTAAATAATTGAGCCACAGAGACGGAAAAGACAAATCATTATCAGAATAGTAAATATGAGAGCTGTATTGGGAAGTAATATTATGGAGGCAGACTCCATGCACAATTTCAAATGGAGATACGATAGAGCCCAATAGGATTAGGAACCTGTTCACCCGCTAAATGACAGATGAGAGGCGGGACCAAGGAGCCGAAGCTCAACCCCACAAGAACATTTAGGTGAGAACAAAGCCAGGTAAACAAACTCATCAACACAGCACTAGGTGTGCACTGACAAGTATACACAGCCAGGTACACACAGCCAGGTATACACATCCAGGTATACACAACCAGGTGTACACATGCAGGTATACACAACCAGGTATACACATGCAGGTATACACATCCAGGTATACACAACCAGGTATACACATGCAGGTATACACATGAAGGTATATACAACCAGGTATACATAACCAGGTATACACATCCATGAATACACAACCAGGTATACACAACCAGGTATACACATGCAGGCATATACAACTAGGTATACACATCCAGGTATACACAACCAGGTATACACAACCAGGTATACACATGCAGGTATACACAACCAGGTATACACATCCAGGTATACACATCCAGGTATACACAACCTGGAGGAGAGGGACTGGATAAATCACACATGGAGATGATTGCTAAGGCATGGAAAGAAATCAGTGGAGAATTGAAGGACCTGAGGGGAAACTATATGTAAGATGCAGATTGAAATAAGTGCAGCACAAGAGGAGATAAAAAGCCTAAAAACAGGCCCTCATCAGACTCTGGCCGAGGGGACCAACCTCCAGGTACCAGGAGATGTAGCAATGGCAGGGACCCTACAATTGGTCCAACCTTTGCTGAAATGCTGAAGAGCCCAGGAGAAAATGTCCACAGTCAAGGAAGTTGTAATGAAAGCAGTAACCTCACAGGAGGCAGCTAGATGCACTAGCCAGCTAATGGAAAGGAAAAGAGCTGTAGTAGTGGTAGGCGTGAAGGAACAAGAGGGTTCCACAAGGGAGGAATCGAGGACTAAAGAAAGAGTTGCACTGGCAGGGATATTAAAGGAGATAGGAATGGAAGGGGCTGAACGAGACATAGAGCAGTTTTTCCGGATTGGCCAGTACAACAGAGACAAAAAGAGATTGATCACGATAGTATTCAAGAGCGAGGACATCAAAGCGGACATCCTAGTAAAGAAGAGCAAACTGATGTATGCAAGGAACTACAAAGAGGTATATGTTCAGAGGGACATGACCAGGGACGAGATAGTAAGGGCAGCAGATGCAAGGAAAAGGCGGAAGGAGAGGGAAGGGAGCCAGGGAACCTCAGCCTCCATCCCAGCAATCCCAGAGAGGAGTGGGGAACCCCAATCCAGCAACTCAGGAACCCAGGGGGGACTGCAACTCCCCAGCCCACCACCTAATAGGGCCTCCCTATCCGCCAGCACAAACCCTTCCTTGCCCATGCACAATGCCCATCATAAAACCCAAATCCTCCCTCTCCCCTTACCTCAAGTATCCCCTGCTTTCCCAGTCCCTGGTCCCTTACTGCCCCAAGCAGGCCCAGGCGAGACCTAAGCCCTCCATCCCCCACTCCACATCTCCCAAACCCCTGTCAACTACACTGCAGGAGGGCGTGCCCTCTCCCCAAGCAATCCCTGTCCCCCTCACCCCCAGGACTTCTTCCTGCCCCAAGCAGGTCTGAGCAAGACCTAAGCTCTCCATTCCCACTCCACCTCCCCCTGAACCCCTGGCAACTACCTCACAGGAGGATGAGCCCACCCAAGTAGCAATGACCATGGAATTAACTTCCTACACTTGTGGGAGTGAGGGTGAAAATGGATATAAGAAAGTGAGCTTCAAGGTAATGTAATAAAAAATTGATGGGATTGCCAATAAAACAAGTGAACTGGAAGAAAGAGCGCATGAAGAAAACCCAGATGTAATAGGACTCGCGGAAGCAAAACTGTCAGGAGTAATAACAAACGCTGTGTTTCAAAGGACTACTATATAGTAAGGAAAGAGAGGGAAGGGAGAGGAGGTGGAGGAGTGGCCCTGCTGATAAAGAAGGACTGGAGGTTTGATGAGACAGAAATTCCAGACCCGACGGGTTCAGAGATTACATAACAGGTCTACCCATTGTTATAGTTCCTCAGATAATGGTGGAAGTCATTTACAACCCTCCCCAAAATGACAGAAGACATAGGCAAGAGTTTGATAGGAACAACATGGCAACCATTAAAATAATAGAGAGAGCAGCTTCAGTTGCCTGAAGGAATGACTCAAGACTCTTAATCATGGGTGATTTCAACCATGTAAAGATAAACTGGGAGAATGGGAACCCACATGGTGGTGCAGATACGTGGAGAACTAAACTCTTGGACGTGGCAACAAGGAACTTTCTGAGCCAGCATGTCAAGGAATCCACAAGAGTGAGAGGCAATGATGAACCAGCTAGACTCGACTTGATATTCACCCTGAATGAGTCAGAAATAAGGGAAGTCAAAGTTGAAGCCCCATAGGAATGAGTGACCACAGTGTACTGACCTTTGAGTATTTGGTGGAGGTAGGGATATCCTATCCAAGGATGGGATCAAAGGGAAAAAGACTATATTATCGAAGAGACATGATATATCTCATGTCTTACCGATAGGACGAGATGAGGAACTTCCTCAGGGGAATACCATGGGAAACAGAACTTAGAGACACGAATGTGCAGGACATGATGGAGTTTGTCACCCAGAAGTGCCAGGAAGCTGCAGAATGGTTTATCTCCGTCCAAAAGGAGAAAAACGAAAAAAGACAGAAAAACCCATGGTTCAACCAGAAATGCAAGGTAGTGAAGCAACTAAGTAAAAGAACATGGAGAAACTACAGAAATAATAGAACACCAGAGAGCAGGGAGAGATACCAGAGGGCCAGAAATGAGTACCTCAGAGTGAGGAGGGAAGCAGAGAGACAGTTTGAAAATGACATAGCGAGTAAAGCTAAGACCCAACCAAAGCTGCTCCACAGCCACATCAGGAGGAAAACAGCAGTGAAGGAACAAGTAATGAAACTGAGAAAAGGGGAGAACAGATAAACAGAGAATGACAAAGAAGTGTGTGAAGAACTCAACAAGAGATTCCAGGAGGTCTGCACAATAGAACAAGAAGAAGCCCCTGCACTAAATGAGGAGGAGGCAAACCAAGCAACCTTGGAGGAATTTTACCTCACCAGTGATGAAGTCAAAAGTTGTCTGCTGGAGCTGGATGTGACAAAGGCTGTTGGGCCTGACAGAATCTCACCATGGATACTAAAGGAAGGTGCAGAAGCACTAAGTGTGCCACTCTCTATGGTGTATAACAGGAAACAGGAGACTTACCAGAAAGTTAGAAGACAGCTAACGTAGTCCAATATACAAGAAGGGTGACAGGCAAGAGGCACTGAACTACAGGCCAGTTTTCCTAACTTGTATCCCATGCAAGGTGATGGAGAAGATCGTGAGGAAAAGGCTCATAGAACATCTGGAGGGGCCCAGGCTCTGCTTCAGGAGGCTGTGGTCGTTCATACCCTCGATGGGGTGGTTCTTCTCCGGCCCTGACCACGGCGGTCTCCGGGGTTGGAGGTCCCTGTGCCCTTCTTCACCACCTTCAAGGTCAACCCCGGAACTCGCAGTTCCTGCGACGGCGCTGGAACCAATCGTATTGGCATATGCCTTTCCATTGGAGACTTTCGGCGCCGTGGAGAGGGGGGACCTGCTGCCTGGGTAACAGCTTCTCCCCCGAATCAACCTACCCTGGCTTTGCGCCCTGGTGAGGCCACTCCAGACCGACAACCAGAGCGCAACTCCATAGTCTCCTGAGACTGATGGATGCCTACTACTACTATGATCAGGCAACAAAAATTAGGCAGGACAGAGAAGGGTGGACCGACTGCATTTTCCTGGACTGCTGGAAACCCTTTGACACAGTACCCCATAAAAGGCTGTTAAAAAAGTTGGAGCAACAGGCAGGAGTAAAAGGGAAGGTGCTCCAGTGGATAAGGGAGTACCTAATCAACAGGAAATAGCTAGTAAGGGGGAGGGGGGAGACATCAGAGTGGCGAGATGGCACCAGCAGAGTTCCACAGGGCTCAGTACTTGGACCCATCCTGTTTCTAATATATGTAAACGATCTTCCGGAGGGTATAGACTCGTTCCTTTCAATGTTTGCTGAAGGTCCAAAAATTATGAGAAGAATCAAGACGGATGAAGATAAGAGACTACAGGATGACCTGGATAAACTGGAGGAATGGTCTAGAAAATGGCTGCTAAAGTTCAACTCAGGAAAGTGTAAGGTAATGAAATTAGGCGAAGGGAGCAGGATGCTGAACACAAGGTATCATCTGGGAGGTGAAATCCTGCAAGAGTCAAATAGAGAAAAAGATCTGGGGGTTGATATCTTACCGAACCTGTCCCGGAGGCCCACATCAAAAGAATATCATCAGCGGCATATGCTAGACTGGCCAACATAAGAACTGCCTTTAGAAACTTGTGTAAGGAATCGTTCAGGACCCTGTATACCACTTTTGTATGACCAATCCTGGAGTATGCAGCTCCAGCCTGGAGTCCATACCTAGTTAAACACAAGACAAAGTTAGAGAAGATTCAGCGGTATGCCACCAGGCTCGTCCCGGAACTGAGAGGAATGAGCTACGAGGAAAGACTAAAGGAGCTGAACCTCACATCCCTGGAAAGCAGAAGAGTAAGGGGAGACATGATAACCACCTACAAAATTCTCAGAGGAATTGACACGGTGGACAAAGACAAACTCTTCAGCACGGGTGGGACACGAACAAGGGGACACAAGGTGTAAACTTAGTACCCAGATGAGCCACAGAGACGTTAGAAATAATTTTTCAGTGTCAGAGTAGTTAATAAATGGAATGCACTAGGCAGTGATGTGGTGGAGGCTGACTCCATACACAGTTTCAAATGTAGATATGATAGAGCCCAGTAGACTCAGGGATCTGTGCATCAGTTGATTGACAATTGAGAGGCGGGACCAAAGAGCCAAAGCTCAACCCCCGCAAGCACAACTAGGTGAGTAAAATTAGGTGAGTACAGCCAGGTACACACATCCAGGTATACACAACCAGGTATACACAACCAGGTATACACAACCAGGTATACACAACCAGGTATACACAACCTGGTATACACAACCTGGTATACACATCCAGGTATACACAACCTGTTATACACAACCAGGTATACACAACCAGGTATATACACAACCAGGTATACACAACCAGGTATACACAACCAGGTATGCACAACCAGGTATACACAACCAGGTATGCACAACCAGATATACACATCCAGGTATACACATCCAGGTATACACAACCAGGTATACATACCCAGGTACACACACCCAGGTATACATAACCAGGTACACACAGCCAGGTACACACACCCAGGTATACATAACCAGGTATACACATCCAGGTATACACAACCAGACATATGAAAAATATCCAGTGTTAACATGCTCTAATATTAACCTTCAGGCCTGACCTGCCTGCACCCAAGCTGTCACTCATTTGAACTAAGTCGATGGTATATATACCATAAGGCTTCGTGTTGACAGAGATGCCGTAATCGATATTACTGAGTTACATATAAGTTGCATTAATGGTATTAAAAACCATTTATTACCTATCGTAAAAACTCCAGAATAATGTTTTCTCAAAGGCAGTAACAAATAAATATTGAAGACCAAAGAGCGCTTATATGGAATGTGAAAGAAACATGACATTGTTTTTTTTTTATTTATGATGTATTTTCAAAAATATGATTGACAAAATTTTGGAGCCACGAAGTCAGTTTATCAATAAATGTCGAGCACCCTAGAGACTACCTTCTCTCTAATTAATTGATAATCGAAAGCATTTATAATATAAATATTATATTATAGCTTAATATTCGCATTACTAATACTTCGGGCCTCAGTTAATTTCACACAAGGAGAATTAATACATAGTTTATAAAATAAAACCGAAGAGAAGTATGCAAGAGTGAAACCAACTGCCTGAGAGTCATGGAATATGTGGTCAGTGGATCCTTCCACGAGTTCTTGTGGTCACTTGTTGTATATTGTGAGGGCTGAGTTAGGGTAAAATTCAAGATGATGGTTAGGATAGATAAACACCTAATGGGGATAGGATAGATCCTAACACCTAACGGGGATAGGATAGATCCTAACACCTAACGGTGATAGGATAGATCCTAACACCTAACGGAGTTAGGATAGATCCGACCCCTAGGGAAACAGTTCCCAAATAAATAATGAATTATGTAAGCACTGATGTCTAGTGCAGATCAACTAACCCTGAACCACATAAGTGATGGAAACTCCAGCGGAAGTTTTACCTTAATACAATTTATTAACCCTAAACCCTTCCCAAGTACAACAATAAATAATTTACCACCTCGACCTTACGTTACCTCTCTGACTCCACACAGGCAGGAGGCGAGGTTTACGTGCAGCAAACTGGTGGTAAAGTCTACGTTTCCTTAAGGGACAATTTACTACCTAAATGAGTATAATTATATCAGACACGTGTTCAAGGGTTAATAGCTGGATCTAATTACATGGAACTCCAAGCTATGACCAGGGAACACAAGGCAAAATTACCCTTAGAACCGAAGAGTGGGTCATGGTACGAGTACTTAGCTTAATGAATTATAACTTAAGGAGTAAGAGCAGGAGGAAGGAAGGAACTATCAGGGGGAAAGCACCAAGCCATTACGACTATATATAGCTCTGTGAAGCGGTCAGGATAAGGATTGGGATGGGAACGGGGGAAAGGAATCGTGCCCAACTACTTGGAAGGTCGGGGATCGAACCCTGACCTGCATGAAGCGAGCTCCTTCGCTCTACCGTCCTGTTCAAGTAGTGTGCATGTTTAGTTCTGGAACTAGCTTAGTGGGTATACCTCTAAACTTTTTCCAGTTTCGTCTTGTGCTTGACAAGGTACGGGCTCCATTCTGGGGCCGCATACTCCAGGATTGGTCTAACATATGTGGTATACAAGGTTACTGCAGAAAAGCAGGCCAATTCCACATTCGCCATGTGGCTAGCTGCCTGCAAACAATTCTTAACTTAGAATTCTTTGAGTGAGTGAGAATTGTTTGATTGAGTGACTATTACCATACTTCGTACGTAGCAACGATCTAGGGACTGTGTAGACATGCTGTTACGTTCATTAATCATTGACAATTTTGTGTAGTGTGTCTAGTGTAGGTTTGGGCCAGTGGCCAGGGACACCTTGCCAGGGACACCCAGCCAAGGACACCCAGCCAGGGACACCCACCAGGGACACCCAAGCCAGGGACACCCAACCAGGGACACCCAACCAGGGACATCCAACCAGGGACACCCAGCCAGGGACACCAGCCAGGGACACCCAGCTAGGGACACCAGCCAGTGACACCCAGCCAGGGACACCCAGCAGGGACACCAGCCAGGGACACCCAGCCAGGGACACCCAGCGAGGGACACCAGACCAGGGACACCCAGCCAGGGACACCCAGCCAGGGACACCCAGCCAGGGACACCCAGCCAAGGACACCCAGCCAGGGACACTCACCAGAGACACCCAGCCAGGACAGCCCCCCGCCAGGGACACCCGCCAGGGACACCCCGCCAGGGACACCCAGCCAGGGACACCCAGCCAGGGACACCCAGCCAGGGACACCCAGCCAGGAGACAGGCAGCCAGGGACACCCAGCAGGGACACCCAGCCAGGGACACCCAGCCAGGGACACCCCGCCAGGGACACCCCGCCAGGGACACCCCGCCAGGGACACCCGCCAGGGACACCCGCCAGGGACACCCAGCCAGGGACACCAGCCAGGGACACCCAGCCAGAGACACCCAGCCAGAGACACCCCGCCAGGGACACCCAGCCAGGGACACCCAGCCAGGGACACCCGCCAGGGACACTCCGCCAGGGACACGGGCGTGGCGTGAGCGCCGGTCATTACTAGGAAACATGCGGCTCCCAGCCGAGGCTCACTCATGTAAAGTTAAGGTTATTGCTTCACCCTCAGTATCCTGGATTGTCCCAGAGAGAAAATACGAGAAACTGCGTGATTAACTCCTATTTATGTGTCTTAATAACGCCAAGAAGAAGAGGGCGCATACACCCTGATTAATACACATGGTGCATGCGTATGGTGTATTTGACGGTAGTCGCTTCATTCAGCTACAAAACACCTCGGAAAATATTGGAGTCCAGAACCACCATCTTCCCCTCCCGCCCCCCTCTCACACGGACACCATAACTCTCGCTGGAATGACACCAAACTGAACGGCAACTGACATTCCCAGGCCCGTTAATAGTAGCAGCAGCGAGGTCTTCAGTTAACGACCAGGTTGATCCTTCACTAATGATTCCAAGTGAAGGAGCTTGGAAGTTCCAAGTGATATATATATTATATATATATAATATATATATATATATATATATATATATATATATATTGTGACGGTGTTCCCCCCCTTCTAATTCTCCCACGCCTGCTGTAAGAATCATGTTCACTATTCCCGAGCGTTCTCTACATTGCAGGCAACAAGTGAACATGTGTGGGAGAGAACAGTATTCTCGAAGAGCCGAGAAACTTGCGAAAATGT
>WNGS01061674.1:3403973-3465501 GCA_020271785.1 Procambarus virginalis | reverse complement strand
TCCTACTGGAGGTGAACCGTGATGTATCCCCTGCGCTATCCGCTCTTTCGGAGTACAGGACGCCGCGGTTTTAGGTTCTTAAAGAATATAATAATCCATAAACGTACACAAACCGTCACAATATTTAATATACGTGCAGCGCCACAACCTTATACCGTCTTGGTAGCACCTGAGGTAGAATGGCTGTCATACCCAGCGACTCATTCAATATATGTCATCTATATATCTATTACTCTCTCTTTATATCTACTGTATCTCTACCTACCTATTGTTAGTAGGCATCCGTCAATCCCACGTGGGGTTATGGACGTTGTGCCCTGGTGTCTAGGTGTTGTGTCGCTCTCCAGAGGCACAGGCCCTGGGCCTCGTATAGTATATGGGGATCACGCTGTTGCCCATGCCGCAGCTCCAACCTCTCCACGCCACCGATGTGGTCGAAGGGAAGGGCAGGAGCCGATTCGTTTGGCACCAGTGTCGTCGCAGGAGTTGCCAGAATGTAGCTGTAAACAGCTGCAAACTGCCTTAGGGACTCCGGACTCCGGATTTTCCTCTAGGGTGACTCCCGAAGTCTTTCCCATGAGTGGTTTAGCCACAAGACAGCAGAGGTTTGAATCAGGTTTTTCCTTCCCCTGAGATGGGCTGTCTTCCAGGCTAACGAGTCCAATCTACCCGGAAGTTTCATCTGCCCCGAAGTGTCATCGATAGAAATGAGTAATAAGTAGATAATGATATGATAGAGAGAGAGGAATATATATATATATATTATAATATATATATATATCTATGTGTCATATATCATATGGACATATATATATATTATATATATATATATGGTGTAGTGGTAAGACACTCGCCTGGCGTTTCCGCGAGCGCTATGTCATGGGTTCGTATCCTGGCCGGGGAGGATTTACTGGGCGCAATTCCTTAACTGTAGCCTCTGTTTAACACAACAGTAAAATGTGTACTTGGATGAAAAAACGATTCTTCGCGGCGGGGATCGTATTCCAGGGACCTGCCCGAAACGCTACGCGTACTAGTGGCTGTACAAGAATGTAACAACTCTTGTATATATCTCAAAAAAAAAAAAAAAAAAAAAAAATATATATATACATACATACATTAATCCACAATATTTTTTCCAACGGAGAGGACGGTCGGGACCAGAGGACGATGTCTGTGGTCAATAGGACAAAGACCTCTCTGTTTTCTAACATAGAAATCGACGTAACTTCTTAATTATCCTGCACCGTTGATGCATAGACCGTGAGGGGGTCCTGTACCGCCTGGGAGGTGAGCCAAGACTCTCTGAAACGTGGAATGTGAGTCTTCGGCCGGTGGTGCGAGA
The DNA here is from genome assembly GCA_020271785.1 of Procambarus virginalis. Classification (NCBI taxonomy): domain Eukaryota; kingdom Metazoa; phylum Arthropoda; class Malacostraca; order Decapoda; family Cambaridae; genus Procambarus; species Procambarus virginalis. The sequence continues at coordinate 3,464,156 of WNGS01061674.1, read as the reverse complement.
CTCCTCCTGCCCTGGTGACCCCTGACTGACCTCGTGTCGGTCACGAGGGGTCGGTGGAGCTGATTGGAGGTTCAATTCCTCTCCACAGTGCCTCAGGGTCCCGGGAGTAATGGGCGACCACCAAACTATCTTGTTCGACTATCTTAATGGGCGACTTGTTCACAGTGATTTTGATCTTTAAATTACATGAGCTTTTTTAAAAGTAGTTGTGTCAGATTAAATGAACGTTGAAATGACACTCACACAACTCCAATAAGGTAGTGAAATCGTTGCTGAGTTGATCCTTAGGTTGAGGAACTTCCAATAGCGGGGTTCTAAAGTCCCGCCTCTCAACCTTCAATAGATTGTTATTGAAGTTTTCGAGCCTATTAGGCAGTGTTCAGTGATACATATATAATAGCGGATGTAGATTACCATCTGTACTTCAGTTTATAGCGCATTCCCCTTGTTGACTACTCTAACACTGAACATCTCAAATCACCATCCATGTCCCTTCATCTGTGGTTCAACGAAAACATTGTCTGCGATGCTTATTTTTCTGAGAAATTTTGTATATGGGGATCAGGTCTCCCTCGACTTTTTCTCCCTGTTCCTTCAGTGTAACTCACACTTCTCGCCTCTGGTACTTTATTTGTTGCGTAACTCTCGACTCTAACCAACTTCGTTTTGCATTTACTCAGAGCGACGTTTTGGTTACGCTGCATATTTTAGAATTTGTCAAACACATATCGCATACAATTTTCTGAACGACGTCCTGTTCAAATTCACATTTGCAGTTATTAAGTTGACCAACTTCTCATATGAAGCTGGTTTAGAGTAGATTCCTTGTGACAGGTTAAGTAACCTGTTCTCAGGGAGGAGATTCACTCAAGGAATTGGGGCGACTACATAATTTCTGCTATTATCTACTCTCAATCCTTGGTTAGGTTAGATTAAGGCTACTTTAGGTTAATGTTTGATTAGGTTAGGCTAGGTTAGGTTTCATTGTGTTTGATTACGTTAGTCTGATGTATTATTGACAGTAATGTGAAATATGGACTTCAAAAACTATTTCAATGTACCCTTGAATTCCGTTTACTTAAAACCAAATTCCTCGAAGAAAACGTTTTCACCATACACTTTGTTAATATTTTAAACCAACGATTTATATTCCATTAAATTTGTAGATTGAGAATAATCCCTCTTTAAGATAAATGTTCAATTGCCAGTTTACATGTAGACTATTACTGGAAACATAATATGCTTTCAGACCATCACAAATATTTATATAACTATCCAGGTGGTTTGATGGGGGTCTGGTTCCTCATGATAATGGATTTGGTCTGAGGACGGGCTCTAAATAAAAATAATAGTACCATGGTCTTCATTCATCTCGCTATTCTTGATATTAAGGGTTTCCTCGACCATTTGGTATCTACTATCCTGCCTCCATTTCCCAGCACCCATATTTCTACCTATCCACCTATCGGGAGTTAAGCTCCAGTAGCCACTTGTTTGATCGAAGTTGTTTTTTTAATTCTGGCCAAGTCTTTGTACTGCCTCAGCCACATGTGTTCCAATTATCTTTATGAGGTATTCGCAAAGATTCTTTTTCCTCTAACTGTTGAAACAAATGGGAGATGACTGTAACTGATGCCAGACATGAGAGATGAATGCACCAGGGCAAGTGAGGCTCAGGGTTAGCAAGACTCAGGACAAGAGAGACTCAGTGGATGAGAGTATTATTATAAGCGAGACTGAGGCATAGCGAAACTCAAGGATAGCGAGACTCGGGGATAGCGAGACTCAGGGATAGCGAGACTCGGGGATAGCGAGACTCAAGGATAGCGAGACTCAAGGATAGACTCAGGGATAGCGAGACTCGGGGATAGCGAGACTCGGGGATAGCGAGACTCGGGGATAGCGAGACTCGGGGATAGCGAGACTCGGGGATAGCGAGACTCGGGGATAGCGAGACTCGGGGATAGCGAGACTCGGGGATAGCGAGACTCGGGGATAGCGAGACTCGGGGATAGCGAGACTCGGGGATAGCGAGACTCGGGGATAGCGAGACTCGGGGATACTGAGACTCGGGGATAGCGAGACTCGGGGATAGCGAGACTCGGGATAGCGAGACTCGGGGATAGCGAGACTCGGGGATAGCGAGACTCGGGGATAGCGAGACTCGGGGATAGCGAGACTTGGGGTGAAACACTTCAGAAAACAGTAGCCCAAAAATGATCTTGATAAAAATGTGTTTTTGTACGTTACGATGTTTTTTGGCTTTCTGTGTTTGCCCAGAAACTATTCCTTAAACCGATGAATATTCAAAAAAGTTCGACCGTGGCGTGAATTCAATCTGTATAGCCCTGAGCAACATGCACTTTTGACACGGGATCCGTTCTTTTTTGAAGCCAGGTCTGGTTCTTTTTTTTTTTCGTGTGTGGTTGACTTTGTGATTGAACGCAGTTGATTGGTAGGTTCTCTCTCTCAAACTCATCTCTCTGCTATGAACTCTCTCACTCTTGAGTTCTTTCTCAAACTCATGTCGTTTACTGAGAATAGTTGTCTCTCAGTCCTATGTATATTAATTAGAATGCTTCTCTCTCTGTCTCCTGTTTATTACTTCGAATTGTTCACTCTACATCTCTTCCCGCCAAACACACACCGAAAGTACGACGTTGGTACAACGTTCGAACAAGTTTTAACACCTCCTAACCAGTTATAACAACCAATATAGCACGTTGTAACAACGTTCTAACACGTCATAAACACGTTAAGCCAAGATGTAACAACTTTATTACAAGTTGTAACGAGCGGAAAATAGAGACAGTTTCGGTTTGTGTTTCCAGGGTTGTTTCCTGTTCGCCGAAACACTCTTAAAATCACTTTCCAGATATTGACTGGCATTAGTTCCTAAAATAGTACATTGCCAGCATATCTTGAGATGGTTATCTTGAGATAATTTCGGGGCTTAGTGTGCCCGCGGCCCGATTCTGGACGAGGCCTCCATCGCAAGGAAGCAGCCCGTGACAGCTGACTAACTCCCAGGTACCTATTTACTGCTAGGTAACAGGCGCATCAGGGTGAAAGAAACTCTGCCCATTGTTTCTCGCCGGCGCCCGAGATCGAACCCGGGACCACAGGATCACGCATCCAGTGTTCTCTTCGCTCAGCCACCGACGCATCGGCAATACAACCAGCCAAAAATTTTGCAACCAAGAATACTAAGTCAACTCCCATAAAATGTATTTAATTTTCAACTTAAGAAATAACGCGTGCATGAGATATCTTAGTACAACTTAGACGAGAAACAGTGCTCGTAGAGAAGTCTGAATTATCAGTTCAATACTCGAATTTTCCTACAGATTCTTGAATTGTCTATTCCGGATTTTTATGTTCGTTCAGGACCAACGGAACACTCTGGTCTCGATCACCCAACATCGAGAAGGGTGGGCAGACTGTATTTTCCTGGACTGCCAGAAAGCCTTTGACACAGTACTGTATAAAAGGCTGTTAAAATAGTTGGAACAACAGGCAGGAGTAAAAGGGAAGGTGCTCCGGTGGATAAGGGAGTACTTAATAAAATTAAACAACAGGAAACAGCAAGTAACGGTGAGGGGGAGACATCAGAGTGGCGACATGTCACCAGCGGAGTCCCACAGGGCTCAGTACTTGGACCCATCCTGTTTCTAATATATGTAAACGATCTTCCGGAGGGTATAGACTCGTTTCTCTCAATGTTTGCTGATGATACAAAAATTATGAGAAGAATCAAGACAGGTGAAGATAGACATAGACTACAGGATGACCTGGACAAACTGGAGGAATGGTCTAGAAAATGGCTGCTAAAGTTCAACTCAGGAAAGTGTAAAGTAATGAAATTTGGCGAAAGGATTAGGAGGCTGAACACAAGGTACCATCTGGGAGGTGAAATCCTGCAGGAGTCAAATAGAGAGAAAGATCTGGGGGTTGATATCACAACGAACCTCTCACACATCAAAAGGATATCATCAGCGGCATCTGTTAGGTTGGCTAACATAAGAACTGCCTTTAGAAACTTGTGTAAGAAATCGTTCAGGACCCTGTATACCACTTATGTAGACCAATCCTGGAATATGCAGCTCCAGCCTGGAGTCCATACTTAGTTAAACACAAGACAAAGTTAGAGAAGATTCAGCGGAATGCCTCCAAGCTCCTCCCGGAACTGAGAGGAATGAGCTACGAGGAAAGGCTAAAGGAGTTGAACCCCACGTCCCTGGAAAACAGATGAGTAAGAGGAGACATGATAACCACCTTCAAAATTCTCAGGGGAATTGACAGGGTGGACAAAGACAAACTCTTCAGCACGGGTGGAACACGAACAAGGGGACACAGGTGGGAACTTAGTACCCAGATGAGTCACAGAAACGTTAGAAAGAATTTTGTCAGTGTAAGAGTAGTTAATAAATGGAATGCACTAGGAAGTGATGTAGTGGAGGCTGACTCCATACATAGTTTCAAATATAGGCATGATAGAGCCCAGTAGGCTCAGGAATCTGGACGCCAGTTAATTGACGGTTGAGAGGCGGGACCAAAGAGACAAAGTTCAACCCCCGCAAGCACAACTAGGTGAGTACCAGAATAAGAAAAAGGTTTATATTTCCAATTATTATAATTTATTTACATATAAAAAATGCAAACGAAAACGTATTGCATCAAATATTGCAAGCATCGCTGCTTGCATTGGGGCATTCGTGAGAAACTTTTGAAACCCGATGCGTCTGAAGACCTCCCATGGGCGTCCTGGAGACGATATTGCGGCAACGCAGAAGTCTCTGGTTCACGCCTCGTGACTTATAAATGTAATTTGTTCAACTGCCACTCACCTTCCCTCGCCTCTCAAGACAAAGAATTATATCACGCTTTTTTCAGTCTCAAATGACAAGCGCTTTTGTCTTTTTTGTACTTAGATAAAACCTTTTTCTTGCACTTAGATATGAATCTCTTTTATTCATGTTGGTGCGCTGGTTTTGTACATTTGATAACACTTAATGTGTACTCGTGATTGCAGCTTTATATAAAACATTTGTGCACTCTTAGGAGGCATCTAAATACACTTTAATTGTTGACAAGTACGTTTTTTTAAGGATGTAACTTTAACTTTTTAGAAATACAACTTCACATGATTGCACATGCTTGAGCACTTTTCATAAAAGGGACTGCACATTAACTGTGCATGCGTGAGCACCTCTTTTTTTGTGAATGAGAGTGCACTTTTTTTCTCTTTAAAATAGAAAGATAAATTTCCTTCTTACTTTGTACTAATTAGTAACTAACAAAAGCTACATCAAACAAAGCACAAATAATTGTATTTAGTAAAACAAACTTACACTCGTTGAGTCATGCTTAGTACAATATTAATATTAAGTTCGCACGTTTTCATCCACATTCCTGCATGTTAAAGTTTCAGCTCAGTTGGTTTATGCACTTTCTTATAGCTTGTATTGTTCTGTATCTGGCAACTGTTCACCTTCAAGTTCAGTTCAAGTGTGTTTATTGAGACAAGAAAGAAATACATCTCAAAGGGATAGAGTAAAACTGTTCACCTAACCAAGCCTAACCTTACCTCACCTAACCGTGAGGTTCTGTAGCTACCACATGGGTTCTATAGACGGCACTTGGGTACATTTACGAGGGTTTCGAACACCACATAATCGGTGAAAAGTGACACATGGAGCCACTAGACTTTTTACTCCAAAACGAAGATAGTGAAATCAAAATACTTTTTGGAGTAGAGATTAAGGGGAGCGGGGGCAGGAATAGAAGGAGAAAGGAGGAGAGGGAGGTGTAAGTGAGAGGGAAAGAGACCCGGAATAAGGAAAAGGAGATTAGAGACCTGGGAGGGTAGGGCAAGAGGAGTGAGGGCGAGAGAGGGGGAGACTAGGCAAAAATGTAGAAGAAGAGAAAGGAAGAGAGGGGGAGTGAGAGGAAGGAGAGAGGAGTCAGTGGCGGAAAGGTGGAAGAAAAATGGGGAGGGGGAAGGAAATGGTAAAGTGGGAGAGAATAGGTAGCTGAGGAGAGTACAGACTGCCACTGGCATCCCCGGCCGACCCTTGTAATACACGATCAAAATAACATAAATTTTAAAAACATATTTCTTATAGATGAATCACTAAACATTATATTAACTTCTCTTCAGCTAATATATATATACATTAATACCCTAATTAAACAAAATTAAGATTTGTTCATTCAATTATGAGTGAACATTCTTTAAAAAGTAATAACTTAAGATAAACTTACTTATTAGAAATTTAACTTAAAACTTAGTTTTCAGCTTCTGCGAAACGTCTTATATATCTGAGAATTAGCCACAATGAACTGGCTTCAAATTAGACACTCCAGCCACACATCTGGCATGGCTGTATCGCGTGTATATGCTGCATATCTGCACTGTTTTATAGTATTGCACTGCATATAGTACTGCATTGTATTATAGTAACAGGCAGATGCAAATGACTAGCTACGGATATGCGACAGATTTGCCTTAAACCAGCAAATAGTAGAACCAACTAGAAAAGAGAACACGTTGGACCTCATTTTCACTAATAATATGAATTGATCAGGAACATGATGATTACAAATACCTGTTACTCCGATCACAACCAAATTGAATTGTTCGGTCAAGCATAGGGATTAGACCTGAAAAACCTGCAGAATACCTCCTGGTGAAAAGCTGAGGTGCAACAGGTACTCTGAGAGAGAACTCTATCAACATCAGAGGCCCGAGACTGTTCAACACGCTTCCACTACACATAAGGACATAACTGGCCGACCCTCAGTGTTCAAGAGAGACTTGGTAAACACAATCCAAAGGATACCTGATTAACAAGGCTGTGACTCATACGTCAGGCTGAGACCAGCCCGTCCACAGCTGGTTGACCAGTCCAGCCACGAGGAGGCCTGGTCGATGACCGGGCCGCGGGGACGCTAATCCCAGAAACCAACCACAGGTACCTGTATTAGACTGTATTATTAACTGTATTATAGTACCGCTGTATTATAGCAGACACATAATCAGTAAATAAAAATAGCAAATACACACACTCACTCACTCACTCCCTCACTCACACACACACACACACCACACACACACACACACACACACACCACACACACACACACACCACACACACAGAAGTGTAAGAGTAACAGAAAAATAAGGGGAGACATGATACCCCCTACAAAATTCTCAGGGGAATTGACAGGGCGGACAAAGACAACTCTTCAGCACGGGTGGACACGAACAAGGGGACACAGGTGGAAACGTAGTACCTAGATGAGCCACAGAGACTTTAGAAAGAACTTTTTCAGTGTCAGAGTAGTTAATAAATGGAATGCTCTAGGAAATGACGTGGTGGAGGCTGACTCTACACACAGTTTAAATTATAGGTATGATAGAGCCCAGTAGGCTCAGGAATCTGTACACCAGTTGATTGACTGTTGAGAGGCGGGACCAAAGAGACAAAACTCAACCCCTGCAAGCACAACTAGGTGAGTACACATGCATCTCCAGAAAGCAGCCGGTAGCAGCTGTCTAACTCCCATGTACCTATTTACTGCTAGGTGAACAAGTGCATCAGGATGAAAGAATCTCTGCCCATTTTTTTCTCTCCTCGGTCGTGAATCGAACGAGGGCCCTTAGTATTATGACCCCGAGCGCTGTCCACTCAGCCGCGAGTGTGTGTGTGCTTGCGCATGTGTATAAGAGCGCGTTTGTGCACGCGCGTGTGTGGGTGAATGAATGACTGAAGGAAGATGAAAGAGAAGTTCCTGTCTTGATGCTGCACGCTCTGCATGTATGTCAGTCGGTACTCACACTCCCGGCGTCCACACCCTTCAGTATGCGTGTATAGCCTTAATAATTCACCGTCACACAGCGGTGTATGACTCCCACAGCCGCAGGCGGCTACTCTCCCCTTTAACATACCGTGCAGAGGGGAATACGTCACTGCACCTCACATATACACCGACATCACCATCCGGAGGTGTCCCATAACTTCCCCCTACTAACGACATTGGTTACGGCGACCCTGATAATGACGACGAACTGGGTGATCCTCCTTTATCAAGCTCCGCCTCGTTGCTGGGATATGGGGCGTTGGCAGCTGCCACTGTGAGGGCATTAATATTGCGAATCGTGCGCGGAGGCAGTTTTCTGTGATTGGATAGGGCTGTTACCGCGACGCCCTGCTCTCCTAGATTGCCGGATGAGTGATCCCTTCGACCTGCCTGTCACCAGCACGTCAAGGTGTTAACTGCTCCTTCACCTCGAGACTCTGGCAGCCAGGATCCAGTCCTCATTAAGTGGCTGAGTGTCGAAGGCTGCTGAGTGTTTGAATGTTTCAGTACCAACATACGAGCCCAGGGACTTTGAGAAGATACATATAGAAGCAAAGAGTGTCTGCATAAAATATGTAGCTCTGTAAAAGCTTTGAGCATACTGAAAGTTGTCCAACATAGACATGAAAGATTCAGAGTTCAAACGCTGGAGTTGGCTCGTTATTCAGACAGTAAGTGCTGGAACTGTTTAGCAATGAAGACGGGATGTTCTGGAAATAGGTTGTTAATCCAAACGTCAAACGCTGTAACTGGTTAGTAATCTAGACGTCAAGTAACGGAACAGGTTGGTAATCCTGAAGACGAGTGCTGGAACCATATGGAATCCAGGCGTCAAGGACTGGAGCTGGTTGGTTATGCAGACATTAAGCACTGGAAACAGGTGTAATCCACACGATAAGCACTGAAACAGAGTATTATCCAAATGTCATATACTGGAAAAGGTTAGTAATCCAGCCGTCAAACACTGGAACAGATTAGCCAAAAAAAAAGAGAATGCAGTCATGTATAAAGAAAAGGACATAAGTTCAGAAGACAAAAGAAAAACCTCTTCCAGTATCGGTGCTTAATATCAAAAGGAAAAAAGCTACCATTTCCCTCGGTGTGATGAGAAATGGTGAAAAAAGAGGATTGAAAAACTGTTGTTTACTTGCTTATTTAGCATCCATCGCCCAGCGATAAAACATCTGATCGCTTAGTAACTCTATAGTGAATAGGTAACCACAAACATTGAGTCCTGGGTTCGCATCCTATACAATGGCATGGCGGTACGCCTGTAACCACTACGCTGTTTTTACCTAAACAGTTCATTGTACCATTTACATAAACATGTAAAGGAGTTGACTATACATTCCTCGCGTCTGAAGAACGCACCAAAGGAACGAGAAACAATAATTTACTACACAATGTCTATAGAGTGGCCTCACAGCACTATGTAATTATTAAAAGTATATTATTTTAAATTGCCACACGACTACAAATGGGATACGTGTTTCTTCCCGTTGACGCTATTAACATCATATACGAAATTTTAAGTTTTTGTTTTTCGGAGAGGCTGGAAATGACATGAAACGTATTCCTGGAAGGTGGTAATTACCCTACTCAGAGGGAATCGCCCTACAATTGCGGCCATTGAGCAATTGTCCTAATAAGAGAGAGCGCAAACCTCTGTTCCACTCAGAGTGCCCAAGTGTTTAGTTTGTGATGGAGGAATTTACCTATTGCTTGATTAAAAAAATTATTGCTTGATTAAAAAAAATCGTGACTTTTAGATTGATGTATTGATGCACTGCATTTTGTGTCGCCAGAGGTTATGTCACCTGTGTCAACGCTAGACATGTTACCTGTGTCAACGCTAGACATGATAATTGTGTCAACGTTAGACATGTTACCTGTGTCAACGCTAGACATGATACCTGTGTCAACGTTAGACATGTTACCTGTGTCCACGCTAGACATGCCTCATGTGTCAACGCTAGACATAATACCTGTGTCAACGCTAGACATGATACCTGTGTCAACGCTAGACTGATAATTGTGTCAACGCTAGCCGTTACAACCTGTGTCAACGCTGGCCTGACGCCTGTGACAGCGCTGGCCATGACACCTGTGTCAACGCAGTCATGCCACCTGTGTCAACGCTGGCCATGACACCTGTGTCAANATTAGTTGAGTACAGTTAGGTGAATACAGAATGATCATACTGGTGTATGTGGGGTTATAACAGAATACTAGCTGTAGTCACCTAGTTGTGCTTGCGGGAGTTGAGCTCTGCTCTTTCACCGCCTCTCAACCGTCTCTCAATCAACTGTTACTAACTACTAACTATCTTCAGATGATTTCGAGGCTTTGCGTCCCCTCGGCTGTTCCTCGACCAGACCTCCTTTTTGTAAACACCCCAAAGAAGTAGCCCGTAGCAGCTGTTCTAACTCCCAAGTACCTATTTACTGCTAGGTGACAGGTGCATCAGTCAGGGTGAAGGAAACTCTGCTCATTTGTTTCGGCCTTCAGCGGGATCGAACAAGGAACCTCAGGACTACGAATCAGCTGTCAGGCCTCCTACTTAACTAATTTGTATTTAGTTTTCCACAATCGCTCCCCCCACCCCCAGGAAGCAGCCTGTAACAGCTGTCTAATTCTCAGGTACTTATTTACTGTTAGATAACAGGAACATCAGGGTGAAAGAAACGCTGCCCTTTTGTTTCTCACCGGCGCCGGAAATCCGACCCAGGTCCACAGTATTACGTGCCCAGCGTGCTGTCCACTCAGCCACCAACGCCCTTTAGCCCCACACGCCCAGCGTGTGTGTGTGTGTGTGTGTGTGTGTGTGTGTGTGTGTGTGTGTGTGCACGTGTGAATAATAATATCCCTGGTCCGTCTTATATGCATCATTTAATGTTTGTGAAACAATATAATTGATGCTTTTAGAAATTTTTGTAAATATCCGTGTTGTCCTGTTCATAAAATTGCATTACAATATAACAGTTTGAAACGGTGGCAGGTGCACGGTGGCTGCTCACATGTAACCTGAAGATGGCAAAAGAATACTTAACTTGGTGTTAAGATTCGTGGCACCTAAACCCTCCCAACAGTCCAACAACTGTTTCCACTCAGATAGAAAACCACCTTTTCGAAAAGGGGCTCAAAATCTTGCGGAATTGGGGTTCTTGCAAGACATTAGATCTTCCTGCCGGGTATATCCCCAGTTGAAGCTGATCTCCAATTATATATTTGTTTCAAAATAAGATCTAGAAAAGTATCTTCATTTGTTAGCTTGCTCTGATTTATATAATTTTATATCACAAAGAATTAAAATAACTAAAAATTAACCGACCAGTATAGGTGCCTACAAAGCATTTTTATGACACGGGGAACGTGTGGCTACTGGCAACGCTCCGGGAGACATGGCAGCTGCCTGACAGTAGTAAAGGGCCACAACATCACACACACACACACACACAACCTTTTCCCTGTCCAAGTAGAATAACCTTGACAGCGTACGCGTGTTGCACACGTCCACGAGTGGCGGTGTTCACGGGTGGTGCGGGGAACAGAGTAGTGAGCGACCACAAATAGCGTGAACACACACAATTCTTCACTGACCTCCTGAAGATATAAAATAAGATAACCTGATGTTTCAGTGTACTGTTACTCGAAGTATCTTTGATGTTTGATAGACGATGATTTAATCAACGAGTGATGATTATTTTCAGTGCAACTCCTGCGCCCATTAGCTATGGTAATGGATGGTATTATCATCTTTGGCATACAAGGGGGGGGTAGTCTTGTGGCACCAGAGTGCCATTGGATGTTTCGTTGCCTCAGAAGCCCTGTGTGTTGAATGAATGATGAGTGCCTGGCGTATATGCAATGTATTCCTGCAATAAATGGCGTGAGTGACTGGAATATACAGCGTGCGCAACATGTGGCAGGAATGTGGACCTCGAGTCTGGTATCTGCAGCACGAGTTGGGATGTGCAGCGTAGGCCAGGGATGTACGGAATAGAAATGGAATGTGCAGCTTATGCCTGACGTCAACTGTAGGAATGTTGATAACATGTTCTTGCTGCACATGACATGGAACAATGCCTACAGTTTATGGAAGCCGTAGATTGCAGTTTTGTGCTAATTTCACTTGCAAGATGGTGCAAGGGAATTGTCAAGAAAAAGCACCAAGCCATTACGACTATATATCACTGGGATGGGGTCAGGATAAGAACTTGGGATAGGACGGGGGGAAAGAAAGAAAGACAACCCTTTGAATGCCGACCTGCATGAAGCGAGACCGTCGCTCTACCGTCCAGTCGAGGGGAATGAGCTACAAGATAGGGAATGAAAGTATGTTATATTTAATAAATATAATAGCGTCTCGGGAAGAAATAATGCCTCTAATACCAGTCAGTACTAAGGGAGTTCATAAAGGAAATGGGTTTCAATACTTGCAGTCGGTATCAGGACAGGCATAAAATAAGCGAGGTCGATGCCAATGTCAACCGTTACACAGCTGCAGATGGAAGCAGGTTGGCGAGGAACTCGGAGGAGTAAGGCAGGTCCCAGTCAGCGGTGGATACTCTTCCGGATACTCGAAGAGGTCATTAAAGGCCGGTGACCCGCCTGTGTTCTCTCGGATGACACGGCCAACACTGCGGTGTCTGGCCACCTGTTGAACTCGCCTACTGGAAAGTCTTCCTAACGGCTCACACAAACAGAGGAAATATTCCTGAGGAACATCATCAACTGGAACAGTTGTTTGTTTACGTCTCTTACGTAAACAAACCAGAATATAACATTTACAATTTATTATGTGAGCAAAAAGAACGCCAACTTACGAATGAAAGAACTCTCACGTCAACACGCGAAATGCCTTGAAAGTAATGACTATCGTTGATCCCTTCTCATGGCCCCATGAGAGCCTGAAGCCTCAACTATCTCATAAGAGACTAGACAACAACATCTCTTTCTGAAGGCGATGAGTCACAATAACGTGGCTGAAGTATGTTGACCTAATCCACACAGTAGAAAATGAAGAGACGACACTGTTTCGGTCCGTCCTGGACCATTCTCAAGTCACCCACAATCGACTTGAGAATGGTCCAGGACGGACCGAAACGTCGTCGTCCCTTTATTTTCTAGTGTGTGGATTTGGTCAACATCTTTTTCAGCCCATGTGGCTTTGTGCGAACATCTAGGCTCGGTGATCACGTGAATTCTACACACAAAGTGAACATCACGAAATATATCTTGACCAACACAACATAACTTATCGACAAACACAACAACGACAAGATTAAATGATGACCAAATCACAACTCGGAAGATGGGGGAGCAACGACGCTTCGGTTCATCCTGAGACCAATTCGTGTGCCATTATCATTATCAAGTCACACGACTTGATAATGGTCCACGACGGACCGAAACGTCTTCGGTTCTCCATCATCTGATGTGTGAGGTCATCATATCATCGTCTGCAACACGATTATATATAATCAAGGCATTATTCATCAAACACCGAACTATTAAGAGCCAGCTTACTCTTAAATAACACCTACCTTCTCCTAGACTAAGAGAGAACTTGCTCTTACATAGAGTGAAGAGTTACTTAGAGTCTCACATCAACTATACGTAACCCCTTACACTTCACTTTACTTGCTGTTAAACAATGTCTTCAACCCCAATAAAAAGCCTCTGCCTCTGGATGTGTTCAAGAGCACTTGAACGGATTCTTCAAGAACACCTCAAGTCTAATAAAAGTGGCATAATTACCTAAGGAGAGTAATTTTACCCAACTTCTTTCCCAAGTAAAGATGAGCATCCCTCTGTATCTACGAAAGAGAATGTTTCTTTCCTGTGTACGCAAGGATGGAGGCCAGACACTTGGGGGCTATCCTCACTTGACTTTCTACGGTGATTTGAGAAATTTTGAGTCTCAATGAATGGTCGAGGCTACCTCATATACCCTCGGCCCCCTTGATGGCAAATTAGCCACCACACAATTTGCCGACAGTTAGATTTGTCAGTAGTCTGGGAATTTTGACGATATATATATATTATATAATATATATATATATATATATATATATATATATATATATATATTTTTTTTTTTTTTTTTTTTTTTTTTAAATGGAAGGGAGTACCACCTCTGGCTGGAAGAAGGGGGACCCATAGCCTCGGAGGAAATCACACATAACGCATTGGAGGGAATGTAGGTCCCCTCCAATACAATTTCTGTGTGCTTTTCTCTTACCACCCCCTTCCTTTTTTTTATGCTTTATTGTGTATTTAAAGGTTACAAAACATACAAGACAAATGCCTAAAGGTTATGTATCTCTTGAAGCTCCTCCGCTTCCGGACAGGAACCGAGGACGCAGCAAGCATTTCCCCTCTGGATCGCCACACTGAGGCGCTGAAACAAAAAACTGCAAGCCCTTGGGTCTCTGGTGACGTCGATGAGCTTGGAACCCAATTCCTTGAGAAATCCCAAGGCACTCTTGCCCCAGGGGCCATGCGTCTCAGACGCTATGGGAACAAAGAGGTATTGGCCTGCCAGTCGCCTGTATTTGAGAGATTTTGCTGTTTCCCTGTGGTTGGCCGCCCCACCTGCTTGATCAGCTCCGAAGTGTACATAGGTGTCAGCCAGGGTTGATACACATGTGTAGTCCCACACCAACTGTCTACCTTCCTTCCATGAGTATATGGTGATGCCATCAGGGCGAAGTGCGGGGAAATCCGGGTTCTGGACCCCTAGGATGCGAGGTTCTCTCTCCGCTGGGCACTTAGCTGAGACGAGGCTTCTCTTGATGATGTCATTGACCTCGTTGTGTCTTGCATGCCAGCCCTTTGTGCTTCCACAATGCAACCCATGCAGTCCGTATTGGTCTGCTTCCACCCTGTTGCAAATACACTTGTATTCAGTGTGAATTGGGGCACCAAGGCGGAGGGCCACTGCTACACGAAGGGATTCTGGATCTAGGCGCGTGCCCATTGCTGACATGGGTACTGCCAGGAGGAAGTCTCCTGCATGGGGGGCACGCACTGCTCTGAGGCGGGCTTTCTCCTTGTCTGATGTTGCGGCGCTGAGCATGGCATCAGCTACTTTTTCCACTAGAGGATGGTCCCAGCCGGACTGTTTGTGTTGTTTTGTTGGCTCTATAATGGTTGCTGGGGCTGCCAGAACATCCCACTGATTTGAACATTCAGTGAAAGCAGGATCGTGTATTCCTGCTGAATCTCTCAAGGTTGCAGGTAAGATATCTCTGACGAGGTCGTGCGATGCATGGGAGGAGGAAAGGAAGGCTGGTAGAGCAATTTGGGAGGCTGTGCGGACACCAAGGCCGCCAAGTCTTACATATATACTTACATATATACTTATATATATAAGTCTTACTTATATATATATATATATATATATATATATATATATATATATATATATATATATATATATATATATATAGTATATTTTGGTAGCAGTCTTTCCTGTAGACAAATATTTTAAATATGACCGAAAAAGTAAGATTAATATTTCTAACACGAATTTTCTCGATTTTCCTTATGTTTCTTTTTACTGGTGACGGTAAATGAAAAATCAATTCTCCAAAATTCATTTTTATTTCTAGTCTGACGCGACACTTGAGCGCGTTTCGTAAAACTTATTACATTTTCAAAGACTTTAGTTTATCCACACACAACTTATGACTGAAACAGCATTGGCTCTTATACCTGCATTTGGGTGAGGTGATGTAATACAATAGTGGGGTGAAAAACAAACATTCAACAAAACACAGAACACGGAACAATGGGTATAGATTTGCAGAAGTTGGGTAAAGATAGAACTGCAGAAGGCCTAGTGGCCCATATTTCTTGATGTTTCTATATTGGAGCGGAGTCTTGAAGTGGGTAGAATATAGTTGTGCGTTAATTGGCTGTTGATTGCTGGTGTTCACTTCTTGATGTGTAGTGCCTCGCAGATGTCAAGCCGCCTGTTGTCGCTGTATCTATCAATGATTTCTGTGTTGTTTGCTAAGATTTCTCTGGTGATGGTTTGGTTGTGGGAAGAGAATATATGTTCCTTAATGGAGCCCTGTTGCTTATGCATCGTTAAACGCCTGGAAAGAGATGTTGTTTTCTTGCCTATATACTGAGTTTTTTGAGGCTTACAGTCCCCAAGAGGGCATTTGAAGGCATAGACGACGTTTGTCTCTTTTAAAGCGTTCTGCTCCGTGTCTGGAGAGTTTCTCATGAGTAGGCTGGCCGTTTTTTTGGTTTTATAGTAAATCGTTAGTTGTATCTTCTGATTTTTGTCTGTAGGGATAACATTTCTATTAACAATATCTTTCAGGACCCTTTCCTCCGTTTTATGAGCTGTGGAGAAAAAGTTCCTGTAAAATAGTCTAATAGGGGGTATAGGTGTTGTATTAGTTGTCTCTTCAGAGGTTGCATGGCGTTTCACTTTCCTTCTTATGATGTCTTCAATGAAACCATTGGAGAAGCCATTGTTGACTAGGACCTGCCTTACCCTACAGAGTTCTTTGTCGACTTGCTAACATTCTGAGCTGTGGCTGAGAGCACGGTCGACATAAGCGTTAACAACACTCCTCTTGTACCTGTCTGGGCAGTCACTGTTGGCATTTAGGCACATTCCTATGTTCGTTTCCTTAGTGTAGACTGCAGTGTGGAAACCTCCGCTCCTATCCATGACTGTTACATCTAGAAAGGGCAGCTTCCCATCCTTCTCCATCTCGTAAGTGAAACGCAACACAGAATTCTGCTCAAACGCGTCTTTCAGCTCCTGCAGATGTCTGACATCAGGTACCTGTGTAAAAATGTTGTCAACATACCTGCAGTATATGGCCGGTTTCAAGTTCAAGTCGACTAAGACTTTTTCTCGACTAAGACCTGGTTGCGAACTTCTACATGGGTACTATCGAGAAAAAAGTCTTAGTCGAAAAGACTGCTACCAAAATATACTTTATATATATATATATATATATATATATATATATATATATATATATATATATATATATATATATATATATATATATATATATGGAGGGAAGGTAAACAGGTCGTATGGGATTACACCTGTGCATCTACATTGGCTGATACCTATTTACGTTACAGCTCAGCGGAGGGAGGTGGGGCAGCCACCTTCAGGGAGACCCAGAAAATCCACAAGTACAGAGACCTAGAACGTTGTTACAAGTTCGTGCCGATAGGCTCAGAGACTCTGGGCGCCTGGGGTAAATGTGCACTCAAGTTTTTAAAGGAGGTTGGTGAGGAACTCATTGGGAAAACTAGAGACCCACGAGCAGCCAGTTTCCTATTCCAGCGCCTCAGTGTCGCAGTACAGAGGGGAAATGCGTGCTGTATCCTGGGTACGCACCCAACCTCCGAGGAGCTGGACGAGGTCTTCGAACGCTGATTGTTTAATTGTTATATATTTGTGTGTGTGTGTGTGTTCTCTGTAAACTGTAGCATTGCAATAAATAAAACAAAACATACAAAAAAATAATAGGGGTGGTAGGAGAAGAAAAGAATTAAGTATTCAGTGAGAATCCACAAGATCTTCTCTGAATGCTCTTTGTTTTCTTCTTCGAGGATGTGGGTCCCTGCAATTGCACCAGAGGTGGTACCCTAATATATATATATATATATATATATATATATATATATATATAATATATATATATATATATATATATATATATATATTTGATTGAAAACAAACTGTAGTATCAGTTTAATGACCGAAATAGTAATTATATTAGAGTTGTCAAAGGGTCAATATTCTACTGTACACAACACAGTCAGTTACAGTTCTTTTAACCGACCTTACCAGTAGTCATCACAGGACCCCTCCCTGAAAACAGAGAGATCTGCAGTCCTGTTGACTGACCCTCACATACACCTACAAGCCTTTAAAGTGCCTCACGCAGTTGAAATGGATTAATTACAGGAGCCATTGATCAATTACAGGAGACATACATCAATTATAGGAGACATTGATCAATTATAGGAGACATTAATTAATTATTGGAGACATTGATCAATTACAGGATCCTTTTACCAATTACAGGCGACACCTGTCGGTAATTTCTCCACCCTATTGGTAATGCTAACTGTAATATCAAAATTAATATTACAGTAACTTAAAACAATTTACAGCTGGTAAATTATTTTAGGAAATTGGATATTCTATAATTTTGTATTTATATTAATATTCAACGCTTCTTTGATATATAAATTTGTTTCAAGAAAAGCAAAATTTTGAACAATATTGACGAATATAAATAATATATAAATATATAAATCAAATAATACCAATAAATAATACATTTTACAAAATAATAACACATTTTACAAATAATAACACATTTTACAATATAAGTAACATATTTTCTTTCGTAAATGTTTCGAGGAAATTTACAATATTGAAAGAGTGAATGGCATTTACATATTTCCTCCCCTCGTGAAAGCTTATCTCATCAGGGATCAGCTGCCTTGCACTAATGCAATGGGCAGTGTTCGTAATTTGTCAACTGTTCTATTTTTCTGAAAATGTTGGAATTTTGCTTCCATACAACCAAAAATTTTTAAATATTTGGCAAATATTTTGTTGCTGACATTTGTAGCGAGGGCAGGCTAAAGGCTCCCACGATTCATGGCAGGTGAAAGCTCCAACGATACATGGCAGTTAACAGATACAAAGATACATAGCCAATGATAACCACTACGATACATAGTAGGTGAAAGCTCCTACAATACATGGCAGGCAAAAGCTTCAATAATATATAGTCTTAAAAGCTCCTACGATGCATAGCTTGTAAAAGTTGGTACGATACATAGTAAAATACAAATTTCTATGGGGAAAGGTAATTCAAAGTTGAAAAATTTATAAGCTACTTTTAAATAATAAAGTCCTGCTGTTCTGCTTTCATCTTTATTGTGTGTGCATCTTAACTGAGATAAGCTACCATTACTGATGTCCACCTCCATCTCCTTGAAAGTGAATATAGTAAATATACAGGTTCTATAACTTGTATAAAATCGTGATTTAGATTACAGATGAATATTGACATACAGTACATTACATGTAATCACATTAAGTATTTTTCTTCAGTTTGAAGAAATATGTTGTTTACACAACTACACACATGTATGCTACAGATCGGGAACAACAAGGTGAACAGTACGGGAATCAAGTTTACATAAAATAAAATAAAAAACATGAACACTAATTTAAACTTCAATGACCCGGACACTGCAAACAACAAGGTATGAAATGCAAAGACCAACACTGAGAATTACCCAACACAACAACTTTTATTGAACTGCCATGGCAATTCGTTAAGACCAAGGGCCAGATTCACGAAAGCACTTACGCAAGCACTTACGAACGTGTACATCTTTCCTCAATCTTTGACGGCTTTGGTTACATTTTTTAAACAGTTTACAAGCATGAAAACTTGCCAATCAACTGTTGTTATTGTTATAAACAACCTCCTGGTACTTCGGAGCTCATTAACTGTTAAATAATTGGAAACAAAGCCGCAAAAAATTGAGAAAAGATGTACAGGTTCGTAAGTGCTTGCATAAGTGTTTTCGTGAATCTGGCCCAGAGGCGTAACTCCAGACGAGCGCCCCAGTTGACTGACACGAGGAAACTATCCCTACCTGACACTGACTAACTTGACTCCCGGGAAAAGCCGGTGGCGTGATCACAAACTACTGTCTGAGTCAGCACAAGGATTGGTGCCGGAACGCCACAAACGAGCGAACATAGACTGTCGTGTTACACAATATGATACACTTTTATGATCCAATATACACATGGGAAATTTACATGAACTCCTGAATGGACGTCGTTATCGATGACTATACTTAGACGCCTATACCCGAATATTGAGGGTAATTATGTGACAATATACTGACTTTACTACTCTAGGTGTATGTCCACCTTTGAGTGGACAATAGGCCTTAAGCCCAACACCAAACCAAATTTCTCTGAATGTCACATGGCTCATCTTTTGTGATGAAGCTAAACGGAAATGAATGTATTTTTTTCGAGTGCTCGCAACGAAGATTGATATGTTCAGTCAGAATCAAATGTTTTATTCATAAATGTTTGGGGAAGTCTAGATGTATAGGATTAGTTCCACTACATTGTGTTTCCTTCTCACTTGACATATGAGTTCTCTCCTGCACTATTACCACTTCAGATAAGGCTGTGGACAGCAAACCCCAGATTGATTCACCACCTTTACCTTTCACTCGCATGCTAACACATTTGTTCGCAACAGTTTTGCAAATACATAAGATATATAAATTTTCGTTTATAATTTTGTTATATATATGTGCTTTACATATATATATATACTCGTGCTTTCGTCACGAGTCTCTTAACAAGACGATTAATTTTGGGTTCGTGAGATAGCCAACAGCTGGATTTATTGACCAAACCACCGCACTAGACGATGAAGGGACGACGACGTTTCGGTCCGTCCTGGACCATCATCAAGTCGATTGTGTGACAATATCCTATCAACGTATCTTCAGCCACGTTATTGTGACTCATCGTCTGCAACAGTTGGATTTTTTTATCTGGGGCAAAGAAAAACAGCTAATGTCGTCTCCAAGAGAGGAATATGTGCTGTACCCCCAGGAGACGACCCATCACCGTAATCGCCTGAGTGGCACGCTTGAGGAAGAACCGATTCCTGATGACAATCTCAGTGATTTGGTCAGTTAATTGCTTTTAAATAGGCGGTAGATGATTCCCATCAATTTTAAGTTTCTGATTGCCATCCAGTCTCTTTGATTCTTATGTTCTTATGTAGCTCCTGTGAGACAGACAATACAAGGCAAGAGAAAGATGAAAATGGGATGAAAGAGAACTGAAAAATGGGATTTTGCTTTTGATCGATTAATTTTTATTAATCTTGATTGATCACGGGGGCTTGAGAGGATCTTAGAATGAATGGAACGAAGAGCGTTCATCAACCACTTTTGTTTCCGCACTTTTGCATATGTCAAACAGTTTCTAAAGTCAAGACGAAGCAATTCCCTAAGATGAAGGAACTCAATGAGGCAGTTTAGTCTGCAATGTTGCATACATTGGCTGTAACTTGACAAAAGACGACATTCAGACCACAAGCTTTGACTTTGTCAAAGTCTCTAACTTAAATTGTCTTGCATTAAGGCGAAGAATTACTCAAGAAATTAACTTGATACATTTACGCTTTGCATTTAGTAATTTATGTCAATGTTTAGATAATATTAGTAGCTAAGTTACTGTACTTCCTCCAACCATATTATTCATTGGAGGATGATTTTCATACTAATAGCTTCTGAATAATTTTTCCTCACTATTGATAAAATTGTACAAATAATTAAGTAAAATAGTAAAGTACAAATATTACAGTTGTACAATTTATATTTTGGTGCTGTAATGTCAGTTGTCATCTATTTTATTAGTGAAATTGTGTTGTTAGTTTATATTTAAATGCAAGTGATCCTAGACTAACTATTTCGCTTTCACTAGAGCTAAATTGTTGTTCAGCACACTGAGATACTTTGTGACTTGGTATGCCATTTTCTTGTGTTAGGTTCACAACAAGAATCAATAGTTCAACCCTTGAACCATTGGTTCAAGGGTGAGGGTTGTTCAGCACCTCACGCCTCGCCAGTAATGTGAGTCAAATTACCATTGTGAGAGTTTTGATTCGTCTTGTATCAACAATCCTGAACCAAAGGGGATTTAAATATTAGCATTTAAAATGGAAATATTTTTCAATTCCTATATTAGGTTAAAGATATTTAAATCCTATTTTTCCGATTTATTAGCCACTATTTTCTCAGTTTAATCACAGGGCATACTTGATCACTGATGAATCACAGGGCATATTACATCACTGATGTGATTGATCATAGGGCATATTAGATCACTGATGAATCACAGGGCATACTAGATTACTGATGAATCACAGGGCTTACTAGATCACTGATGAATCACAGGGCTTACTAGATCACTGATGAATCACAGGGCTTACTAGATCACTGATGAATCACAGGGCTTACTAGATCACTGATGAATCACAGGGCATACTAGATCACTGATGAATCACAGGGCTTACTAGATCACTGATGAATCACAGGGCTTACTAGATCACTGATGACTCGCAGGGCTTACTAGATCACTGATGACTCGCAGGGCTACTAGATCACTGATGACTCGCAGGGCTTACTAGATCACTGATGAATCATGGGCTTACTTGATCACTGATGACTCGCAGGGCTTACTAGATCACTGATGAATCATTGGGCTTACTTGATCACCGATGAATCACAGGGCTTACTAGATCACTGATGAATCATAGGGCTTACTAGATTACTGATGAATCACAAGGCTTACTAGATTACGATGAATCACAAGGCTTACTAGATTACTGATGAATCACAGGGCTTACTAGATTACTGATGAATCACAAGGCTTACTAGATTACTGATGAATCACAGGGCTTACTAGATTACTGATGAATCACAGGGCTTACTAGATTACTGATGAATCACAAGGCTTACTAGATCACTGATGAATCACAGGGCTTACTAGATTACTGATGAATCACAAGGCTTACTAGATTACTGATGAATCACAGGGCTTACTAGATCACTGATGAATCACAGGGCTTACTAGATCACTGATGAATCATTGGGCTACTAGATCACTGATGAATCACAGGGCTTACTAGATTACTGATGAATCACAAGGCTTACTAGATCACTGATGAATCACAGGGCATACTCGATCACTGATGTGATGAATCACAGGGCATACTCGATCACTGATTGATGAATCACAGGATATACTGTGCTCTCCCGTCTTGAGTACTGCTCAGTACTCACTTCCCCTTCAGAGCAGGAGAGATTGCTGAAATAGAGGGAATACAGAGNGCACAATGGCATCACTTAAGATACTCAGGTACCCACCTCAATAATTCACATAAAAGCACCTACCACCTGGTATAAATGATGTACAACGGTGAAATGATCCATGGTAAACACTACTGCTTAACATTAAATATCTTAGCTGTCTTAACACTAATAGGCCACTAAAACCCGGCCCAGGGCATCACCATCCGCCCGACTTGGAAGATCAAAGAGTAGTGACCGCTCAGGAGGCAGGCAGGCCGGGAGTGACACTGTTTCCAAATCCACAAGTCGGCTGTCTCTCCTCTTTCCAATATCACATGCTCATATACAGACGTTTCTCAGTAAATAACTCCAAATTAACACAATAAGTAAACCAAGGTTACAATACCATCCTTACATAATATATACATCAATACATAATGGAATATATCATGATATACAAATAAGTTAACGGGGAATTCATATTAGGGAGACATGGTACACAGGCTGGGACGGTACGCAAGGGTGGGGGGGGGAGGGGGGTTAAGGAGGATTTCAAGACGTTACCAGTCAGCTGTTATACATAAGTATACATAAATACAATGTAAAGCATCATATACCAAAATAAGTAACAAAACATTGTCTCTGTGGTATACATCTCACAATAAAAGATATAAATTATTAATAGGACAAGAGGACAATGCATTGAACCATAATGAAATTAATATTTCACAGCATACATACTAGTAATACCCACATACCTAAATGTATACATTCTACATCATAACACCTATAGCATGACCTATACAGCAATATGTAGTATTCCATAATATAAGCACATAATGGTATTTTCCAAGCTATATAACATTAGGCTTCTGCTATTTACTACACTTCCATCAAATCCACAAATGCATGGTATAAACTTTAGTATTGAAATATAATATGCATATGTATATTGGCAACATTGGCGACATACATTCACAATACACTATTTATACCAGTATATTGTCGAAAGAAGATTAGATAAATTTATTTAAATAAAAATGTAAATGTTCGTTTGCTCAAAATCGCTAATCTCCGAAAGTTGTTCGACCGATTGCTTTGAAAATTTGACACAACGTTCCATTCGCATCCGAGCATGTTTTATATTCATACTTTATAGATGTCACGTCTATGACGGGATTTTTTTTTAACTGTGTTTTTCATGTGTTGGAAAACTTTGAAACCTCTTTACCAATTACTTTGAAAATTTGACACAACATTGCATTCGAATAGGCACGTGTTTTTAAATACCTACTACCTGCTATATACATGCCTCACATGAGACAGGAAAAACGTTTTCTTTTTAAACAGCGCCATCTGTTGGGCATAAGAGCAACACATGCTGTAATCTCAAAGTTCTTCACCAATTGGTTTGAAATTTTGGCACAACTTTCCATTCAAATACGCATGTGTTTTTAAATACCTACTATATAGCTGTTTACCTTACCATTCATTTTGTAAGTACAAGTATAGATGCCACACCTGTGACAGGTAACATCATGCTTTTCTCGAAAAACATCGCCATCTGTTGCACATAATAGCAACAACACACGCTATACTAAATATATTACAATTCCATTTCAGTGTTTCCGATTACATTGACAAATTGAATTTTCATAGATTTCGGCTATATTTTAATTTTTATTTAATTATTTTGTTTTACGTTGCATTGAATTGAGCTGTGTTTTTACTATACCGTTCATTTCGTGAGTATAGGTATAGATGCCACACCTGTGACAGGTAAAAACATGCTTTTTTTTATAAACAGCGCCATCTGTTGCACATAATGGCATCTATACTACACACACACACACACACACACACACACATAGTCACACACACACCCTATCTAGTCAAGCATAAGACTAAACTGGAAAAGGTTCAAAGGTTTGCCACCAGATTAGTACCCGAGCTGAGAGGTATGAGCTACGAGGAGCGACTGCAGGAATTAAACCTCACTTCGTTGGAAGACAGAAGAGTTAGGGGGGACATGATCACCACATTCAAGATTCTCCGGGGAATCGACAGGGTTGATAAAGACAGGCTGTTTAACACAAGGGGCACACGCACTAGGGGACACAGGTGGAAACTGAGTGCCCAAATGAGCCACAGAGATATTAGAAAGAACTTTTTTAGTGTCAGAGTGGTTGACAAATGGAATGCATTAGGAAGCGATGTGGTGGAGGCTGACTCCATACATAGTTTCAAGTGTAGATATGATAGAGCGCATTAGGCTCAGGAAACTGTACACCTGTTGATTGACGGTTGAGAGGCGGGACCAAAGAGCCAGAGCTCAACCCCCACAAACACAACTAGGTGAGTACAACTAGGTGAGTACACACACACACGCTAAACTAAATATGAATAGATTTCATTTCAATGTTTCTGATTTCGTTGATAAATTGAATTTTCATAGACTTTGATTTATTTTCATTTCGATATAATTATTTTGTGTGACATTGCGTTGGAATTAAGCTGTGTTGTTTACGCTACCGCACATTTCTTGAGTATTGTTTATTTTTTTATCTTTTCATTGTTTTTCATTTCGTTCCTTAACTTTTTTTTCCTATATTTCAATGATTGGACAACAGATCATTTGATGTTATCAATTTTCTGATGGGAACATCAGATCATTTGGGAATGCATCAGACGAGGGTGTGGGGAATGGTGGGGAGGACGAGGGGATGAGAGTGGGAGATGGTGCGAGGGACAAGGGGACAGTGGAGGGGATAATAGTGGGGGAGGACTAGGGGACGGATGAAGTTGGGGATGGTGGGGACGAGGGAACAGTGGAATGGAGAATTGTGGGAAGGTCGAGGGATTGAAGAATGGTAGGGAGAATGAGGGGACAGGGGAGTTGGAGATGGTGGGGAGGACGAGTGGACAAGGGAGTGGGGAATGGTTGGGAGGATAAGGGGACGAGGGAGTGGGAAATGGTTGGTAGAATGAGGGGATGGGGAAGGGGGAAATTATGGGAAGGACTGGGGGACAGGGGAAGGTTGCTGTGGATCTAGCTGAGCTACAGCAACATGCGGCCGGGTACAGCTAGTATAATAATATTTGTGAAACTAGGCTAAACAACCAAGATATCAGTATACAGTTTTAACGCATCATACACCAGCCACAGTGATGAGAGAAGCAGAGAGACAGTATGAAAATGACATAGCGAGTAAAGCCAAGACCCAACCAAAGCTGCTCCACAGCCACATCAGGAGGAAAACAGCGGTGAAGGAACAAGTGATGAAATTGAAAAAAAGGAGAGAACAGATATATACAGAGAATGACAAGGAGGTGTGTAAAGAACTCGACAAGAGATTCCAGGAGGTCTTCACAATAGAACAAGGAGAAGCTTCTGCACTAAATGAGGAGGAGGCAAACCAAGCAACCTTGGAGGAATTTGACCTCACCAGTGATAAGGTCAAAGGTGTCTGCTGGAGCTGGATGTGACAAAGGCTGTTGGGCCTGACAGAATCTCACCACGGATACTAAAGGAAGGTGCAGAAGCACTAAGTGTGCCACTCTCTATGGTGTATAACAAGTCACTGGAAATAGGAGACCTACCAGAAAGTTGGAAGACTCCTAACGTAGTCCCAATATACAAGAAAGTTGACAGGCAAGAGGCACTGAACTACAACAGTTTCCCTAACTTGTAAGCCAAAAAGGTGATTGTGAAGATCGTGAGGAAAAGGCTCGTAGAGCATCTGGAGGGAAATAACTTTGTAACGCACCACCATGGGTTCAGAGATGGTAAATCGTGCCTCACAAGATTAATATAATTCTATGACCAGGCAACAAAAATTAGGCAGGAAAGAGAATGGTGGGCCGACTGCATTTTCCTGGACTGCCAGAAAGCCTTTGATACAGCACCCCATAAAATGCTGTTAAAAAAGTTGGAGCAACAGGCAGGAGTAAAAGGGAAGGTGCTCCAGTGGATAAGGGAGTACTTAAGCAACAGGAAACAGCGAGTAACGGTGAGGGGGGAAGACATCAGTGTGGCGAGATGTCACCAGCGGAGTTCCACAGGGCTCAGTACTTGGACCCGTCCTGTTTCTAATATATGTAAACGATCTTTCGGAGGGTATAGACTTATTCCTCTCTAATGTTTGCTGATGATGCAAAAATTATGTGAAGAATCAAGACGGATGAAGATACACAAAGACTACAGGATGACCTGGACAAACTACAGGAATTGTCTAGAAAATGGCTGCTAAAGTTCACCGCAGGAAAGTGTAAGGTAATGAAATTAGGCGAAGGGAGCAGAAGGCTGAACACAAGGTACCATCTGGGAGGTGAAATCCTGCAAGAGTCAAATAGAGAGAAAGATCTGGGGCTTGATATCACACCGAACCTATCCCCAGAGGCCCACATCAAAAGGATATCATCAGCAGCATATGCTAAACTGGCCAACATAAGAACTGCCTTTAGAAACTTGTGTAAGGAATCGTTCAGGACCCTGTATACCACTTATGTCAGACCAATCCTGGAATATACAGCTCCAGCCTGGAGTCCATACCTAGTTAAACACAAGACAAAGTTAGAGAAGATTCAGCGGTATGCCACCAGGCTCGTTCCGGAACTGAGAGGTATGAGCTACGAGGAAAGGCAAAAGGAGCTGAACCTCACGTTCCTGGAAAATAGAAGAGTAAGGGGAGACATGATAAACACCTACAAAGTTCTCAGGGGAATTGACAGGTGGACAAAGACGAACTCTTCAGCACGGGTGGGACACGAACAAGGGGATACAGGTGGAAACATAGTACCCAGATGAGCCACAGAGACGTTAGAAAGAATTTTTTCAGTGTCAGAGTAGCTAATAAATGGAATGCGTTAGGCAGTGATGTGGTGGAGGCTGACTCCATACACAGTTTCAAATGTAGATATGACAGAGCCCAGTAGGCTCAGGAATCTGTACACCAGCTGATTGACAGTTGAGAGGTGGGACAAAAGAGACAAAGCTCAACCCCCGGAAGCACAATTAGTTGAGTACAGTTAGGTGAATACAGAATGATCATACTGGTGTATGTGGGGTCATAACAGAAACTAGTTGTAGTCACCTAGTTGTGCTTGCGGGAGTTGAGCTCTGCTCTTTCAGCCCGCCTCTCAACCGTCTCTCAATCAACTGTTACTAACTACTAACTATCTTCAGATGATTTCGAGGCTTTGCGTCCCTCGGCCTGTTCCTCGACCAGACCTTCTTTTTGTAACACACCCCAAAGAAGCAGCCCGTAGCAGCTGTCTAACTCCCAAGTACCTATTTACTGCTAGGTGAACAGGTGCATCAGTCAGGGTAAAGGAATCTCTGCTCATTGTTTCAGCCTTCAGCGGGGATCGAACCAGGAACCTCAGGACTACGAATCAGCTGTCAGGCCTCCTACTTAACTAATTTGTATTTATTTTTCCACAATCGCTCCCCCCACCCCCAGGAAGCAGCCTGTAACAGCTGTCTAATTCCCAGGTACTTATTTACTGTTAGATAACAGGCACATCAGAGTGAAAGAAAACGCTGCCCTTTTGTTTCTCACCGGCGCCGGAAATCCGACCCAGGTCCACAGTATTACGTGCCCAGCGTGCTGTCCACTCAGCCATCAACGCCCTTTAGCCCCACACGCCCAGCGTGTGGTGTGTGTGTGTACTCACCTAGTTGTACTCACCTAGTTGTGCTTGCGGGGTTGAGCTCTGGCTCTTTGGTCCCGCCTCTCAACCGTCAATCAACAGGTGTACAGTTTCCTGAGCCTAANGTGTCTTTGACACTGATAAAATTAAGTACTGTGGTTTTTAAACACACAACAGTATTAATATGCTATGAATGCTTACTAGTTAATGGATATGGTGACTTAAGCCACTGCAATCAATCTGTTTACTTAGATATGATAAATATTATTGGCTGTTAGGCTAGAATATGTAAAAATTATTCCAATGCAAAATCAAGAAGTTTCTTATGTATTTGTCATTGAAATATTCGGTAAACGAACAACCAAAAATATGGTCTGAAGTGTACTGATATAACCCTCTAGGTACAAAGGACCATAAATATCTAGGTTCGAAGGACCAAAAATGTGGAAAAAACCTGCTGGGATTGATATAAGAGGAGACTACCAGGGACTTGGTAGTCTCCTCTTATAGGAGGAGACGTCTCCTTCAGTACTACCATTTAGTACTGAACTAAATTAAAAATTACTGTCTGCAAATTAATTAAACTAAAATCTCTAGCTAGGGTCGTAAATCCTAGCTCCTCTTTTCCTAATGACAGATTGTGGGCTGTAAGGGGCAGGTGGGGTAAATGAATTAGTTGATAGGTTGATTGAAGATCCACAGTCCACCTGCCAACAGGTATCTCACATCAGCTTGTATTTTATACAAGGATAAGATTTAATAAATTCAGTTTAATGACTGAACACTGGCTCTGTTTAAATCAGAGATTTAAACATGTACATAGTCTAGTCTAGCCCCATAACTATACAGCCAATATTCTTATACTATAAACAACAATTTAAATTGTAAATTGTAAAAGTATGATATTAAATGACCCTAAATATGGTCTAAGTACTGTTAACTAAGTACTAAAAATTATATTCAATGAAATGAACTTATATGATAAGTTAAAAAATAACTAAGCAAGCAATTGTTAACTTAAATTATATATTCAAGTATATCTGCAATGTATTTATATTCAATTTGTATGATGAGGTACAATCAGCCTGGTTGAATCTTTTCCCACACCATGGACACTTATGAGATCTTATTTATTTATTGCGACTGAATCTTTTCTAACACAATGGACACTCATGAGGTCTAGTGCTTGGAAAAGATTCTACTGTTGCACTACAATATTTATAAACGTACTGAAATATGAGGCGTTGCCTCGCTTTATAACCGACAGACAAACTTATAGAATATATTAAAGTTACACAAGCATATAATTGACCAATTAATATACTAAAATAACCTTCAATATACTTCTCTGCTTGCCGGGTGCCTGTCTGACAGTGTGCCAGACTAGATAACTCTCTTGTCGCGAGTTTAGGCACGATATATTTTATCACAGAGAAGTATATTGAAGGTTATGTTGGTATATAGTTGGCCAATTGTATGCTTGTGTGACTTTAATATACACTATAAGTCTGTCTGTCAGTTATAAAGTGAGGCAACGCCTCATATCTCAGTAAGTTTATTAATATTGTGGTACAGCAGAGTCTTATCCAAGCACCAGACCTCATGAGTATCCATTGTGTCAGAAAAGTTTTAGTTGCAATAAATAAACAAGACCTCATAAGTGTCCATGGTGTTGGAAGAGATTCAGTCAGGCTGACTACCTAATCATATAAATTGAATATAAATATATTGCATATATACTTGAATATATAAATTAAGTAACCATTGCTTGCTAAGTTATTTTTAAGTAATCATATAAGTTTATTTAATTGAATATATTTTTAGTACTTAGTAGCAGTACTTAGACCATGTTTAGGGTCATTTATCATACTTCTACAATTTACAATTTAAGTTGTTTAAAGTATAAGTGTATTGGCTGTTAATAGCTATGGTGCTAGGCTAGACTGTGTATGTTTAAATCTCTGATTTAAACAGAGCCAGTGCTCAGTCAAATAACTGAATATATTAAATCTTATCCTTGTATAAAATACAAGCTGATGTGAGATACCTGTTGGCAGGTGGACTGTGGATCTTCAATCAACCTATCAACTAAACCATTCACCCACCTGCCCCTTACAGCCCCACATCTGTCATTAGGAAAAGAGGAGCTAGGATTTACAACCCTAGCTAGAGATTTTAGTTGAATTAATTTGCAGACAGTAAATTTTAATTTAGTTCAGTAAAAGTCCTCTGGTAGTCTCCTCTTATATCAATCCCAGCAGGTTTTTCCCACATTTTTGGTCCTTCGAACCCAGATATTTATGGTCCATACGTTTACCAAATATATTCCAGCAAATATATAGAAAAACTTCTTGATTTGCATTGGAATAATTTTTTACATAGTCTGACCTAACCTAGCCTAAGCCAATAATATTTATCATAGCTATATTCTAAGTAAACAACTTGTTTGCAGTGCCTAAAGCCACCATATCCATTAACTAGTAAGCATTCATAGCATATTAATACTGTTGTGGTTTAAAAACCACAGTACTTAACTTTATCAGTGTCAAAGACACAACTGCATCTTAATCATATATCCTATTATTACCTCACTTGTGGTAACATATATACATTTTTAGTGTATTATCTACATTATCTCTAATCAACTGATTTTCAGAGCTGCTTACTACATAATATTCTTTAAAAAAAGTTTTATTCACTGTAAGAGCATTTCATTACAATCTAACCATAATCAACTGTATCAAACCCTATTACAGGTAAAACTAGTAGGCATTCTACTGTATTTTATCAAACAACTATTTGGGTAACAGATTTTGTAATAACTTTGCAAAAATATACCATATTTACTTTTTTTAAAAATTATTACAGGATTTACCAACTTGGCGTGTTCGTGCATTCGGATCACAAACCAAATTATACTTTTGATAATTTAGCACCTGCTACATCCAGATTCCAGGGAGGAAATGAAGAACAATCTTTGAATCATTACCTAAGTAGACAGGAAAGCTCATTTATCAAAATACATTAACATTATACATATTTATCAGAAAAGAGAAAATATCTCAAATCTCCAAAACTCGGAAAAGGTCAAAATGGCTGACAGTGTTCCACCTGCAGCTGAAACAGGAAATAGGTAGACACTTATTGGTTTACAAAATCACCTATCTCAACTGATTGACAAATGTCAAAAGTTGGCTAACACCATCTCCTGATTTAATAATTTTGAATACCAGCGTAAAAGCACTGTTGATAAGTATGGACAAATGAAACGCCATGCAGAGATTTATCTAACAGAAATGGCTACTGCAGATTTAACCCAAAGGGACTTCAGGAAATCATTGCTGAAATGACAATGTATGAAGATAAAATCCAAGATCAACTGATGATTTAATCAACAAATGTCTCAAGCAGGAACCTAATCCAATGTGAGCTCATCCACTCAGCAGGGCAATACAACTATCACACATACAGCAGCAGAGCTTCAAAAGGTACATTTACCATATTTTGAGGGTAAGGATGAAGACGATTAGGATACCTTCTGGAGAGCCTTTGATTCTATAATCAACTCCAAAGCTTCTCTCAAAAAGGCGACAAAGTTTCAATATTTGCAAGGCCAGTTACGGGGAGAGGCAAGGCAGGTTATTGCTATTTGTCATTAACAGATGATGATTACGACCATGCCATACAGTTGTTACAAGATAACTACAGTGATAAGGAGACTGCAATTGCCCGTCTCTCATACAAATTATTGGATTTACCCTCTCCAAATAAAAGTTATGAATCCTACAATCATTTCGATTGTCTATAGAATCAATCATCAAAGCCCTCAGTACAAAAGTACCTGTAGGAAATGCAGAGTGGCTTACAAAGTTAATCATTCAAAGGAAACTTCCTAATGAGGTCATAGACAGCCTATGCACCCATTATAACACCAACATCTTATCACAGAGCCAAATCTTTGATGGACTTCGAGCTTACGTACAAAGATTACGAAGCCGAGGAAACTTAGATCAGAAGAATAAATCACCAAAGGTCAATCCACGGACAAAAAAAAAATGTCCAAACTGGCAGTCAAAAATCAAGGCAACAAAACTCCTCTTCTGCAAAGTAGAAACAGAGTAATAGCAGAGTAGTAGCAGAGTTTTAACAGTCTCCGTGGCGTAGTGGTAAGACACTCGCCTGGCGTTCAGCGAGCGCTATGTCATGGGTTCGTATCCTGGCCAGAGAGGATTTTCTGGGCGCAATTCCTTAACTGTAGCCTCTGTTTAACGCAACAGTAAAATGTGTACTTGGATGAAAAACGATTCTTCGCGGCGGGGATCGTATTCCAGGGACCTGCCCGAAACGCTACGCGTACTAGTGGCTGTACAAGAATGTAACAACTCTTGTATATATCTCCAAAAAAAAAAAAGTATGTTGGCTATATGCTATCTCCCCACATTAACAGAACTGTGGAAACTAAGTTCTCAAGACAGATAAGACAAAAGGAGCTGCAAGTGCCCCAAGTGCTTATTCTGTCAAGTAGCCCATACCATTATCAATGCACAGTTTATGAAGACCGTGCCAGTCGAATCAAAATCGACTGAAATCTCTGAACAGGTGCATCCGTTGTCTACGGAAGCATGATACAAGTGAATGTAGCACTCAATTGCAGAACTGCCAATATTGCCATAAAAGTGTACATCACACAGCACTCTGTGGTGATATCAACACTCAATCCAGATCACAGACATCCAATAATCACCTGCATCTCAGGCAAAGCCAAAAGATGATACCACAACAGCCGTACAATTCTGTACAGTAGTGAGTAATGTCAATACCTTAGATACAGAAATTGTTACAACAGCCATATTGCCTACTGCACAGCTAGAACTATGCAATCAAGGAATTTGTATTCAAACAAGAGGCTTTTTTGATCAAGGTTCACAGAACACCTTTCAGTAAAAAGATGGCAGAAGATTTACAACTTAAATCTTCAAAGCAAATATCTACATCCATATCAGGGATTTTTACCAATTCAGGTCGTAGAACCTTTCCGATAATACAACTCATTGTCTGTCTAGGGACATCCCAAAGGACAGTCGAAGCCATAGTAGTTGATAAAATTCGTACTGAAATGGAAGTGGCTGGTCTGGCAGCCACAATTAAATTCCTAAAAGAAAAAGGAATCCAATTAGCAGATCCTCTGCTCAATGCTGACTACATAGGAGATATCGGAATCCTGATTGGAGCTGACTACTATCATCGATTCATTCTGGGATCAGAGGAATGTATGTGTATGAATATACTCCAATCAGCAGGATGCATATTGTTGACAGGACCTATACTAGATCTTGAACCTTCAACTCCTGAAAAATCACTTCATATAGAAACTATAATCATGGCATGTCTAGGCAAAGAACAGTCACCACTTAAAATCCCCCACATGATTGATGATGGATTGGAATCTGTACATAAATTGTGGGAACTTGATGCCATAGGAATAATTCCTGAACATCCAAGTCCTGATGATGTCTGTGCATACAATCAGTACTTAGAAACTGTACTGTACCATGATGGACAATACTGGGTATGGCTACCATGGAAAATCAACCATAAAACCTTACCTACCAATTATCACATGGCTTATAGTAAATTTAAATCTCAATTAGAAAAGTTAAGAAAAAGGCCTGAGCATTTAAAACTCTATCATGAGATTATTGCTCAACAATTAAAGAATAAATTCATCGAAGTTGTGAAACACGACAATAAGCAAACAGGCCATTTTTTACCACACATGGCTGTAATGAGAGAATCAAAAACAACTCCTTTACGGATAGTTTTTAACTGTAGCTCTAAATCTGGACCCCAAGGAACCAGTCTAAATGATTGTTTGCAAACAGGTCCAAGTCAAACACAGAAATTTTATGACATACTGCTGAAGTTTAGACTAACTAATATCTGCTGAATACGCATATTTATTAAGGCCTCTCTAAGAGTCGGTTTGCAGGAAGAAGATAGAGACTTCACTAAGTTTCTATGGGTAGAGAACCCAGAAGAT
Organism: Procambarus virginalis; assembly: GCA_020271785.1. NCBI lineage: Eukaryota > Metazoa > Arthropoda > Malacostraca > Decapoda > Cambaridae > Procambarus > Procambarus virginalis. Next base: position 3,429,688 of record WNGS01061674.1, on the reverse strand, counting down.
ATCAATAGTCCTATAGTGACTTTCAGATTTTCATCAGTACTTTTTGGTGCAACAAGTAGTCCATTTCTATTGCACGCAACTCTAGATACTCATCTGAAGAAATCATCAAGTCCCTATATGGCTGAAATCAGTCAGAATCTATATGTAGATAATTTTCAAGGGACAGTTAACAGTACTACTGAACTGTTACAATTATATCAAGAGGCCAACAAGAAGCTACAAGGTGCCAACATGCCACTACAATCTTGGTCCTCTAATAATGCAACATTGAATAATCAAATAGCAAGAGATTTCCCTGAATATCACGTACCAGAATCACAAAAGGTGTTAGGTATGGAGTGGGATCTAATCTCGGACACAATTTCAATCAGATCAGTACGAATAAATTATTGCATTGCTACAAAAAGGGATTTGCTTTCACAAGTTAGCAAAGTGTTTGACCCACTTGGTCTACTAAATCCTTTAACCCTTTAACTGCGCAACGTGCCTGCAGGCTCGCGTCTGGTTTGCGCAACACGCCTCTGGGTATTTGTATTTTTCACGTTCGATTCAAAACTCCCGCGGCTACATGGGGTTCACATCAGCTTCCTCAGGGCTCTTGTAAACAGACGCCATCCTTAAAAAAAATCGTGGTCCACATTCCCGGGTGTGGGAGCCTCAGTAGTGAGTGAGCAACCAAGGCTGGCGCTCGCAGCATAAGCGCACAGCACTGCTGTTCAGCGTGTGATCACAGCATCGCCTAATAATGTCAAAATATATATATAACTTGTATTATTTAGCCATGATAGTATTATAGAAGAGCCTGAGTGTGATAATGACTGGGTACAATGTTCAAATATCAGTGATTCAATGCTGTTCACGATGTTCACAGCGCTTGCCACAGCACCACAGCATTATTTCGTCCATTTAGGAATCTTCAAACAATTTCTTAGGTTCCTTTTCAAAATAAACGTATGGTCAATTATTCATTTACAGGAATTAGTGACCAGGATTGTGGTTATAATTAGCGTTGTGCGTAGTATTGTGGAAGGAGGAATTTTGGTGAGGGAGGGAGGGCGAGAATTGAGGTAGCCTCATTGCATGTGTGTGTGTGTGGCTGCCACTCTTGTTTTGCTCACCATACTAGCTTAGTGGTTCGCTATGGGCAAAACATGTGTACATGGGTATATATAGTGTGTATATAGTGCAAGAACAGCAACAGGAGAATGTTGAGAGGAGTTATTTTGGTGAGGGATGTGACGTAATCGTAGCGTTGTATGCTGTGTGATTTTTCATGCAGTATATGGTGGCCACTGTACTGTTTGGACACAATACCGGCTTACTTGCATAGTTCTGGTAAATAAAACATGTAAATAGGTATATAGAACATGTGTAATAAGAACTATAACAGTATGGTGGGAGGAGCAATGTTGGCGAGTAAGATGTTGGAGTGAGGGAGACTGGCTTGGTGTGGCTGCTCTCACTCGAGGTGTTCTGAATGTGTTCATGGCCAAATGCTCCTATTGGCCCATACGAGGCAGCTGCTATTGGCCCATATGAGGCAGCTCCTATTGGCCCATATGAGGCAGCTCCTATTGGCCCATACGAGGCAGCTCCTATTGGCGAAGCAGCTGCTACGCGATGTTCTGAATGTGTTGATGGTAAATGTATATGGTGTGTGACAGTGTATAGTGTGTACATATGTTGTAAATATACATAAATGAGCATGAAACATTGGTGTGAATAACTGTATGATGGGAGGGGGCAAAGTTGGCGAATACAATGTTGGAGAAGTGAGGGAGGGCTGGCTGGGTGTGGCAGCTCTCACTCGCAGTGTTCTGAGTGTGTTGATGGTGAATGTATATAGTGTGTGACAGTGTATAGTGTGTAAATAGATTGTATATATACATAAATTAGCATGATACATAGTAAATATGTGCTGCATATGTGTACACAAGTGTCATGCATGTAACACAGTGTCTTCGGACAGTACGGATGTTTTACATCCATAATATAGTGTACGTGTTCACTATACATAGGATTAGCACGTAAAAACAAATAAAATGTATTTGGAACTGTGCGAAAAAAATGAACGAAAATATATTCGCGGTAACTCGCGCGCCCCGCCCCGGGAGCTTACGGTACGGGAGCACAGGGAATGATGACGTCACGCCCCAACTTACGGACCCCATAGCAGCCAAAGTATGTACAATTTTGACCTTTTTTTTACATAGCCATACTGAGGGAAGGGTTTTTGACACTTTAAAAAGAAAAAAGAATTTTTTCCAGAGAATTTATTTCCTGCGCACCACGGGGGTGTCATATTTGGAGGCAACGCAGTTAAGGGGTTAACTATCAAGTGGCGTTTACTGGCGCAAGAAGCTTGGAAGACTAAAGTTGGTTGGGATGATCCACTACCACTCCAGTTACAAAATGCTTGGATGGAAGTGGCTCAAGAACAAACTTTAGTTGAAAAGATAATCTTTCCAAGACACATATTCGAGGAAAATGCTGAAGTATCACTACATGTATTCGCAGACTCGTCAGCCAAAGCTTTTGGAGCTTGTGCTTACTTAGTGACTTCTAATCAATCATATCTTATCACCACTAAGGCCAGAGTCGCTCCATTAAAAAAAGAGGACTTTGCCTCAGATGGAACTAACTGCATTGCTAACTGGCACACGCTTAGCTATGCATATCAAACAAGACTTGTCTACCATGAACATCAAGGATGTCATTATATGGTCTGACAATGAAGCTGTTTTACAATGGGTACGAAACGACAACTGTCCGATTCCATATGTAAAAAATCGTGTCTCGAAAATAAAAAAAATTTCCGCAGGCTTTCAATTGTTGCATGTACCAACAAAAGAAAATCCAGCTGATCTTTTATCAAGAGGTATGACGTTTAAACAGTTTGCAAAGGCAGATATTTATTTTCATGGGCCTAGATGGTTAGTGAATGGTAGTTGGCCTGAACAAAAGCCGCACGTCATCACGACACAAACCATAACTACCACCGGGCAGCAAGCTCAAATATCAGTCTTGGATTGTACTCGTTACTCTTCGCTCATCAAATTATACCAATGTACCACAGAACGTGTTTCATTATCTCAGGAAAAGAGGTATAAAATACACTTTTCCAGATGCACTTATCTATTGGGTAAGACAAGCCCAGAGAGAAACTTATGGGAATAACTATGAAAATCTACCGCATAAGTTAAAACACAATCTCGATCTGTGGATAGACCAAGAAAATCACAACATTCTGCGTTGTGGAGGGAGACTTAAACACACAGATGTCAATCTAGATACCGTGCGTCCATGGCTTTTACCAAAAAAACCTTGGATCACCAGGTTGATTGTGTTACATACACATCAACAAATCATCAAACATGGAGGAGTGTTAGGCACACTCACACAAATCAGACAACAGTATTGGATTCCTCAGGGAAGACAGTCAAATCAATCTTGAAGAATTGCATGATATGCTGAAGGTATGATGCAAGAACTTGTTCTTATCCAGGGCCACCACCCCTACCAAAGGAACGAGTGGTCCATCTATATCCTTTCAAAACGACAGGAGTAGATTATACAGGAGCAATATATCTAACAGGGACTGCAGATAAGCAACCTATCAAGGCATACATCTGTCTGTTCACCTGTGCTACCACCAGGGCAGTACATCTAGATCAGTCTCCATGGTGCAGTGGTAAGACACTCGCCTGGCATTCCCCGAGCGCTATGTCATGGGTTCATATCCTGGCCGGGGAGGATTTACTGGGCGCAATTCCTTAACTGTAGCCTCTGTTTAACTCAACAGTAAAATGTGTACTTGGATGAAAAAACGATTCTTCGCGGCAGGGGATCGTATTCCAGGAACCTGCCCGAAATGCTACGCATACTAGTGACTTTACAAGAATGTAACAACTCTTGTATATATCTCAAAAAAAAAAAAAAGTTAACACCCGATATGACTGCTCAATCATATATACAAGCTTTCCGCAGATTCCGCTTTCGCTTTCCGTGCGATCACTTCTCCAGCCTGTGACGCCGTTCATGCCCCGAGCTGATGATTTCAGACAACGGAGCAAACTTGGTAGCTGGAGAAGCATGTCTACGGGAAATTTGTTCCCATCCTGCAGTAACTTCCACACTGGAACAGCGTCATTGCAGATGGAAATTTATCCCTCCGAGAGCCCCATGGCACGGAGGATTTTATGAACGGTTAATAGGAATTGTCAAAAGATCCTTGAGAAAATCTCTACACCGTCAGAAAATCAATCTTCAAGAACTCCAGACAGTAATCACGGAAATAGAATCAAGGGTGAATAACCAGCCGTTGACTTACTTGTCTGAAGATCCTACTCAACATGAGCCATTAAGTCCTGCACACCTAATGTTTGAAAGACTTCTGACTCCGGTACCATCTCTAGTGGATGATGAGATCAGAGATCCCTCATATGTGGGTCAGAGCGAGTTGGTTCAGGGGTATAAGCATCTGTCCAGCATAATCCAAAAATGGAATGATGTTTGGAAAAAAGAATATCTTACATCTCTACGAGACTATCACTATGGGGCCAATGTCCCACATAATATATCTAATCTCCATCCTGGCGATATTGTCATGGTAGACAGTAATGGCCCTAGGGCTGACTGGCCATTAGGTAAAGTTGTTTCAGTCCATCCAGATAGCCAGGGGATTTTGAGAATAGTCAAAATCCTGTCTAAAGGAACAACTTCCCTAAAGACATTGGACAAACTCATCCACATGGAATCAGTGAGCCAGCTGCAGTTTGATCTTGAGAGACCTCAAGACACTCTAACTCCACATGACCCACAGACTCCTAACAGACACAATCGTCCACAACGGACAGCCGCACAAAAGTGATAGCAAAATTTGCACTTGTATTATCAATCCAATGGAGAGTAAATAAATACATAGGATTACTATTGTCCTTAGTACTGGACTCTGTGCCAGTTCTGGAAGATGTGAGAAATTTTTACCCACTATATCTAATCATCATCTAAGAAATGTATAATTTCTATATCATATCAAAAATCATATCCAAATCACTATAGATTCATTATATATCTTGATCTTAGATGATAATGCCACTTGGATCATGTACGCCATAGGGCCCTATAGATGCCTACGTGACTTTGTGCATGATCTCTCATGGATCCAGGAGCTTCTAGAAGGATTTGTTAATTAAAAAATTATTGGAACATTGATTCAATATCCGGTAGGGATTATAAATCGAATCCTTAATAAGAATCAGTAGTACTATCAAGTACTACTTTTAATGTTTAAAACCTATATCTAATTATATTATAATCACATCTTATCTCAATCATAAGTCTAGACTGTAAAAATAATCAATCAATATTCATAGAAGACTACTGTGCTCTGGGAGCATGGTAGAGGCATCTGGGGGAGAAGCGCCCACGACAGCCCGATGCCACCACGCGTTGTTGACAACTGTGAACAAGTGTGACGGATCCTTAGCGAACATTACCAGCTCAAAGACACCTTATCTAATATCATTATCACCAGTGAACACTCTCTAGAACTGGGGGAGTACCTGGACAATATCTACAAGGAAAATCCTAGAACATTTATATCTAAAATAAGAGTGTATAGTGGAGCACACAGTGACACTGTCTCAACCACCTTCATTCCTAATCTTCATCATCTATCATTCTTCTGCAACTGCAGGGACAATCACGTAGCAACGCTACCAGATCATCATACAGCAAAGCTGTGATGTAAAATATCGTGCCTAAACTCGTGACAAGAGAGAGTTAATCAGTCTGGCACACTGTCAGACAAGACACCCGGCTGGCAGAGAAGTATATTGAAGGTTATGTTGGTATATAGTTGGCCAATTGTATGCTTGTATGACTTTAATATACCCTATAAGTCTGTCTGTCGGTTATAAAGTGAGGCAACGCCTCATATCTCAGTAAGTTTATTAATATTATGGTACAGCAGAGTCTTATCCAAGCACCAGACCTCATGAGTGTCCATTGTGTCAAAAAAAGTTTCAGTTGCAATAATAAACAAGACCTCATAAGTATCCATGGTGTTGGAAGAGATTCAGCCAGGCTGACTACCTAATCATATAAATTGAATATAAATACATTGCATATATACTTGAATATAAATTAAGTAACCATTGCTTGCTTAGTTATTTTTAAGTAATCATACAAGTTTATTTAATTGAATATATTTTTAGTACTTAGTAACAGTACTTAGACCATGTTTAGGGTCATTTATCATACTTCTACAATTAACTATTTAAGTTGTTTATAGTATAAGTGTATTGGCTGTTAATAGCTATGGTGCTAGTCTAGACTGTGTATGTTTAAATCTGATTTAAACAGAGCCAGTGTTCAGTCAAATAACTGAATTTGTTAANGGGGTACACGTACATGGTGTTGGTGTGTTCATATATCATAACCGCCAATACCCTTTGATATTAAAAAGTGCACTATTGTAATATACAAATACTTGGTAAGACGGATACGTTCGTTGCTGTGATGTGATAGGCTGTGTGCTGGTTGTTGACACGTTAATTGGGTGTCTAGGTGTTAAACCAACTCTGGAGCCATGTGCAGCGTAAGGCTGCTTTGTTATTGTTTTCGTGTGAGCGTGGCGTCTGTAAGAGACGCTCAGCCTCCCTTGTTGTTCCAATATTGTGTTCTACTTCTAAGTTATATTTACGTTAACAAGGGAATCAAGCTATATTTTGGTGTTAATAATTATATTCAGTCTTATTGAACACTTTTTATTCAATTTAGACATTAAAATGTTGTATGAACAGTGGTTTATAATGTAAATACTGCGGCGACGTCGATGACGTCACGGAGTCTCCCATTCTCTATTTTAAGAGGATACTGTTAAGGGATGACTATACTATTGTGTATGAGTGTGTCGGTTTCCCGAAAGTAGCACAGGGGAACAGACAGATGTATGCCTTTATAGGTGCTTATCTGCAGTCCCTGTTAGACATGCAGGCGATGAGTCACAATAACGTGGCTAAAGTATGTTGACCAGACCACACACTAGAAGGTGAAGAGACGACGACGTTTCGGTCCATCCTGGACCATTCTCAAGTCGATTGTGATGAGGAAGTAGAGAGACGGGTAATAAATAGGCAAGAGAGAGCTGAGGAGCAAAGTAAGGTGTAGTAGAGGGGATAGTAATAGTAATAGGAGCTGCAGAAGCCTATTGGCCCATATGAGGTAGCTCCTATTATAACCACTGAATGAGAAGGAGATAGGATAAGAAGAGGATAGCAAGGGAGCGTGGGAGAAGAGAGAAAGAAAAGGAAAGAGAAAGAAAGAAAATAGAAGGGGTAGGCTTATGTTAAGTCACGTTTGTTAGAAAGATTAGAGCATTTGAGTATATACTGTGAAAGGGAAGAGTCCACAGCAACAAAGCCAGGACCAAGTTCATGTTGGGTACATTGTGTATTAGAGCAGATTCCACACAGACGGCGTCTGTGTAGAGTAGAGGCAGGAAAGATTATTTTGGAGGAAGACCAATAAATGGGATGATTAGAATCCCTAACATGGCAGAAGAGAGCGTTGTTAGTGTCTGCAGACTTAACACTTCTCTTTATTATTTACCCGTCTCTCTACTTCCTCATCACAATCGACTTGAGAATGGTCCAGGACGTACCGAAACGTCGTCGTCTCTTCACCTTCTAGTGTGTGGTCTGGTCAACCTGTTAGACATATTACTCCTGTATAATCTACTCCTGTCATTTCAAAAGGATATAGATGGACCACTCGTTCCTTTGGTAGGGGTGGTGGCCCTGGATAAGAGCAAGTTCTTGCTTCGTACCTTCGGCATATTATGCAATTCTTCAAGACTGATTTGACTGACTGTCTTCCCTGAGGAATCCAGTACTGCTGTCTGATTTATGTGGGTGTGTCTAACACTCCTCCATGTTTGATGATTTGTTGATGTGTATGTAACAAAATCAACATTGTGATCCAATGATTTTTTGGTAAAAGCCATGGATGCACTGTATCTAGATTGACATCTGCGTGTTTAAGTCTCCCTCCACAGCGCAGAATGTTGTGATTTTCTTGGTCTATCCACATACCGAGATTGTGTTTTAACTTATGCGGAAGATTTTCATAGTTATTCCCATAAGTTTCTCTCTGGGCTTGTCTTGCCCAATAGATAATTGCATCTGGAAAAGTGTATTTTATACCTTTTTTCCTGAGATATTAAAACAATTGATATTGAAATTTCTTTCATTTCCGAGATGCGATTTTTTACATATGGAGTGGGACAGTTTTTGTTTCATACCCATTGTAAGACAGCTTCATTGTCAGACCATATAATGACATCTTTGATGTTCATGGTAGAAAAGACTTGTTTGATATGCACTGCTAAGCGTGTGCCAGTTAGCAGTGCTGTTAGTTCCATCTGAGGAAAAGTCCTCTTCTTTAATGGAGCGACTCTGGCCTTAGAGGTGATAAGATATGATTGATTAGAAGTCACTAAGTAAGCACAAGCTCCAAAAGCTTTGGCTGACGAGTCTGCAAATACATGTAGTGATACTTCATCATGTTCCTCAACTATGTGTCTTGGAAAGATTATCTTTTCGACTAAAGTTTGTTCTTGAGTCATTCCCATCCAAGCTTTTTGTAACTGGAGTGGTAGTGGATCATCCCAACCAACTTTAGTCTTCCATACTTCTAGCACCAATAAACGCGACTTGATAGTTAAAGGATTTAGTAGACCAAGTGGGTCAAATACTTTGTTAACTTGTGAAAGCAAATCCCGTTTAGTAACAATGCAATAATTTACTGGTACAGATCTGATTGAAATTGTGTCCAAGATTAGATCCCACTCCATACCTAACACCTTTCGTGATTCTGGTATGTGATATTCAGGGTAATCTCTTCCTATTTGATTATTCAGTGTTGTATTATTAGAGGCCCAAGATTGTAGTGGCATGTTGGCACCTTGTAGATTCTTGTTGGTCTCTTGATATAATTGTAACAGTTCAGTAGTACTGTTAACTGTCCCTTGAAAATTATCTACATATAGATTCTGACTGATTTCAGCCTTATAGGGACTTGATGATTTCTTCAGATGAGTATCTAGAATTGCTTGCAATAGAAATGGACTACTTGTCGTGCCGAAAAGAACGGATGAGAATCTGAAAGTCACTATAGGACTATTGATATCTTCTGGGTTCTCTACCCATAGAAACTTAGTGAAGACTCTACCTTCTTCCTGCAAGCCAACTCTTAGAAAGGCTTTACTAATATCTGCTGAAAATGCATATTTGTTAAGTCTAAACTTCAACAGTATGTCATACAATTCCTGAGTTAGACTTGAACCTGTTTGCAAACAATCATTTAGACTGGTTCCTTGGGGGTCCAGATTTAGAACTACAATTAAAAACTATCCGTAAAGGAGTCGTTTTTTATTCTCTCATTACAGCCATGTGTGGTAAAAAATGGCCTGTTTGTTTATTGTCGTGTTTCACGACTTCGATGAATTTTTTCTTTAATTGTTGAACAATAATCTTGTGATAGTTTTAAATGCTCAGGCCTTTTTCTTAGCTTTGCTAATTGAGATTTAAATTGACTATAAGCCATGTGATAGTTGGTAGGTAAGGTTTTTTGGTTGATTTTCCATGGTAGCCTTACCCAGTATTGTCCATCATGGTACTGTATAGTTTCTAAGAACTGATTGTATGCACAGACATCATCAGGACTTGATTGTTCAGGAATTATTCCTATGGCATCAAGTTCCCACAATTGATGTACAGATTCCAATCCATCATCAATCATGTGGGGGATTTTAAGTGGTGACTGCTCTTTGCCTAGTCATGCCACAATTACAGTTTCTATATTATGTGATTTTTCAGAAGTTGAAGGTTCAAGATCTAGTATAGGTCCTGTCATCAATATGCCTCCTGCTGATTTGAGTATATTCATACCCATAGATTCCTCTGATCCCAGAATGAATCGATGATAGTAGTCAGCTCCAATCAGGATTCTGATATCCCCTATGTAGTCAGAATCGAGCAGAGGATCTGTTAATTGGATTCCTTTTTCTTTTAGGAATTTAATTGTGGCTGCCAGACCAGTCACTTCCATTTTAGTAGGAATTTTATAAACTACTATGGCTTCGACTGTCCTTTGGGATGTACCTAGACAGATATTGAGTTGTATTACCGGAAAGGTTCTACGACCTGAATTGGTAAAAAACCCTGATATGGATGTAGATACTTGCTTTGAAGATTTAAGTTGTAAATCTTCTGCCATCTTTTTCCTAATAAAGGTTTTCTGTGACCCTTGATCAAAAAAGCCTCTAGTTTGAATACAAATTTCTTCATTGCATAGTTCTAGCTGTGCAGTAGGTAATATGGCTGTTGTAACAATCTCTGTATCTAAGGCATTGACATTACTCATTACTGTACAGAATTGTACGGCTGTTGTGGTATTATCATCTTTTGGCTTTGCCTGAGATGCAGGTTGATTATTGGATGTCTGTGATCTGGATTGAGTGTTGATATCATCACAGAGTGCTGTGTGATGTACACTTTTATGACAATATTGGCAGTTCTGCAATTGAGTGCTACATTCACTTGTATCATGCTTCCGTAGACAACGGATGCACCTGTTCAGAGATTTCAGTCGATTGATTAAACTGGTACGGTCTTCATAAACTGTGCATTGATAAATAGTATGTGTTTCTTAACAGAATAAGCATCTTGGGGGCACTTGCAGCTCCTTTTGTCTTATCTGTCTTGGGAGCTGATTTCCTACAGTTCTGTTAACTGTGGGGGATATAGCATAAGAGCTAACATTACTATGTTTCCACTTTGCAGAAGAGGAGTTTTGTTGCCTTGATTTTTGACTGCCAGTTTGAACATTTTTGTTTTTGTCCGTGGATTCACTTTTAGTGATTTTTTCTTGTGATTTAAGTTTTCCTCGGCTTCGTAATCTTTGTACATAAGCTCGAAGTCCATCAAAGATTTGGCTCTGTGATAAGGTGTTGGTGTTATAATGAGTGCATAGGCTGTCTATGACCTCATTAGGAAGTTTCCTTGGAATGATTAACTTTGTAAGCCACTCTGCATTTCCTACAGGTACTTTTGTACTGAGGGCTTTGATGATTGATTCTATAAACAATCGAAATGATTGTAGTGATTCATAACTTTTATTTGGAGAGGGTAAATCCAATCATTTGTATGAGAGACGGGCAATTGCAGTCTCCTTATCACTGTAGTTATCTTGTAACAACTGGAAGGCATGGTTGTAATCATCATCTGTTAATGACAAATTGGCAATAACCTGCCTTGCCTCTCCCCGTAACTGGTCTTGCAAATATTGAAACTTTGTCGCCTTTTTGAGAGAAGCTTTGGAGTTGATTATAGAATCAAAGGCTTTCCAAAAGGTATCCTAATCGTCTTCATCCTTACCCTCAAAATATGGTCAATGTACCTTTGGGAGCTTTGCTGCTATGTGTGATAGTTCCATTGCCCTGCTGAGTGGATGAGCTCACATTGGATTGGGTTCCTTATTTGAGATATTCGTTTGAATAAAGTATCAAGTAGATCTTGGATTTTATCTTCATACATTGTCATTTCAGCAACGATTTCCTGAAGTTCTCTTCGGTTTAAATCTGCAGTAGCCATTTCTGTTAGATAAGTCTCTGCATGGCGTTTGATTTGTTCATACTTATCAACAGCTGCTTTTACTCTGGTATTCAGAATTATTAAATCAGGAGATGGTTGTCTAGCCAACTTTTGACATTTGTCAATCAGTTGAGTTAGGTGATTTTGTAGACCAATAAGTGTCCTCCTGTTTCCTGTTTCAGCTGCTGGTGGAACACTGTCAGCCAATTTGACCTTTTCCGAGTTTCGGAGATTCCGAGATATTTTCTCTTTTTTTGATAAATATGTATATGTTAATATATTTTGATAAATGAGCTTTCCTATCTACTTAGGTAATGATTCCAAGGATCGTCCTTCATTTTCTCCCTGGAATCTGGATGTAGTAGGTGCTAAATTATCAAAAGTACTATAATAATTTGGTTTGTGATCCGAATGCACGAATATGCCAAGTTTGTAAATCCTGTAATAATTTAAAAAAAATAGTAATTGGCACTATTTTTGCAAAGTTATTAAAAGATCTGTTACCCTAATAGTTGCTTGATAAAATACAGTAGAATGCCTACTGGTTTTACTTGTAATAGGGTTTGATACAGTTGATTATGGTTAGATTGTAATGAAATGCTCTTACAGTGATAAAAACAGTTTTTTAAAGAATATTATGTAATGAGCAGCTCTGAAAATCAGTTGATTAGATATAATGCTAGATAATACACTTAAATATGTATATATGTTACCACAAGTGAGGTAAATAATGGTATATATGATTAAGATGCAGTTGTGTCTTTGACACTGATAAAATTAGGTACTGTGGTTTTTAAACACACAACAGTATTAATATGCTATGAATGCTTACTAGTTAATGGATATGGTGGCTTAAGCCACTGCAATCAATCTGTTTACTTAGATATGATAAATATTATTGGCTGTTAGGCTAGAATATGTAAAAATTATTCCAATTCAACATCAAGAAGTTTCTTATGTATTTGTCATTGAAATATTCGGTAAACGAAGGACCAAAAATATGGTCTGAAGTGTACTGATATAACCCTCTAGGTACAAAGGACCATAAATATCTAGGTTCGAAGGACCAAAAATGTGGAAAAAACCTGCTGGGATTGATATAAGAGGAGACTACCAGGGACTTGTACTGAACTAAATTAAAAATTACTGTCTGCAAATTAATTAAAATAAAATCTCTAGCTAGGGTCGTAATTCCTAGCTCCTCTTTTCCTAATGACAGATTGTGGGCTGTAAGGGACAGGTGGGATGAATGAATTAGTTGATAGGTTGATTGAAGATCCACAGTCCACCTGCCAACAGGTATCTCACATCAGCTTGTATTTTATACAAGGATAAGATTTAATAAATTCAGTTTAATGACTGAACACTGGCTCTGTTTAAATCAGAGATTTAAACATGTACATAGTCTAGCCTAGCCCCATAACTATACAGCCAATATTCTTATACTGTAAACAACAATTTAAATTGTAAATTGTAAAAGTATGATATTAAATGATCCTAAATATGGTCTAAGTACTGTTAACTAAGTACTAAAAATTATATTCAATTAAATGAACTTATATGATAAGTTAAAAAATAACTAAGCAAGCAATTTTTAACTTAAATTATATATTCAAGTATATCTGCAATGTATTTATATTCAATTTATATGATGAGGTACAATCAGCCTGATTGAATCTTTTCCCACACCATGGACACTAATGAGATCTTGTTTATTTCTTGCAACTGAATCTTTTCTAACACAATGGACACTCATGAGGTCTAGTGCTTGGAAAAGATTCTACTGTTGCACTACAATATTTATAAACTTACTGAAATATGAGGCGTTGCCTCGCTTTATAACTGACAGACAGACTTATAGGATATATTAAGTTACACAAGCATATAATTGGCCAATTAATATACTAAAATAACCTTCATTATACTTCTCTGCTTGCCAGGTGCCTGTCTGACAGTGTGCCAGACTAGATAACTCTCTTGTCGCGAGTTTAGCCACGATATTTTATATCACAGAGAAGTATATTGAAGGTTATGTTGGTATATAGTTGGCCAATTGTATGCTTGTGTGATTTTAATATACCCTATAAGTCTGTCTGTCGGTTATAAAGTGAGGCAACGCCTCATATCTCAGTAAGTTTATTAATATTGTGGTACAGCAGAGACTTATCCAAGCACCAAACCTCTTGAGTGTCCATTGTGTCAGAAAAGTTTTAGTTGCAATAAATAAACAAGACCTCATAAGTGTCCATGGTGTTGGAAGAGATTCAGTCAGGCTGACTACCTAATCATATAAATTGAATATAAATATATTGCATATATACTTGAATATATAAATTAAGTAACCATTGCTTGCTTAGTTATTTTTAAGTAATCATATAAGTTTATTTAATTGAATATATTTTTAGTACTTAGTAACAGTACTTAGACCATGTTTAGGGTCATTTATCATACTTCTACAATTTACAATTTAAGTTGTTTAGAGTATAAGTGTATTGGCTGTTAATAGCTATGGTGCTAGGCTAGACTGTGTATGTTTAAATCTCTGATTTAAACAGAGCCAGTGTTTAGTCAAATAACTGAATATATTAAATCTTATCCTTTTATAAAATACAAGCTGATGTGAGATACCTGTTGGCAGGTGGACGAGAACTTCAACAAGATCTTGTAGATCTGAGGCAAAGTGAAATTGACACCAGTAATTCCATCTATCATCATACTATCATGCAAGAGGAGCCACACATCTATGGATCATCCAATAAAATCAGCAGACTTCTAGATGTTACTGCTGCTCGGCTTAGACTCGGTTACAAGTATCTCTGGGAATTCTCATTATCTGCCGATGTAGACCTGACCAAATGTAAACTGTGTCAACAAAATTATTCGCACACCCTCCGTCACTATGTGATGGAGTGCGAAAAGATACGTGAATTTAGAGACAATTCTATAACCAATGTTCCAGCGATGTGTAAATATTTCATTCAAAATGATCTGCTACCAGAAATTTTAGCCAAATATCCCCAGTTTGCTAACTGTAGGTAGTAACTGAGTGATTGTAACCTATCCACCGCTGCCCACTGGATGGGAGGCGGTGTGCAGGACAAACATATAAATTTATACACTATCTCTCCACATATGGCAGTTGCTTAAATTAGAACCTGTACTTGAGGTCGATCTCGAACCCATTGTTGATGTGACGACTTATATTGAATTTTGTAACTAGCTCATCAAGATTGTAACTTGCTTAGCTAAATGAATTGTGGGGTTCAGTCCCTGAGCCCATTATGTGCCTCTGTAACCCTTTCCTCTACCGCCCACAAGATGGGTATGGGGTGCATAATAAATGAACTAAACTACTAACTAGGTGGACTGTGGATCTTCAATCAACCTATCAACTAAATCATTCACCCACCTGCCCCTTACAGCCCACAATCTGTCATTAGGAAAAGAGGAGCTAGGATTTACAACCCTAGCTAGAGATTTTAGTTGAATTAATTTGCAAACAGTAATTTTTTAATTTAGTTCAGTACAAGTCCCTGGTAGCTCCTCTTATATCAATCCAAGCAGGTTTTTCCCACATTTTTGGTCCTTTGAACCCAGATATTTATGGTCATACGTTTACCAAATATTATTCCAGCAAATATATAAGAAACTTCTTGATTTGCTTTGGAATAATTTTTACATAGTCTGACCTAACCTAGCCTAACAGCCAATAATATTTATCATAGCTATATATCTAAGTAAACAAATTGTTTGCAGTGCCTAAAGCCACCATATCCATTAACTAGTAAGCATTCATAGCATATTAATACTGTTGTGTGTTTAAAAACCACAGTACTTAACTTTATCAGTGTCAAAGACACAACTGCGTCTTAATCATATATACCATTATTTACCTCACTTGTGGTAACATATATACATTTTTAAGTGTATTATCTAGCATTATCTCTAATCAACTGATTTTCAGAGCTGCTTATTACATAATATTCTTTAAAAAGAGTTTTTATCACTGCAACAGCATTTCATTACAATCTAACCATAATCAACTGTATCAAACGCTATTACAGGTAAAACCAGTAGGCATTCTACTGTATTTTATCAAACAACTATTAGGGTAACAGATCTTGTAATAACTTTGCAAAAATAGTACCATTTATTATTTTTAAAAAATTATTACAGGATTTACCAACTTGGCGTGTTCGTGCATTCGGATCACAAACCAAATTATACTTTTGATAATTTAGCACCTGCTAAATCCAGATTCCAGGGAGGAAATGAAGAACGATCTTTGGAATCATTACCTAAGTAGACAGGAAAGCTCATTTATCAAAATACATTAACATTATACATATTTATCAGAAAAGAGAAAATATCTCAGAATCTCCAAAACTCGGAAAAGGTCAAAATGGCTGACAGTGTTCCACCTGCAGCTGAAACAGGAAATAGGTGGACACTTATTGGTTTACAAAATCACCTAACTCAACTGATTGACAAATGTCAAAAGTTGGCTAAACAACCATCTCCTGATTTAATAATTTTGAATACCAGCGTAAAAGCAGCTGTTGATAAGTATGGACAAATCAAACGCCATGCAGAGATTTATCTAACAGAAATGGCTACTGCAGATTTAACCCAAAGGGAACTTCAGGAAATCATTGCTGAAATGACAATGTATGAAGATAAAATCCAAGATCAACTTGATCCTTTAATCAAACAAATGTCTCAAGCAGGAACCTAATCCAATGTGAGCTCATCCACTCAGCAGGGCAATGCAACTATCACACATACAGCAGCAGAGCTTCAAAAGGGACATTTACCATATTTTGAGGGTAAGGATGAAGACGATTAGGATACCTTCTGGAGAGCCTTTGATTCTATAATCAACTCCAAAGCTTCTCGCAAAAAGGCGACAAAGTTTCAATATTTGCAAGGCCAGTTACGGGGAGAGGCAAGGCAGGTTATTGCCAATTTGTCATTAACAGATGATGATTACGACCATGCCTTACAGTTGTTACAAGATAACTACAGTGATAAGGAGACTGCAATTGCCCGTCTCTCATACAAATTATTGGATTTACCCTCTCGAAATAAAAGTTATGAATCACTACAATCATTTCGATTGTCTATAGAATCAATCATCAAAGCCCTCAGTACAAAAGTACCTGTAGGAAATGCAGAGTGGCTTACAAAGTTAATCATTCAAAGGAAACTTCCTAATGAGGTCATACACAGCCTATGCATCCATTATAACACCAACATCTTATCACAGAGCCAAATCTTTGATGGACTTCGAGCTTACGTACAAAGATTACGAAGCCGAGGAAAACTTAGATCAGAAGAATAAATCGCCAAAGGTGAATCCACGGACAAAAACAAAAATGTCCAAACTGGCAGTCAAAAATCAAGGCAACAAACTCCTTATCTGCAAAGTGGAAACAGAGTAATGTTGGCTCATATGCTATATCCCCACAGTTAACAGAACTGTAGGAAATCAAGTTCTCAAGACAGATAAGACAAAGGAGCTGCAAGTGCCCCAAGATGCTTATTCTGTCAAGAAGCACATACCATTTATCAATGCACAGTTTATGAAGACCGTGCCAGTCGAATCAATCGACTGAAATCTCTGAACAGGTGCATCCATTGTCTACGGAAGCATGATACAAGTGAATGTAGCACTCAATTCCAGAACTGCCAATATTGCCATAAAAGTGTACATCACACAGCACTCTGTGGTGATATCAACACTCAATCCAGATCACAGACATCCAATAATCAACCTGCATCTCAGGCAAAGCCAAAAGATGATACCACAGCAGCCGTACAATTCTGTACAGTAATGTGTAATGTCAATACCTTAGATACAGAAATTGTTACAACAGCCATATTACCTACTGCACAGCTAGAACTATGCAATCAAGGAATTTGTATTCAAATAAGAGGCTTTTTGATCAAGGTTCACAGAAACCTTTATCAGTAAAAAGATGGCAGAAGATTTACAACTTAAATCTTCAAAGCAAATATCTACATCCATATCAGGGTTTTTTACCAGTTCAGGTCGTAGAACCTTTCCGGTAGTACAACTCATTGTCTGTCTAGGTACATCCCAAAGGACAGTCGAAGCCATAGTAGTTGATAAAATTCCTACTGAAATGGAAGTGACTGGTCTGGCAGCCACAATTAAATTCCTAAAAGAAAAAGGAATCCAATTAGCAGATCCTCTGCTCGATTCTGACTACATAGGAGATATCGGAATCCTGATTGGAGCTGACTACTATCATCGATTCATTCTGGGATCAGAGGAATGTATGGGTATGAATATACTCAAATCAGCAGGAGGCATATTGATGACAGGACCTATACTAGATCTTGAACCTTCAACTCCTGAAAAATCACATCATATAGAAACTGTAATCGTGGCATGACTAGCAAAGAAGTCACCACTTAAAATCCCCACATGATTGATGGGATTGGAATCTGTACATCAATTGTGGGAACTTGATGCCATAGGAATAATTCCTGAACAACCAAGTCCTGATGATGTCTGTGCATACAATCAGTACTTAGAAACTGTACAGTACCATGATGGACAGTACTGGGTAAGGCTACCATGGAAAATCAACCATAAAACCTACCTACCAATTATCACATGGCTTAGTCAATTTAAATCTCAATTAGCAAAGCTAAGAAAAAGGCCTGAGCATTTAAAACTCTATCATGAGATTATTGCTCAACAATTAAGAATAAAAATCGTCAGTCGTGACACCACACATAAGCAAACAGGCCATTTTTACCACACATGGCTGTAATGAGAGATCAAAAACAACTCCTTTATGGATAGTTTTTAACTGTAGCTCTAAATCTGGACCCAAGGAACCAGTCTAAATGATTGTTTGCAAACAGGTCCAAGTCAAACTCAGAAATTGTATGACATACTGTTGAAGTTTAGACTTACTAATATGCGTATTACAGCATATTTTAGTAAGGCCTTTCTAAGAGTCGGCTTGCAGGAAGAAGATAGAGACTTCACTAAGTTNGAAATAAATTAGTGATTATTCTAATATACAAACCGCCAGATGCAAACGGCTGAGGGAATTCACAGAACAGATAAACAAAATAGAGAATAGCCTTGATAATTTGGAGAAACCCGATACCTGATATTATCTCCTAGGTGACTTCAACTTGCCTAGTCTCAGGTGGAGAATAGCAAACAATAATATTATACCAGGAATCTATCAGGACCTAACCAACACAGATTAGAGAACTACTTAGATTCTGTGACAAATTTCACTCATCAGCAGATATCGGAGCCAACGAGAAATGAAAATATTCTAGATCTGGTCTTTACGAACAATGAAGACATTATCAGAGACATTACGATATCAGATACCACATATTCAGATCACAAGCTCATTGAAGTGCAAACGACCATCAATACTCAGAATAGACCTAAAACGTTGATAAAGCGAGAGGGGCTATTCAGTAAATTCAATTTTAATAATAAAAGGATAGACTGGGAGATAATAAACAGGGAACTTAAAACATTCCATGGGAAACTGTTTTAAGTAATAAAAGTCCTACAGAAGGAATAGAAAAACTGACTTCGGAAGCGTATCAAGTCTGTCTGAAACATGTTCCTTTGAGGAAAGCCAGAAAGAGATCCAACGTAGAAAGAGAACGCAGACGACACTATAAACGCAGGAAAAAAATAACGGAACTGCTTATGCAGACACGAATTTCCCGTCAAAGAAGGAATAATTTAAATAGGGAGATTGAAGAAATCGAGCGGAAATTGAAACACTCATATGAAACTGAAGGGCAGTTAGAACAGAAAGCAATTCAGGAATAAAGAAAAATCCAAAATACTTCTTCATATGCGAAATCAAAATCAAAAGCAAAAACACTGCCAGTATTGGACCTATTCGTACAAGTGAAGGTTCATACACGGAGGATGACAAAGAAATTAGTGAAATCCTAAAAAAGCAGTATGAGGACATGTTTAGCACTCCAATAAACAACATGAAAGTAGAAGATCCAGACAATTTCTTTATGCGGGATATTCAAACCCCTGTAAATATAACTGATATCAACACGAGCGCACTAAATTTTGAAAGAGAAATTGAAAACATGCCCATGCACTCGGCCCCAGGTCCAGACTCATGGAATTCAATATTTATAAAGAAATGCAAAGTGCCGGTAGCACAGGCACTCAGTATAGTGTGGAGGAAGAGCTTGGACACGGGGAGATACCAGATGCACTTAAAGTAGCAGACATAGCCCCTCTACACAAGGGAGGGAGCAAAGCATTGGCAAAGAATTATAGACCAGTTGCACTAACATCGCACATAATAAAAGTATTTGAGAGAGTGATTAGGAGTCAGGTCACCAATTTCATGGAGACCAATGACCTTCACAACCCAGGCCAACATGGATTTCGAGCGGGAAGATCGTGCCTCTCACAGCTACTTGAGCACTACGATAAAGTCACTGAGGCATTAGAAGAAAACAGAATGCTGATGTGATATACACGGACTTCGCAAAGGCTTTCGATAAATGTGACCATGGCGTGATAGCACACAAAATGAAGTCAATGGGAATAACCGGTAAAGTAGGACGCTGGATACTCAGTTTTCTGTCAAACAGGACTCAGCGAGTAACGGTCAACCATATAAAATCTAGTCCAAGTGCAGTTAAAAGCTCTGTACCTCAGGGTACAGTCCTTGCACCGCTGCTTTTCCTTATTCTCATATCAGATATAGACAAAAATACAAGTCACAGCTTCGTATCATCCTTTGCAGATGACACAAAAATCAGTATGAAAATTACCTCGGCTGAAGACATTGAAAACTTCAAGCTGATATTAATAAAGTTTTCGACTGGGCATCAGAAAATAACATGATGTTTAACAGTGATAAATTCCAGGTACTCAGGTACGGTAAAAATGAGGACCTTAAACATAATACAGGGTACAAAACACAATCAAATGTGCCCATAGTAGGAAAACAGCATGTAAAGGATTTGGGAATAATGTCTGACGACCTAACGTTTAGGGAGCATAACCAAGCAAATATTGCGACAGCCAGAAAAATGATAGGATGGATTACGAGAACTTTCAAATCCAGGGATCCCATCACAATGGTTGTACTCTTCAAGTCACTTGTGCTGTCCCGTCTTGAGTACTGTTCAGTACTCACTTCCCCCTTCAGAGCAGGAGAGATTGCTGAAATAGAGGGAATACAGAGAACATATACGGCACGCATAGACGCGATAAAGCACCTAAATTATTGGGATCGTCTCAAAGCTCTCCAAATGTACTCACTAGAAAGAAGACGAGAGAGATATCAAATATATACACCTGGAAGATACTGGAGGGCCAAGTACCAAATCTACACAGTAAAATAACAACGTACTGGAGTGAACGATATGGAAGAAAATGCAGAATAGAACCAGTGAAGAGCAGGGGTGCCATAGACACAATCAGAGAACACTGTATAAACATCAGAGGTCCGCGGTTGTTAACGTCCTCCCAGCAAGCATAAGAAATATTGCCGGAACAACCGTGGACATCTTCAAGAGGAAACTAGATTTATTCCTCCAAGGAGTGCCGGAACAACCGGGCTGTGGTGGGTATGTGGCCATGCGGGCCGCTCCAAGCAACAGCCTAGTGGACCAAACTCTCACAAGTCAAGCCTGGCCTCGGGCCGGCTTGGGGAGTAGAAGAACTCCCAGAACCCCATCAACCAGGTATCAACCAGGTCTCCAAGTTACCAGCGAGAGGCTTCATCCATACATAAAATGTTCGGCTCGTCTGGTCAGGTCATTAGTGACCTCTGTAGTGCCTAGGCAAAAAATGAGGTGTCTAAGGGATAGGACTGTTGGACTCCTCCACACGACTTAATTTCATGTTCTCTGTAGAGAAGCTTAGTCACCACTGTAGTGAGACAAGGGAAAAGGTCATAAAGGAGAGAAATAGCTACGACCAGTCCGGAGACCAGCATCTCTTATGAGTGATTAACGAAATGTTTGAAATCTAACTTTACAAGGACCTTCTTAGTGTGAAACTACCAACGGCTGCGTGTGCCGCAAGTGCTGGAACTTTATAGCGCGGGGAACACCAAACAAAAAGCTCATTCTTGGCTATTTCCCAGCTGGACTAATCTCAATGTGGTCTTGGCAACGAGGTTTCTGAGAGGTGTTCCTGAAAGCAATGATTCCTGCGATTCCCATCATTCTTATTTTTTAAAGCACTGATGGCTGCTTGGAAGACGAGAGCCCTGATGACCTCGAGGGACGTTCTCAGCCAGCAATATGTTGGAGAACCTTCAACCTTTCGGTCCGTCCTGGACCATTGAAAAGTCGTTAGGTGATGAGAACATGTTGATTTTCCTGTGATCATTGCTGTGTCTCGGAGCTCCATATGGGGGTATTTGTTGTGGGAAAACCAGCTGGGATTGATACAAGAGGAGACTACCAGGGACTTGTTCTGAACTAAATTAAAAATTACTGTCTGCAAATTAATTAAGCTAAAATCTCTAGCTAGGGTCGTAAATCCTAGCTCCTCTTTTCCTAATGACAGATTGTGGGCTGTAAGGGGCAGGTGGGGTGAATGAATTAGTTGATAGGTTGATTGAAGATCCACAGTCCACCTGCCAACAGGTATCTCACATCAGCTTGTATTTTATACAAGAAGATTTGATAAATTCAGTTTAATGACTGAACACTGGCTCTGTTTAAATCAGAGATTTAAACATGTACATGGTCTAGCCTAGCCCCATAACTATACAGCCAATATTTTTATACTATAAACAACAATTTAAATTGTAAATTGTAAAAGTATGATATTAAATGACCCTAAATATGGTCTAAGTACTGTTAACTAAGTACTAAAAATCATATTCAATTAAATGAACTTATATGATAACTTAAAAAATAACTAAGCAAGCAATTGTTACCTTAATTTATATATTAAAATATATCTGCAAGGTATTTATATTCAATTTATATGATGAGGTACAATCAGCCTGACTGAATCTTTTCCCACACCATGGACACTTATGAGATCTTGTTTATTTATTGCGACTGAATCTTTTCTAACACTATGGACACTCATGAAGTCTAGTGCTTGATTAAGATTCTACTGTTGCACTACAATATTAATAAACTTATTGAAATATGAGGTGTTGCCTCGCTTTATAACCGACAGACAGACTTATAGGACATATTAAAGTTACACAAGCATATAATTGGCCAAGTAATATACTAAAATAACCTTCAATATACTTCTCTGCTTGCCGGGTGCCTGTCTGACAGTGTGCCAGACTAGATAACTCTCTTGTCGCGAGTTTAGGCACGATATTTTATATCACAGCTTTGCTGTATGATGACCTAGTAGCGTTGCTACGTGATTATCCCTGCAGTTGCAGAAGGATGATAGTTGATGAAGATTAGGAATGAAGGAGGTGGAGACAGTGTCACTGTGTGCTCCACTATTCACTCTTATTTTATATAAATGTTCTAGGATTTTCCTTGTAGATATATTGTCCAGGTACTCCCCCAATTCTAGAGAGTGATCACTGGTGATAAGGATAATTCGATAAGGTGTCCAGAGCCAATAATGTTCGCTAAGAATCTGTCACGCTTGTTCACTGTGTTGTAAACAAACGCTGAATGCAGCGGGGTCTCGTGGGCGCTTCTTGTTCCCCAGATGCCCCTTCCATGCTCCCAGAGTACGGTAGCCTTTTATGAATATTGATTGATTATTTTTACAGTCTAGACTTATTGAGAAAAGATGTGATTATAATATAATTAGATATAGGATTTAAAGATTATAAGTAGTACTTGATAGTACCACTGATTCTTATTAAGGATTCGATTTATAATCCGTACCAGAAACGATTAATGTTCCAATAGTTTTTTAAGTAAGAAATCCTTTTAGAAGCTTCTGGATCCTTGAGAGATCATGCACAAAGTCACGTAGGCATCTATAGGGCCCTATGGTGTACGTGTTCCTAGTGGCATTATCATCTAGGATAAAGATATATAATGAATCTATTGTGAATCGGATATGATTTTTGATACAATTTGATATGATTTTGATATGATTTAGATACGATTTGGATACAATTTAGATATGATATAGAAATGATATAGAAATAATACATTTCTTAGATGATTATTAGATATGGTGGGTAAAATTTCCCACATCTTCCAGAGGGAGAGAACTGGCACAGAGTCCAATACTAAGGACAATAGTAACCATATGTATTTATTTACTCTCCATCGGATTGATAATACAAGTGCAAATTTTGCTTGCACTTTTGTGCGGCTGTCCGTTGTGGACGATTGTGTCTGTTAGGAGTCTGTGGGTCATGTGCAGTTAGAGGGTCTGGAGGTCTCTCAGGATCTAACTGCAGCTGGCTCACTGATTCCATGTGGATGAGTTTGTCCAATGTCTTTAGGGAAGTTGTTCCTTTAGACAGGATTTTGACTATTCTCAAGATCCCCTGGCTATCTGGATGGACTTAGACAACTTTACCTAATGGCCAGTCAGCCCTAGGGCCATCACTGTCTACCAAGACAATATTGCCAGGTTGGAGATTAGATATATTATGTGGGACATTGGCCCCATAGTGATGTTCTCGTAGAGATGTAAGATATTCTTTTGTCCAAACATCATTTCATTTTTGGATTATGCTGGACAGATGCTTTTACCCCTGAACCAACTCGCTCTGACCCACATATGAGGGATCTCTGATCTCATCATCCACTAGAGATGATACCGGAGTCAGAAGTCTTCCATGCATTAGGTGTGCAGGACTTAATGGCTCATGTTGAGTAGGATCATCAGACAAGTAAGTCAACGGCCGGTTATTCACCCTTGATACTATTTCCGTGATTACTGTCTGGAGTTATTGAAGATTGATTTTCTGACAGTGTAGAGATTTTCTCAAGGATCTTTTGACAATTCCTATTAACCGTTCATAAAATCCTCCGTGCCATGGGGCTCTCGGAGGGATAAATTTACATCTGCAAAGACGCTGTTGCAGTGTAGAAGTAACTGCAGGATGGGAACAGATTTGTCGTAGACATGCTTCTCCAGCTACCAAGTTTGCTCCATTGTCTGAAATCATCAGCTTAGAGCATGATCGGCATGCTGCGAATCTGCGGAAAGCTTGTATAAATGATTGAGCAGTCATGTCGGGTGTTACCACTAGATGAACTGCTCTGGTGGTAGCTGTGGTAAAAACTCCAGGCAGTATATCATCTTTTAATTGACTTCAGTAAATTAAAGTTTATCTTATTTTTTCTTTTAGTAGTAAGAAATTGAGTGGACTGTATGTACTTGTTAAAACTGCCTGAAATTAATCTCACACAAATTGGGGGGACAATTTGTAGCTTAAACCACTTTGTAATGGCTCCTTCTTAAACTGCAAATTGTTTACCTAAGTTTAATTATATTATTTTATCATACCACATATGGTGGTCCAATCTACTATTATTTCAACAATTATTACTAGTTATGAATATACTACTACAATAACTAGAATGGCCTTATCTGAGCCTGTAGTAAGAGCCTGCTAAAGCTGTGTCATGTTAGCATCTATGTGGGTGTGGCCCTGTGCCTCATGGTGCCAATGGCGGCTGTGGAGGCCTTCAAGGCTGGCAACAGCTCGGTACATGTGCATAGTTCTACTGCTCAGCTACTTGCTGTTCCAAGTCACAATTTTACCTGTATGGATGCAAAGAGTTAATATCTGTTCCTGAACATATCAATACAGGTATAACATGGTATGTGAGGGCTGTAAAAATGGGGTACACGTACATGGTGTTGGTGTTGTTCATATATCATAACCGCCAATACCTTTGATATTAAAAAGTGCACTATTGTAATATACAAATACTGGTAAGACGGATACGTTCGTTGCTGTGATGTGATAGGCTGTGTTGCTGGTTGTTGGACACGTTAATTGGGTGTCTAGTGTTTAAACCAACTCTGGAGCCATGTGCAGCGTAAGGCTGCTTTGTTATTGTTTCGTGTGAGCGTGGCGTCTGTAAGAGACGCTC
>WNGS01061674.1:3386423-3402667 GCA_020271785.1 Procambarus virginalis | reverse complement strand
GTCTTGGAGGCACTACAGCCACCTGCCTTGGTCTTGGAGGCACTACAGCCACCTGCCTTGGTCTTGGAGGCACTACAGCCACCTGCCTTGGTCTTGGAGGCACTACAGCCCCCTGCCTTGGTCTTGGAGGCACTACAGCCACCTATCTTGTTCTTGGAGGTACACACACATACTTTTATGACTATGTACACAGACAACTTGCAATAGCCATTCAGATATTCAACATAGTTACAATCTTGGTGCAAAATTGTTATATCTCTCCGGAATATTATCAATCTTTCTGTTGTGACGCATCCAGGCTATGCCCTCAGCAAACAGGGCATGTTGTATTGCGACCCAGTATGCCTATGTGTAATACTTCACACACAAACACTGAGAACTGTGCGTTTTTATTGACTATTAACACACGCTAAAGGCACTTCAACCTTCAACAGTCTTAAACACTTCAACAGCTTCAACAGAAGGTTGAAGTCAATAAGTAGGACTTCAACCTTCTCAATTAAATTACACATTTCTGTTTTTATACAGAATATAGAAAAAATAGAACAATTTGCATGAAATTATGGCCAAAAATATTGTGTATACAATTTTTTGTTTAAGTTTTTTTTTAATGAGAGGAATGTACTTGCTTGGAAGTAATCGATTCCAATTTGGAACACAGGAAAGCCCGCATTTCTGGCGCAGTGTTGATGTTGTTTCTATCGTTCGTTTTTAATCGACTTGATGTGAAATATCGAAGTAAACATAAAGCAGTGATAGTAATAAAGCGTATTAGTACGAATATAATTTTTTTTACTTTAAAGTAAAAATTCCCCTATAACCTTATTGCGAAATCATGACAAATTGAATTGTTTAAGATCATTTCTCAGTGTAAATGACCAACTAAAATGAGGCAATTCAGCCCCCTTCTTCAGGATCAAAGTTTAACTCAATTATTGATCCAAGGCATTGAAAGTCTAACGGGTTTTTATCCAAAGGCTTTTCTTTATAGTCTCAAATTTCTGCACTGGAAAATAGTTATATATTAAAAAGCTTTTGGACAGAGAAGTGAGATGTGACAATATCTTGTTTTAATTCTTTGCAGATATTGTCATTGACAATGTTCCCATCAGTGAGTTGTAACAATATTGGAGACATAACAACTGCGTTGATCACTTTTAATTCTTGTTTGCCATAACTCTAACATCTTCTGAAGCCCTTCAATATATTTAATATGCTGGAATCTGATACCACTTTTTCTATTTTGTTTTAAGTTGAAATCGTTAAAAAGTTCTACAAATAATAGTTATGTAAGCCATTTGGTAACCCATATATAATCCTCAAAATATTTATGCCAAGGAATGTTTCTTTGTGGCCAAAATATATTAACAACAGTTCATAGTTCACACAGCCGGCTAAATCCCTGGCCTCGTTACAACTTGTGATACAGTAGGTGGCTGTATTGGGCTTCAATCTCTAAATTTCAATATTTCAATATAATACAATATTTCAAATAATTTTCTATTTAATAAGCTTTCTTTGATCAAATTTACAGCTTTTGATTGCAACTTTCAACACATCCGAACGTAAAAAATATAATGTTTTCACGGGTTTACAAAGTGTATTTAAAAAAAATACGAGGAATACTGTGGTACCCCCGCTAACAATGCGCCCGTATATCTTACGCTTCTCTCACCTACACTTTCTGGTCAACAATTCTTCCAGGCTTGGCGCCTTCTTTTGATAATTACTTGTTAACACGAACGACATTCAAAATGTTACAGAATAGAACCTGCAAAATCATTGCTATTATCTATAATTATTTTAGTTTTTTAATTAACATATGCATAATGCATTCGTAATACCTACTGACGGATTTTAATTGCTGAAACCTTTCGAATTACTGGAAAATCGATGAAAAACTGGTGACGATTTGCAAGCAATAGTCAAACAGACAAGTTGTTGACGTTGTGTAGTTGGTGCTTTGGTAACCAGGCGGCACCACTCGCCTGGCAACAAGCCTACCATCGGCCACGTAAATGGCAATGATGAGTAATGAGTGCAGGTGAGAGTGTCGCTCTCACCTGCTTATTTGTTGTGCATCTTTTCTGCTCGATATGTTTGGTTGATTTTGCGACCGACAAAAGTGTTCGGGACCCGCAGTTTGAACGATCCAGCCCTCGAGTATAGTGCTCCTGTGCTGGTTGGCTGTGTGTGGTGTCAGAGGCAGCCTCGTCACTCTGCCTTCGTCCCCAGACACACTGCCTCTTGACGGAGTCTGTGTGCCGTTTGCCCGTGGAAGCCTTATCACCTTGTCTTCGTCAGCCGGAGTACCTGAGACACTTGTCTCCTGGGGAGCAGGGTCTCAGGTGCTATTAGGGGAACAAATATGTACAGATGTTCTATTTGCCTCTACATTTTTTTTATTTGTGTAACATGCAGGCATGCTTATAAATACAATAAAACAAGAACAAAACAAGCAAAACACAAATCATAAATTACAAATCACAAAAACAAAAAAAGCACAAAATCACAACTACACTAAATACCTCCCCGAAGGGCCGACAACAGAAACACAACAATAAATACAAACACAATGCAATACAGTACAGAAATACAACAGTACAAAACATGAGGGGAACGTTAACATGACACGCAATCATGGGTATAAATATAGCAAACCGAGAACAAAACAGAACACAAATCACAAAACCACAGAAGCACAAACGTACACAATTACAAATACATACATAAAATACCGGCCACAAGGGCCGGCAACAAAAAAAAATGATAAAAATAATGCAAGACAGTACATAAAGAACAGTACAATACACAGTACTCAAACCCGCACCCAACAACCCAACCATCGATACACAACACAAAACAATCCTACCGGCCCCGGAAACCATACACGGTGAGGCACCAATACATAATGACAATAAAATGAAAGGAAACAGAAAAATATGACACATAAACAAAAGGAAATGATAAACAAAAGGAAATGAATATCGGCAATACATGATAATAAGAACAAAAACAGGCTGAGACACACAAGCAGTCCGAAGGGCACACAATCACTCCACAAACAAGCGCACACCGGAACTCATAGGAACCGGAAATACGGAACATGCAGGGAACCGGGAATACAGACCCGCCCCCCCCCCACACACACAGGCAACCGCACCCCACATCCACGCACACAAACGGACACAACCTCACAACACATAGCCATCAAAATAAATTACTGGAAAGGAGAACAAACCTCAACGGGAGGTGAATATTTCTCAGGAAACTCGTACGGAGGATATTTGTGCTTATAGGCCTCCCATATCAAATACTCCATGTCAGTAGGGGAACGATTCCCCTGCTTCAGGGGCGGGGGATCTCATAAACTCAGGAATCACTAAATCAGGCAGAAATGGCAGCTCCCGGAGCTGATCGGCAGAAGTCGCATAATGAGGAGGGGTACGGCGAACCACCTCCTCCACCACCGTGACAGCAGAAGAAACCGAAGTAGCGTATGTAGACCGCCGAGACGGTCCCGCCGCCGGATGCACAGGAGTAGAAGGCGAAGACTGCCGAGGTGGGAACACCACCCCTGACACCGCAGTAGATGCAGAAGGTACGGCTGAAGACGGGGGAGGGGGCAAAACGGCCGCTGAAGAAACAAGGAGCGAGGCTGGGGGCACGGAACCCCCAGAGCGAGTATCCATTTTCAACACCACCATCAGATCACCACTCTCACCACGAACCTCATCAGGGGGAATAACCCCCTCATGAAGAACCGGAACCATCCAACGTGGGCGACATACCCAAAGCAAGATCCAAAGGCACCACACCAGAAGGGAAGTCTGAGACACTGTCACCAGCAGCCGCAGGCACATGTGCTTCCGCCACCACCGTAGAACGAGACGCAACCGGAACCACTCTGCAATCGCCGGAAGATTTCGAGTCATCGAAATATTCCACATCAGTCCAGGTAGAAGAAAAACGCCGGGAACGCTTGGGCTCTGGCCGCACATCATCAGATCCGGAGGCCGACCCAGAGATACGGGCATCACAAGCCGGGCGAACCGACGCCCTCCACAGGAGGCCGGCATCCTCAACCTCGTGGGGTACCAGGCCGAGCACAGAAGGAGGCCCTGTATCCACCCTAGCCGAGACACATGTCGAGGGCACAGGGACATTCTCAACAGTAGGAAAAGTCGAAGACGACGTACCGAGATCCAACGGAAGACCCATGGGACTATCAGGGACACCAATGGGAACACGCTGAACATCCGAAGGCACCACAGCAGGAGACGCGTCGGGCGCCACAGGGGAGCCCCCAACAGCCAATGGGACGGCCACATCTCCACCCACCACTCCCTCCTCCATAAAGAGCGGTGGAAAATCCTCCTCACGGAAGAGGTTCACGGGGGCGATGGCAGCCTCAAAACACCCGGCAGCCTGATCCGAATGTTTGTTCGCAAACCCTGGAACTTCCCTGAGGAAAGCCTGTGCGGCCTCACACTGACGACAGCTCCAAACCTCCCTAAGTAACGCCACAGGAGGTCCTCAGGAAACTCCAAGGGCACCCCATGAACACTTACGTACGTCAATGCTCCACTTCCATCAGAAATCTCTACAGTGCCGGCACTACCCGGCAGGGGCAAGGAACGCCCCTCAAAGCGCTGGAGAAATGATACTCCGCGTCCCCTACAAATTTGACAATCACCCGATGAGCGATAACCAGCTCAGTACGACAAATCACATCCATTGGGACTTGGTGCATGTCACACATTATAAGTTCAACCTCCGGATACCCGGCACAGCCAGAAAATTCCAGGCCTACAGAGTGCACACGCACAACAGGGAAAAGAGGTCCCACTATCACGGAGCATTACCGACGAACACCCAAGCAGCACTTGACGGCAAATGCAGGGAGGGCAGAAACCCCCACACCCTCTGTCAACCAAAGTGGCAAGCCACCACCAACCACCGGAGAGGTCAGGCAGCATATTCTCACTCTATGGTGGCTAGCGACCCCTTTGCCTCTACATGGTTGATTTTACTTCTTCTTTGTGCTTGGCTGCATCACATGTATGACTTAACCCTAAGTGTGTATGTGTCAGTCAGAGTAGATACACACGCACAGACCACTATCAGTTGTTTGCCATTCTTCCAGGAGTATATTGTGATACCATCAGAGCGAAGCACAAGTTCTTCAGTCATTTGCTCTTGTAAAAATGTGATTATCTCTCTCTGCTGGGCACTAGGCTGTGGCACAACTCCTCTTGATAATGTTAAGTTCAGTGTGTCTTGCATCTCAATACTTGGAGGTTATGAAGTGTAGTTCAAGGAAGCCATATATGTCAGTCTCCACCTTGTTGCAAATACACTTCCAGTCAGTGTTAACTGTGGCCACAAGGCACAGGGCCACTGCCAGATGGAGGGCCCATGAATCTGGACATGGGCCACTTGTGGACAGTTACTGATAAAAGATTGTCCCCTGCATGGAGGGGACACCAACGTGTCTAAGGCGAAGTATTAGTTATGACAGAGCCACACTGAGCAAGGTCATAGCTGTTGTCTCCGCCACTGGCATGTCCCAGCCAGACTGTGGTCTGTGTTGGATGTGCTCTGAGCGCTGGAGCTGCAAGAACATCCCGCTGATTGCAACAGTCGGTGATGGTACGATCGTGTCTCCTTGAAGACACACCTGGGGTCTGTGGTAGGAGTTCTTAGACAAGATTGTTCGATGCAGAGGAAAGGAATATTGACAAATATATCTCCGAGACTGTGAGGCCACCAGGAACTCCAAGTCTGATGCTAGGAGTTGTTTGTTTTCTCTGTGAGTCATCTTGGAAGAGGTTGAGGATTGTTTCTAACATGGTCTTCAGAAAGGTGTCATATGCATTTGCCTTGACTCAGCTGTGGGATGGAGAACACCCCCAAATGTCAGTCAGCTCAAGTAGATAGGCATCTTGTGAGAAGGTCGGAGGCCTCATGAGCATAGATTAAATGCTTCCTTTCTTCCATCCTCCTTAACTCAGGGATTTGTGCAAGTAGGATCTCCTCGTTTACTTAGTAATGAATTAGTTATAGGAGACCATTTCACACTAGGAGGCCTTAAGAATGAGAACTAGAATTCCTCCAATTCTTAGAAAATGCTGATGTCTCCCAAGAGGGTCCAACTTATTAAACAATATGCCATAGTGATTGACATCCGACTTTTGTGCTTTAAGGAAATAACAAGTGAATTTCGTGTGGAGTCCACCTCGTGGTGCCAGAACCCACCCCATAGACCCACGTCCCGTGTGCCCACCGAGTGTGTGTGCTTACTAGCAAATTGGTTTCCAACAAGTGTAATAGGGGAATGTGGATCGAGAAATTAGTAATAGAGAAAGTGAATACTATTGCAAGTCGGAAATAAAGCAGAAAATCCCTTATTGTAATACAGGTGAATTAATATATCAGTGTTATAACTCAAGTAACCGGGAACTGACGGCCTCCAGCCGCGTCCTGGGACAACAACGTGTCACTTTCACACTCCAGAAGGAGTGGGAGAGGAACAACAACAATTCTAATATAACAGGGGCGGAGGTTATAGTCAGGGATGAAACTGAGGCTGAAACTCAGGAAGTTGTAAGCTCTGACTCAGTAGGCCCGGATGTAGATGACAGTAAACTAGAAATTGTAACAGACAGCACTAACAGCTCGATAGGTACAGACACTACGACGGTTCCCGATAGAGCGAGTCAGAA
Organism: Procambarus virginalis; assembly: GCA_020271785.1. NCBI lineage: Eukaryota > Metazoa > Arthropoda > Malacostraca > Decapoda > Cambaridae > Procambarus > Procambarus virginalis. The sequence goes on along the minus strand of WNGS01061674.1, from coordinate 3,395,942 downwards.
CAGAAGGACAGACTTATGCAAATTTTATGCACAGGGCATATGTAGACATAGATATGCTGGTAATAAGAAAGGATTAGAATGCAGTTACCAACATCCCAAAAAATGTTTAAATATGCTTAGGAAAGGTGAGTGTCGATTTGGATCAATATGTAGATTTTTCCATCCTGACATGTGCCAAACCTCACTGGAGGACAGGAAATGCTATGACCTCAGCGGCCCATACTTTCACGTGAAAGGCACGGAACGCTACATAACGAGTGGCAAGCAGGATAATGAATTTGGAGGAAACTCGATAAATTTTTTATGCCAGACCGAAAGAGAATTCAAAACGCGGAGCATGGAGAATGTATGGAACTGGATGCTACATCCACTTGCATTCCAGAATTACAGATACAATTACACACCGAAGGGGAACCACAACTTCGACAGGCAACTGCCCTACAACAATCAACACTGGTCAGAACAAACTCAATATGTCCACGCATAATGGGCTTGCCGAGAAAGTCTCCCAGTCAAACTATCACTAATAGAGTAACCTCATTTATCTTTGCCAACATACAAGGACTGAAAACAAGAACAAACAACAAAGTACAGTTCATAAATGGCCTCCTCACGGAGTCAAATGCAGTATTTGCAGCTTTCACAGAAACCCATGCAGGGGAATTCTTACAGTGAGATCTGGATTCCAGGATATAACCTATACAGGTGTGATTAGGAATAGTAGGTCACATGGAGGAGTGGGTCTGTATATTAGGGAAGACCTTGTGTGCTCGGAGCTCCTTAACGTTACAAATGAGGTGATAGAGGTCCTGGGATTAAAAATAGAGAAAATAAATTTAATGATTATTCTAATATACAAACCGCCAGATGCAACGGCTGAGGAATTCACAGAACAGATAAACAAAATAGAGAATAGCCTTGATAATTTGGAGAACCCGATACCTGATATTATCTTCCTAGGTGACTTCAACTTGCCTAGTCTCAGGTGAGAATAGCAAACAATAATATTATACCAGGGAATCTATCAGGACCTAACCAACCACAGATTAGAGAACTACTTAGATTCTGTGACAAATTTTCACTCAATCAGCAGATATCGGAGCCAACGAGAAATGAAAATACTCTAGATCTGGTCTTTACGAACAATGAAGACATTATCAGAGACATTACGATATCAGATACCACATATTCAGATCACAAGCTCATTGAAGTGCAAACGACCATCAATACTCAGAATAGACCTAAAACGTTGATAAAGCGAGAGGGGCTATTCAGTAAATTCAATTTTAATAATAAAAGGATAGACTGGGAGATAATAAACAGGGAACTTTAAACATTCCATGGGAAACTGTTTTAAGTAATACAAGTCCTACAGAAGGAATAGAAAAACTGACTTCGGAAGCGTATCAAGTCTGTCTGAAACATGTTCCTTTGAGGAAAGCCAGAAAGAGATCCAACGTAGAAAGAGAACGCAGACGACACTATAAACGCAGGAAAAAAATAACGGAATGCTTATGCAGACACGAATTTCCCGTCAAAGAAGGAATAATTTAAATAGGGAGATTGAAGAAATCGAGCGGAAACTCATATGAAACTGAAGAAAGGCAGTTAGAACAGAAAGCAATTCAGGAAATAAAGAAAAATCCAAAATACTTCTTCATATGCGAAATCAAAAGCAAAAACCACTGCCAGTATTGGACCTATTCGTACAAGTGAAGGTTCATACACGGAGGATGACAAAGAAATAGTGAAATCCTAAAAAAGCAGTATGAGGACATGTTTAGCACTCCAATAAACAACATGAAAGTAGAAGATCCAGACAATTTCTTTATGCGGATATTCAAACCCCTGTAAATATAACTGATATCAACACGAGCGCACTAAATTTTGAAAGAGAAATTGAAAACATGCCCATGCACTCGGCCCAGGTCCAGACTCATGGAATTCAATATTTATAAAGAAATGCAAAGTGCCGGTAGCACAGGCACTCAGTATAGTGTGGAGGAAGAGCTTGGACACGGGGAGATACCAGATGCACTTAAAGTAGCAGACATAGCCCTCTACACAAGGGAGGGAGCAAAGCATTGGCAAAGAATTATAGACCAGTTGCACTAACATCGCACATATAAAAGTATTTGAGAGAGTGATTAGGAGTCAGGTCACCAATTTCATGGAGACCAATGACCTTCACAACCCAGGCCAACATGGATTTCGAGCGGGAAGATCGTGCCTCTCACAGCTACTTGAGCACTACGATAAAGTCACTGAGGCATTAGAAGAAAAACAGAATGCTGATGTGATATACACGGACTTCGCAAAGGCTTTCGATAAATGTGACCATGGCGTGATAGCACACAAAATGAAGTCATGGGAATAACCGGTAAAGTAGGACGCTGGATACTCAGTTTTCTGTCAAACAGGACTCAGCGAGTAACGGTCAACCATATAAAATCTAGTCCAAGTGCAGTTAAAAGCTCTGTACCTCAGGGTACAGTCCTTGCACCGCTGCTTTTCCTTATTCTCATATCAGATATAGACAAAATACAAGTCACAGCTTCGTATCATCCTTTGCAGATGACACAAAATCAGTATGAAAATTACCTCGGCTGAAGACATGAAAAACTTCAAGCTGATATTAATAAAGTTTTCGACTGGCATCAGAAAATAACATGATGTTTAACAGTGATAAATTCCAGGTACTCAGGTACGGTAAAAATGAGGACCTTAAACATAATACAGGGTACAAAACACAATCAAATGTGCCCATAGTAGGAAAACAGCATGTAAAGGATTTGGGAATAATGTCTGACGACCTAACGTTTAGGGAGCATAACCAAGCAAATATTGCGACAGCCAGAAAAATGATAGGATGGATTACGAGAACTTTCAAATCCAGGGATCCCATCACAATGGTTGTACTCTTCAAGTCACTTGTGTTGTCCCGTCTTGAGTACTGCTCAGTACTCACTTCCCCCTTCAGAGCAGGAGAGATTGCTGAAATAGAGGGATACGAGAACATATACGGCACGCATAGACGCGATAAAGCACCTAAATTATTGGGATCGTCTCAAAGCTCTCCAATGTACTCACTAGAAGAAGACATAGAGATATCAAATAATAGCACCTGGAATATACTGGAGGGCCAAGTACAAATCTACACAGTAAAATAACAACGTACTGGAGTGAACGATATGGAAGAAAATGCAGAATAGAACCAGTGAAGAGCAGGGGTGCCATAGGCACAATCAGAGAACACTGTATAAACATCAGAGGTCCGCGTTGTTCAACGTCCTCCCAGCAAGCATAGAAATATTGCCGGAACAACCGTGGACATCTTCAGAGGAAACTAGATTTATTCCTCCAAGGAGGCCGGACCAACCGGGCTGTGGTGGGTATGTGGCCTGCGGGCCGCTCCAAGCAACAGCCTAGTGGACCAAACTCTCACAAGTCAAGCCTGGCCTCGGGCGGGCTTGGGGAGTAGAAGAACTCCCAGAACCCCATCAACCAGGTATCAACCAGTCTCCAANCCGGACGAGCACCAAGCATCAGCTCCTGGAGACAGACACAAAGGGGCGAAACCGCGAAATTAGAAGTTGGAGTTCGAAGAATTGGCGTAATAACCTCGAACTTTCCATTGAAGAATAGACATCCACGAGAAGAGAAAGGACAACAACAGAGAACAAAGAAGAACAAAGGCGAAAGAGCAACACAGCACGTTAAAGAATATCAGGGTCGGGATCAGGGTCAGCAAAGTCAGGGTTGGGGGCATGGGTAAACTGAGCAAAGACAGAGGGAAGGAAGCGGGAGAACAGATCAGAGGTGGGCGGGCGGGGTCCGGAAGAGGAGGAGGAAGAGGAGACAACGGAGAGGAGCAGGCATGGACAGCAGCTGGAAGATGGGAGGAGAAAGAGGGGAGCGCACCTCAGCAAGAGCAGCAACCGAAAGGGAAGAAGGCGCCAAAGAAACCTCCATAGCAGGAACAGGGGGCGCAATCACTGATATGGGAGGGGAAGGAGCGACAGAGCCAGAAGGAGGGGCTGAGGAAACAAGTGAAGCCTTCTTACCTGCCGGGGGGAGGAAGGAGAGGAGCCAGGTTTACGCTTCTGACTTAAAGAGACCGGTGTCCCAGCAACTACCTACCGGGCAACGGATTCCAGTGTCTCAACAGGAGAAGCTGAACGAGAGCACACACGACGGCCGTTAGGAGAGCGATGGGCATCCGCTTGCACCGACAGGCGGCGGGAAGAGTCAATAGATGGAGGAAAAGGATGGGAAGGAGGATCGGAGGGAGACGAGGAAGAAGACACAGGACACACGACAGACCGGGTAGAAAGAAGGGGAACCCCAGACAGAAGACCAGGAGGGGGACCCTTCAGGACAGAACTCAAAGGAACAGAGGAGGGAGCAGTGGGCGTATCAGGGTCCAAGGTCCGGAAACGGTTGCGAGTCTGAGGAAGGAGGGAAGGACGAGGAGAGGAAGAGCGCAACACGCGAGCATAAGAGACGTTAGCATAAGGCAGGAGCCGGCGAACCTGGCGCCTCGCCTCAGGAAAAGATAAATGCTCCCGGTGCTTCAAGTTGAGGACGGCTGCCTCAGGCTTGTAATGGATACAAGGCACGGGAGAAGGTAGGATGGGCCTCACCGCAATTGAGGCAGCGAGCTTGGGGAGAAGTGCACTCCAACTTAGAGTGACCTTCACCCCTACACAAAGGACAGAGAGAGACAGTCCCAGAGCAGCGGTGGGCACCATGCCCAAACCTCCAGCACTTATTACAAAGCCGAGGAGAAGGAATATACTCCTGGACACAGCACCTGGCACCAGCAAGAATGACAGAGGATGGAAGGGTCATACCATCAAAGGTGATCTTCACAACACGAAGGGGTTGACGGCGACGACCACGAGGGGGACGAGTAAACGAGTCAACCTGGAGGACAGAATGGCCTTGGGCATCAAGGATATGCTGAATATCATCGTGGCAATCCTGCAGATTCCGAACACCGGTTGCAACATGGGGGCGGGAGGAGAATAGTGCCAACACTGGCATTCATCCGAACGTTCTTGGAGACCCGAACAGGGATCTCGCCAAGGCAAGATAAGGCAGCCAAGCGGAAGCTGCATCCTGATAAGGAGCAGCAACGACACGTGTACCGAGACGAGTGGGGTTGAATGTAACAGACGCATCCACGGAATCAACAAGATGCCGATGGAGGGAGAAATCGTCAGGAGGCGCAGAATCAAGAGGGAGGAGATCAAAGTATTTGGCCCACGAAGCGGGACCAAACAAAGCCTGATACGCATCAGTACGGGAAGGAATCGAGAAGTGCGGCCGGTACGGTAACGGCGTTGAGAACCCCCAGAGAGGGGTCAAAAGGTGCAGTAGTCACAACAAGAGACAGCCGCACCAGGGGACGAAGTGCTCACCAATGGGGGCTGGAGGCTCGACCCAACCACAGAGGAGGGAGGAGAACTGGGGGAAGAAGTCAGGATGGTCAGAGGAGAAGCAAGGTCGGGGCCCAACGCAGCGGGAGCTACAGAGCCTGGTCTTCCAGTACAGGCCGACTCGGGGCTTGGTCGCCCACCCCACGAGCCTGAGGGGGTACAACAGAAACATTTATCAACATAGAGACGAAGAGAAAAATTCATCCACGAAAGTGCCCCCATACCCACCATGGAGCCACAATATAGGCAGGACACCCAACAGGAAGCTATCGCCGATCATGCCGGGGCCCCCTAGGGGTGCGTCGTGAGTATACGCCCCACAAACGCCACCTTAAGAACCGTCAGTCTGTCGAGATCGGGTTCAGCGACGAAAGGGGGATTAATAATAAAAGGTTCCCCTCGCTCGAGACGTTTGGTGCTACAGTTCTACGGGTGCAAGAGTATGCCTCCCCAAGCACCCGGGCGTCATAATAGAAGAAGTCCAAAGGAATAATCCAAAACAAGCAAAAGGTCGGCAGGAAAATGACAAACGGATAGGAGAAGAGGGGGGAGAAAAACGAAACATAATGAAAAGGAAAAGCAAACCGGCACAGTTAGAAAAGACGGCAGCAGGAGTGCAAGGCCATAAAAGGACAGAGGACTGTCCCACAGAGCATCACACTCCAGCAGCCGTCTACGAAGCCCCCTCACGACGCCAACGGGCCGGATGGCGAGGGGGATTAAAACTAAAAGGAAAATGTGGTAACATATTCCAGCAAATTAAATATACTGAGGGGTCTCAGAAGATGTTAAGACTATGACAAGAATTGCAAATGATCAGCCTAGCTATCATGTCTCCAACATTATTACAATAAACTCCTGAGAACATTATCAGAGAAGATATTTGAAAATAATTGAAACTCGAGATATTGTCATATCTCCCTTCTCTGTCCCAAAACATCAATATATAACTATTTTCCAGTGGCAGAAATAGGAAATAGCGAAGAAAAGCCTTTGGATAAAAAATCCATTAGATTTTCAACTCCTTGAAGCAATAATTGATTTAAATTTTGTTCCTGCCGAATGGACTGAATTGCTTGATCTCAGTAGGTCCTTTGTACTAGGGAATGATCTTGAGCATTTAAATTCGTCATAATTTTGCAATAAGATTAAAGGAGAATTCCCACTTTAAAGTAAAAAAGGCTATCTTGATATTATTACCCATTATTCCTACTACTAATTTATGTGAACTACGATATTCCATACTAACTTGATTAAAAAACTAAAGACATGAACGAGCTCATCCTTGCACCATATATCCAGGTAGCATTGTCTTCCTGTGCTCCAATTGATATCAACTACTTACAAACAAACATCCTTCTACATAAATGAGAACTTTTGGAAAAAATATTGTATACTCTGACTTTTTTGCTAAAATTTCAAACAAAACGTGTCCTGACGTTAATGACGCAAATATTTGTAATTGAATTAAATAGGTTCAATTCATAATATGCATTTTACATGTGTTAATAGTAAATAAAAACGCATAGTTCACTGAATTGTGTGTGATGTATTACATATAGGCACACTGGGCCGAAATACAACATGCCCTGCTTGCTGTGGGTCGCAGTAAAAATATTTGAATAGCGCTGCTGTAGATGACTACAAATGTTTATAATCGTATACTATCCGAGCTTTATACATTATAATCCAGCCCGTACTCACATACAAAGATCCAAGCTCGTTAATCCACCCGCCCCCCCCCCGCCCCCCTCCCTGTTTATGAATGAAAAGCGGTTAACACACAACTCACAACTGATATCCGAAAATTTCGCTTCGTTCACGACCTCTTTTCAAACCACAATTAAATAAATGCTTCACCCACGTGCTTCAAAAACAAATCGCCAACAGAACCTAAACACCTAAACTAACTTACGCCTAACTATACACATAATTTTTATGTATAATATTTATTAATAAATGACAAAAAACAATTTTTAATACACAGTATGGTCAAATTTATGACTGCTCCTGGGGAGGGTGGCTGCCGCTTTAAACAGCCTAGTGTGAGGACGGGCTGAATAATCGTCGTTACTGCCTCGTTATTTGTAACATAACGACAAATACAATCTTAAATTAAACTACGTTTCGTGACATCACGATTTACATACGTCAAAAGTGTACAAAGTAAACAAACCCCCAAATTATACATTTTCATGCAATTTCTTAGCATAAAATTGACTTCACACGCTCGTTACTAGGACTCGCTAACGCTAATAGAATTGAGGCATTACAACAACCTACGTAGAAGACAATTCTCGTTACTTAAAACACAAAACTAATATTTGTGTTTCTTACTTCACAATGTTTGTTTAAGTGAGTAAACAAACTCCAAAACAAGAAAGGGCGAGTGATGGTTGTTTGAACCCACACGACCATTGTACACGACCTCAAGCCTCCAAGACCAAGGCAGGTGGCTGTAGTGCCTCCAAGACCAAGGCAGGTGGCTGTAGTGCCTCCAAGACCAAGGCAGGTGGCTGTAGTGCCTCCAAGACCAAGGCAGGTGGCTGTAGTGCCTCCAAGACCAAGGCAGGTGGCTGTAGTGCCTCCAAGACCAAGGCAGGTGGCTGTAGTGCCTCCAAGACCAAGGCAGGTGGCTGTAGTGCCTCCAAGACCAAGGCAGGTGGCTGTAGTGCCTCCAAGACCAAGGCAGGTGGCTGTAGTGCCTCCAAGACCAAGGCAGGTGGCTGTAGTGCCTCCAAGACCAAGGCAGGTGGCTGTAGTGCCTCCAAGACCAAGGCAGGTGGCTGTAGTGCCTCCAAGACCAAGGCAGGTGGCTGTAGTGCCTCCAAGACCAAGGCAGGTGGCTGTAGTGCCTCCAAGACCAAGGCAGGTGGCTGTAGTGCCTCCAAGACCAAGGTAGGTGGCTGTAGTGCTTCCAAGACCAAGGTAGGTGGCTGTAGTGCCTCCAAGACCAAGGTAGGTGGCTGTAGTGCCTCCAAGACCAAGGCAGGTGGCTGTAGTGCCTCCAAGACCAAGGCAGGTGGCTGTAGTGCCTCCAAGACCAAGGCAGGTGGCTGTAGTGCCTCCAAGACCAAGGCAGGTGGCTGTAGTGCCTCCAAGACCAAGGCAGGTGGCTGTAGTGCCTCCAAGAAAAAGGTAGGTGGCTGTAGTGCCTCCAAGACAAAGGAATGTTTGCTTGGGGTTCCCCTTTCACCAGTGAAGGGGACTGATTTTTTGTCTACAAAAAAAATTACTTATTTTTAACGCTGCTCTGTAATTGTAAACAAAATATCTCGTAAAAACACAATGAAATAGAAACGTACCTTTAATTGGTAGAGTTTTGTCCCGCGATGAGCTGTTAAACTCTCTTACCTGTAATGATATGAGAGATAATCAGAAGCATTAGACACGTGCCTTTAGATATTTCAATCATCATACACTACACATATATTACAATTTCCATGTAATTATCAGATTTTTTATTATATATATATATATATATTATATATATATATATATATATATATATATATATATATATATATATATATATATATATATAATGTCGTACCTAGTAGCCAGAACGCACTTCTGAGCCTACTATGCAAGGCCCGATTTGCCTAATAAGCCAAGTTTTCATGATTAATTGTTTTCGACTACCTAACCTACCTAACCTAACCTAACCTAACTTTTTTCAGCTACCTAACCTAACCTAACCTATAAAGATACGTTAGGTTAGGTTAGGCAGGGTTGGTTAGGTTCGGTCATATAACTCCATTAATTTTAACTCCAATACATAAAAATTAACATCATACATAATGAAATGGGTAGCTTTATCATTTCATAAGAAAAAAAATGAAAATATAATAATTCATGAAAACTTGGCTTATTAGGCAAATTGGGTCTTGCATAGTAGGCTGAGAAGTGCGTTCTGGCTACTAGGTACGACATATATATATATATATATATATATATATATATATATATATATATATATATATATATATATATATATATTATAATACATATACATATACTATACATATATGAATAACGCAGATTTTAAATGTACTTACACCTGAGTCTCGAGGTATTA
>WNGS01061674.1:3358406-3378043 GCA_020271785.1 Procambarus virginalis | reverse complement strand
ATGAGACGGAAACGTCCAAAGTGTAAGTGAAAATATTTCATCAACTGGCGGATAAGAGCAAGAATAAGGCGTGTTTGGTGAGAGTGAGTTACACACGAACAAGTTGTTGTGAGGGTAAACAGCCTCTTGTCTGGAGTGTGGCCGGGAGTGTTTACTGTGATCCTGCCAACTATTCCCTGCTGGTCTTGCATGATCCACAAAGTGCTTTGTGGTTACCAGTGAGAACAAGCAAGAAACTAAGACAAGAAATCCTACTACTTCAGACGTGACTGAATATGACTCTAGAAATGTATTGTTTTGTAGGAAATACCAGTGGAAGCCTGGCTTTACATGCCTCACGTCTGACCTCACTAGTTGAAGGACCACAGTGTCCTCATCCTTCAGTTTAAGGTATGTAATACCTCGAGACTCAGGTGTAAGTACATTTAAACTCTGCGTTATTCATATATGTATATGTATATGTAATGTATATGTATATGTATATGTATATGTGTATATATATATATATATATATATATAGATATATATATATATAATATATATAAAATCTTATAAATTACATGGAAATTGTAATATATGTGTAGTGTATGATGATTGAAATATCTAAAGGCACGTGTCTAATGCTTCTGATTATCTCTCATATCATTACAGGTAAGAGAGTTTTAACAGCTCATCGCGGGACAAAACTCTACCAATTAAAGGTACGTTTCTATTTCATTGTGTTTTACGAGATATTTTTGTTTACAATTACAGAGCAGCGTAAAAATTAGTAAGTATTTTTTTTGTAGACAAAAAATCAGTCCCCTTCACTGGTGAAAGGGGAACCCCAAGCAAACATTCCTTTGTCTTGGAGGCACTACAGCCACCTACCTTGGTCTTGGAGGCACTACAGCCACCTACCTTGGTCTTGGAGGCACTACAGCCACCTACCTTGGTTTTGGAGGCACTACAGACACCTACCTTGGTCTTGGAGGCACTACAGCCACCTACCTTGGTCTTGGAGGCACTACAGCCACCTACCTTGGTCTTGGAGGCACTACAGCCACCTGCCTTGGTCTTGGAGGCACTACAGCCACCTGCCTTGGTCTTGGAGGCACTACAGCCACCTACCTTGGTCTTGGAGGCACTACAGCCACCTACCTTGGTCTTGGAGGCACTACAGCCACCTACCTTGGTCTTGGAGGCACTACAGCCACCTACCTTGGTCTTGGAGGCACTACAGCCACCTGCCATGGTCTTGGAGGCACTACAGCCACCTGCCATGGTCTTGGAGGCACTACAGCCACCTGCCTTGGTCTTGGAGGCACTACAGCTACCTGCCTTGGTCTTGGAGGCACTACAGCCACCTGCCTTGGTCTTGGAGGCACTACAGCCACCTGCCTTGGGCTTGGAGGCACTACAGCCACCTGCCTTGGTCTTGGAGGCACTACAGCCACCTGCCTTGGTCTTGGAGGCACTACAGCCACCTGCCTTGTTCTTGGAGGCACTACAGCCACCTGCCTTGTTCTTGGAGGCACTACAGCCACCTGCCTTGGTCTTGGAGGCACTACAGCCACCTGCCTTGGTCTTGGAGGCACTACAGCCACCTGCCTTGGTCTTGGAGGCACTACAGCCACCTGCCTTGGTCTTGGAGGCACTACAGCCACCTGCCTTGGTCTTGGAGGCACTACAGCCACCTGCCTTGGTCTTGGAGGCACTACAGCCACCTGCCTTGGTCTTGGAGGCACTACAGCCACCTGCCTTGGTCTTGGAGGCACTACAGCCACCTGCCTTGGTCTTGGAGGCACTACAGCCACCTGCCTTGGTCTTGGAGGCACTACAGCCACCTGCCTTGGTCTTGGAGGCACTACAGCCACCTGCCTTGGTCTTGGAGGCACTACAGCCACCTGCCTTGGTCTTGGAGGCACTACAGCCACCTGCCTTGGTCTTGGAGGCACTACAGCCACCTGCCTTGGTCTTGGAGGCACTACAGCCACCTGCCTTGGTCTTGGAGGCACTACAGCCACCTGCCTTGGTCTTGGAGGCACTACAGCCACCTGCCTTGGTCTTGGAGGCACTACAGCCACCTGCCTTGGTCTTGGAGGCACTACAGCCACCTGCCTTGGTCTTGGAGGCACTACAGCCACCTGCCTTGGTCTTGGAGGCACTACAGCCACCTGCCTTGGTCTTGGAGGCACTACAGCCACCTGCCTTGGTCTTGGAGGCACTACAGCTACCTGCCTTGGTCTTGGAGGCACTACAGCCACCTGCCTTGGTCTTGGAGGCACTACAGCCACCTGCCTTGGTCTTGGAGGCACTACAGCCACCTACCTTGGTCTTGGAGGCTTGAGGTCGCGTACAATGGCCGTGTGGGTTCAAACAACCATCACTCGCCCTTTCTTGTTTTGGAGTTTGTTTACTCACTTAAACAAACATTGTGAAGTAAGAAACACAAATATTAGTTTTGTGTTTTAAGTAACGAGAATTGTCTTCTACGTAGGTTGTTGTAATGCCTCAATTCTATTAGCGTTAGCGAGTCCTAGTAACGAGCGTGTGAAGTCAATTTTATGCTAAGAAATTGCATGAAAATTTATAATTTGGGGGTTTTGTTTACTTTGTACACTTTTGACGTATGTAAATCGTGATGTCACGAAACGTAGTTTAATTTAAGATTGTATTTGTCGTTATGTTACGAATAACGAGGCAGTAACGACGATTATTCAGCCCGTCCTCACACTAGGCTGTTTAAAGCAGCGGTCACCCTCCCCAGGAGCAGTCATAAATTTGACTATACTGTGTATTAAAAATTGTTTTTTGTCATTTATTAATAAATATTTTACATAAAAATTATATGTATAGTTAGGCGTAAGTTAGCTTAGGTGTTTAGGTTCTGTTGGCGATTTGTTTTTGAAGCACGTGGGTGAAGCATTTATTTAATTGTGGTTTGAAAAGAGGACGTGAACGATGCACTTGTTCCGGAAATTTTCGGATATCAGTTGTGAGTTGTGTGTTAACCGCTTTTCATTCATAAACAGGGAGGGGGGGGGGGGGGTTGGCGGCTGGATTAACGAGCTTGGATCTTTGTATGTGAGTACGGGCTGGATTATAATGTATAAAGCTCGGATAGTATACGATTATAAACATTTGTAGTCATCTACAGCAGCGCTATCCAAATATTTTTACTGCGACCCACAGCAAGCAGGGCATGTTGTATTTCGGCCCAGTGTGTCTATATGTAATACATCACACACAAATTCAGTGAACTATGCGTTTTTATTTACTATTAACACATGTTAAATGCATATTATGAGTTGAACCTATACAATTCAATTACAAATATTTGCGTCATTAACGTCAGGACACGTATTGTTTGAAATTTTAGCAAAAAAGTCAGAGTATACAATATTTTTTCCAAAAGTTCTCATTTATGTAGAAGGGTGTGTTTGTTTGTAAGTAGTTGATACCGATTTGGAGCACAGGAAGACAATGCTACCTGGATATATGATGCAAGGATGAGCTCGTTCATGTCTTTAGTTTTTTAATCAAGTTAATATGGAATATCGTAGTTCACACAAATTAGTAGTAGGAATAATGGGTAATAATATCAAGATAGCCTTTTTTACTTTAAAGTGGGAATTCTCCTTTAATCTTATTGCAAAATTATGACGAATTTAAATGCTCAAGATCATTCCCTAGTACAAAGGACCTACTGAGATCAAGCAATTCAGTCCATTCGGCAGGAACAAAGTTTAAATCAATTATTGCTTCAAGGAGTTGAAAATCTAATGGATTTTTATCCAAAGGCTTTTCTTCGCTATTTCCTATTTCTGCCACTGGAAAATAGTTATATATTGATGTTTTCGGACAGAGAAGGGAGATATGACAATATCTCGAGTTTTAATTATTTTCAAATATCTTCTCTGATAATGTTCTCAGAGTTTATTGTAATAATGTTGGAGACATGATAGCTAGGCTGATCACTTGCAATTCTTCTCATAGTCTTAACATCTTCTGAGACCCCTCAGTATATTTAATTTGCTGGAATATGTTACCACATTTTCTTTTTAGTTTTAATCCCCCTCGCCATCCGGCCCGTTGGCGTCGTGAGGGGGCTTCGTAGACGGCTGCCGGAGTGTGATGCTCTGTGGGACAGGTTGGATAACAAGAACTTTTCACACTAGAGATGCTATACCGATGATGACACTTTTCAAAACGCTTGTGCTCTCTAGAGTGGAGTACTGCTGCACAATGACAGCCCCTTTCACTGCGGGTGAAATTGCTGACCTGGAGAGCGTGCAGAGATCCTTTACTGCTAGAATCCACTCGGTAAAACATCTAAACTATTGGGACCGACTAAAGAGCCTAAATCTGTATTCCCTTGAGCGCAGGCGGGAGAGATACATAATAATTTACACGTGGAAAATATTAGAGGGGCTGGTCCCAAACCTGCACACAGAAATAACATCACATGAGACCAGAAGACATGGCAGGATGTGCAGAATACCCCCGTTGAAAAGCAGAGGTGCAACTGGTACTCTGAGAGAGAACTCTATCAACATCAGAGGCCCGAGACTGTTCAACACGCTTCCACTACACATAAGGGACATAACTGGCAAACCCCTCACAGTGTTCAAGAGAGAACTGGATAAGCACCTCCAAAGGATACCTGATCAACCAGGCTGTGACTCATACGTCAGGCTGCGAGCAGCCGCGTCCAACAGCCTGGTTGATCAGTCCAGCAACCAGGAGGCCTGGTCGATGACCGGGCCGCGGGGACGATAAGCCCCGGAAGCACCTCAAGGTATCCTCAAGGTATCCTCCCCTTCGGGACACTTGGTAAGGACACCAAGGCAGACCCCCCCCCACCAGGCAAAAACAAAAAGAAAAGAAAAGAAAAACTTCGCAAGAGGACAGCGTACCCAAAGGGAACAGAGCCGGCCACTGTTATAGGTGAAAACTAGCTACACAGTACCCTGCACCCCTACCAGTGCAAAACTACGACTTAACCCCCAAGGCAAACAAGGGAGGAATCCCCCAAAACACTTGGGGCAGTCAATCGCCAAGCAGCGAAAGACCAACAGAGGTAGACCCAAGGTAACTTGTGGAACTTTGATGCATCACGCAATTGTAATTTCTGTGTGTAATGAAGTAAGGGCGAAGAGGGAGAACGGCCTATTGACATAGCTCGAGTGCATGGGGGGAGTTGTGTAAAACCCTGGTTTGTGCCTTGGAGAGGCTGCAGGATCCAGTAAGTTCAGTAGAACTTCGGTTTCAACTCCTTTTGACCATGTCGTAGCTCAGTCGATTAAGGCAGCATCTGGGATGCTCTCAGACGCAGGTTCGAATACTCGTCACGGCACTTGTGGGTTTTGTTCATTTAACTTGTGGATGGTAACCCCAAGCCCCTTGGCCGGTACTTACAGGGCACTTAGGGAAGGGAGCCCTAAGCACGTGCAGCCCGAGTACCATGGAATAATTCTCCCAGCTCGCACACCACCAAAGAGAAGTACTGAACCCAGGGGAGCCGGTCGGCCGAGCGGACAGCACGCTGTACTTGTGATCCTGTGGTCCTGGGTTCGATCCCAGGCGCCGGCGAGAAACATTGGGCAGAGTTTCTTTCACCCTATGCCCCTGTTACCTAGCAGTAAATAGGTACCTGGGTGTTAGTCAGCTGTCACGGGCTGCTTCCTGGGGGTGGAGGCCTGGTCGAGGACCGGGCCGCGGGGACACTAAAGCCCCGAAATCATCTCAAGATAACCTCAAGATAAGATAACAGCACAAAGAGAATCTGGAGCTGGAGCCACTACGACCAAGCCTTATCCCTTCAGCCGAGGAACTGAGGTGTGGAGTGCTGGCACGGGGATCTGGGGCTTCCCCTTCCTCCCGAGGGAGGAGGAGCTGCGCAGATGTGCGGTGCGGCTCGTGTGATGTCATGCTTGTTTGCTCATTTTCCCTTGAGGAGTTCTGTACACTTGTTTCGTTATTTTCGTTGGTATTACCAACGTATGTTTTGGGGTGCATACCTGCCTGGGTGCTTGTGCCAGTCGATGGCAGATATAGAATGCTCCAAAATCACATGTGCAATTTTTATAGGCCATTGCTCTTCATGCCTCTCTGAGAGGGGCCAGGTTCTGACCGTGATCCCCAGTAGGCCTAGAACTCCACCCACATCGACTGATGCCAAAAGTTACGACTATTCCTATCAGCCTGGATAGCTCTGGGGAGCCATAGGGGCTCCCCCCAGAAAGGGACCTAGTGTAGAGAACTCACACCCTAATGAATTAAAAACTTGTCCAACCTATGCCTTATTCAAAAGTAAAACCAAAAAGTACCTAATTTCATCCTCATAGTTTTCTACCTCCTGCTTCAAACTCACACTGTATCTAATGCTACCCACTTCCCCAATATTAGTACTTATTGCATACAACTTCACCAGTGTAATCATTACCATCAATTTATATCGTAGTTATTATGTTGAACTTAAATGTTGCTACAATTTACCTATTAATAAGCTTCAAATTTTGCTACAATGTACCTATTAATAATCTTCAAATTTTGCTTGAATGTACCCATTGATAATCTTCAAATTTTGCTACAATGTGCCTATTAATAATTTTCAAATTTTGCTACAAGGTACCTATTAATAATCATATCTGTTAGATTACGGACCTGCCTGAAATGCTGTGCATGTTAGTGACTTTACATGAATTTAAAAACACACATGTTATTTACTCTCACAAACCCAAACACAAATAATGAGCTACACAATCCAGGACAACATGGATTTAGAGCGGGCAGATCCTGTCTGTCGCAGTTACTCAACCACTATGATAGAATCACAGAAGCTCTAGAAGAAAAACAAAATACAGATGTTGTATACATACACTTTGCAAAGGCGTTCGACAAATGTGATCATGGAGTGATAGCACACAAAATGAGATTAATGGGAATAACTGGTAAAGTAGGATGCTGGATACTCAATTTCCTGTCGAACAGAACACAAAGAGTAACAGTCAATCAAATAAAATCGAGTCCAAGCGCAGTTAAAAGCTCTGTACCTCAAGGTACAGTCCTTGCACCGCTACTGTTCCTTATTCTCATATTAGATAGAGACAAAAATACACGTCACAGCTTCGTGTCATCTTTTGCAGATGACACAAAAATCAGCATGAAAATTACCTTCCTTACCTTGAGGATACCTTGAGGTGCTTCCGGGGCTTATCGTCCCCGCGGCCCGGTCATCGACCAGGCCTCCTGGTTGCTGGACTGATCAACCAGGCTGTTGGACGCGGCTGCTCGCAGCCTGACGTATGAGTCACAGCCTGGTTGATCAGGTATCCTTTGGAGGTGCTTATCCAGTTCTCTCTTGAACACTGTGAGGGGTTTGCCAGTTATGCCCCTTATGTGTAGTGGGAGCGTGTTGAACAGTCTCGGGCCCCTGATGTTGATAGAGTTCTCTCTCAGAGTACCAGTTGCACCTCTGCTTTTCAACGGGGGTATTCTGCACATCCTGCCATGTCTTCTGGTCTCATGTGATGTTATTTCTGTGTGCAGGTTTGGGACCAGCCCCTCTAATATTTTCCACGTGTAAATTATTATGTATCTCTCCCGCCTGCGCTCAAGGGAATACAGATTTAGGCTCTTTAGTCGGTCAAAATAGTTTAGATGTTTTACCGAGTGGATTCTAGCAGTAAAGGACCTCTGCACGCTCTCCAGGTCAGCAATTTCTCCAGCTGTGAAAGGGGCTGTCATTGTGCAGCAGTACTCCACTCTAGAGAGCACAAGCGTTTTGAAAAGTGTCATCATCGGTATAGCATCTCTAGTGTGAAAAGTTCTTGTTATCCAACCTGTCATTTTTCTTGCAGTTGTGACGGCTACTTTATTGTGTTCTTTAAAGGTAAGGTCTTCCGACATGAGTACACCCAGATCCTTTACATTGCCTTTTCGTTCTATGTTATGATTTGCCTGAGTTTTGTACGTGGTTTCCGTTTTTATATTTTCATTTTTTCCATAGCGCATGAGCTGGAACTTGTCTTCGTTAAACACCATATTATTTTCTGTAGCCCATAGAAAGACCTGATCTACATCTGACTGGAGGTTTGCCGTGTCCTCTATGTTGCCTACTCTCATGAAGATCCTAGTGTCATCTGCAAAGGATGATACAGTGCTATAGGTTGTGCTCTTGTCTATGTCCGATATGAGGATGAGAAAAAGTACTGGAGCAAGCACAGTACCCTGGGGGACTGAGCTCTTAACGGTTGATGGGTGGATTTTATTTTGTTGACTATTACACATTGGGTTCTGTTGGTCAGGAAATTGTAGATCCATCTGCCTACTTTTCCGGTAATTCCTTTTGAGCGCATTTTATGGGCAATAACACCATGGTCACATTTATCAAAAGCTTTTGCGAAATCTGTGTAAATTACATCAGCGTTTTGTTTGTCTTCCATAGCATCTAATGCCATATCATAGTGGTCCAGCAACTGCGACAGGCAAGAGCGCCCTGTTCTGAAACCATGTTGTCCGGGGTTATGGAGATGCTGTGATTCCATGTATTTTGTGATCTTACTTCTTAGCACTCTCTCAAAAATTTTTATGATGTGTGATGTTAGTGCTATCGGTCTGTAATTTTTTGCCTCTGCCTTATTTCCTCCTTTATGAAGTGGTGCTATCTCTGCTGTTTTTAGTATATCAGGAATAACGCCAGTATCTAGGCTTTGTCTCCACAGAATGTGAAGGGCCTGCGATAGTGTTTTTTTACAGTTCTTGACGAATATGGAGTTCCAAGAATCCGGGCCTGGTGCAGAGTGCATAGGCATACTGTTTATGGCTTCTTCAAAATCCAGTGGGGATAGGGTGACGTCTGATATATGATTTGATGTTGGTATCATATCCATGAAAAATTCATTTGGGTTATCGATCTTTAGTGTGTTTAATGGCTCGCTGAAGACAGAGTCGTATTGCTTCCTCAGTAGCTCGCTCATTTCTTTGTTGTCATCGGTGAAAGTTCTATCTTCCTTTCGCAGGGGCCCGATACTAGATGTGGTTTTTGATCTTGATTTTGCATAGGAGAAAAAATATTTCGGGTTTCTCTCTTGTTTCACTGATGGCCTTTTGCTCTCTTTCCCTCTCCTGCGTTTTGTATGATTCTTGTAGCTTGAGTTCAATTTTTCCTATTTCGCTACCTAACCTTCTTCGCCGTTCGTGAGATAGGGTGCGACTCTCAAGTTGTTCCGCGATTCGTTTTGTTCGCCTATATAGGGAAGACTGAAGACATTGACTTCCTCTGCTGAAGACATTGAAAAATTAAGCAGATATCAACAAAGTTTTCGATTGGGCAGCAGAAAATAACATGATGTTTAACAGTGATAAATTTCAGGTACTCAGGCATGGCAAAAATGAGGATCTTAAACATAATACAGGGTACAAAACACAATCAAATCTGCCCATAGTAGGAAAACAGCATGTCAAGGATTTGGGAATAATGATGTACGACGATCTAACGTTTAAGGAGCATAACCCAGCAAATATTGCGTCAGCCAGAAAAATGATAGGATGGATTACGAGAACTTTCAAATCCAGGGATCCCATCACAATGGTTGTACTCTTCAAGTCACTTGTGTTGTCCCGTCTCACGTACTGCTCAGTACTCGGTTTCCCCTTCAGAGCAGGAGAGATTGCTGAAATAGAGGGAATACAGAGAACATATACGGCACGCATAGACAAGATAAAACACCTAAATTATTGGGATCGTCTCAAAGCTCTCCAAATGTACTCTCTAGAAAGGAGACGAGAGAGATACCAAATAATATACACGTGGAAAATACTGGAGGG
The DNA here is from genome assembly GCA_020271785.1 of Procambarus virginalis. Taxonomy (NCBI): domain Eukaryota; kingdom Metazoa; phylum Arthropoda; class Malacostraca; order Decapoda; family Cambaridae; genus Procambarus; species Procambarus virginalis. Next base: position 3,368,230 of record WNGS01061674.1, on the reverse strand, counting down.
CCAAGTACCAAATCTACACAGTAAAATAACAACGTACTGGAGTGAACGATATGGAAGAAAATGCAGGATTGAACCAGTGAAGGGCAGAGATGCCATAGGAACAATCAGAGAACACTGTATAAACATCAGAGGTCCGCGGTTGTTCAACGTCCTCCCAGCGACTATAAGAAACATTGTCGGAACAACCGTGGACATCTTCAAGAGAAAACTGGACTGTTTTCTAAGAGAAGTTCTGGATCAGCCGGGCTGTGGTGGGTATGTGGGCCTGCGAGCCGCTCCAAGCAACAGCCTGGTGGACCAAACTCTCACAAGTCGAGCCTGGCCTTGGGCCGGGCTTGGGGAGTAGAAGAATTCCCAGAACCCCATCAAGCAGGTGTCAAGCAGGTATCAATGTACCTTCTTCTATATACTGTAAATAAATAAATAGATAAATAAATAAATAAATAAATAAATAAAATAGACATTACCATATTTATCACCTAACTCACTGTTCTGGCTCACACTTCCATAGTTCTCTTGCAGGTCACTGTCCTGGCACGCGCTACAATAGTTCATTTGCAGCTTACTGTCCTGGCACGCGCTACCATAGTTCTCTTGCAGGTCACCGTTCTGGCTCACCAGTTCTGTTCTGGTGAATGTGTGTACTAATACAATAATCATAAAACACCTTTCTGTAAGTAAAGGTGTGGTTATGCTAGGGTTTAAGAACTCCATTCACATAGCTAATTCAATAAAATTAAAGCCATGTTTTTATTTATTTTCACTCAGGATATTATTCTCTTTTGTTAACAAATGTCTTGTTTTGCAGATGATGAGTCAGATGAAGGGTGTGGCACAGAGGTCCAGGATGACAGTCCCGTGGCTAATTGCTTTGTCTCAGTGGAACAGCCAATTTCTGGTTGCTACCACCATAATATGCTTGGAGAAAGTCACAGGTTCGTTTACCCATATTTCATTATCTTATATAAGCAACGCTACAACATAGATAGAAATATAGTATTCATGTAGTATTCCCATCCAATAGGAAACTTAAATGTCAAAAATGTCTTAAATGTCAAAACTTCCACACACTGGAATAGGCCAACTGACTGCTTAAGCATACAAAGTCTGTCTGAAGCATGTGCCTTTGCGGAGGGTCAGAAAGAGGACCACTCAAGAAAGAGATCGCAGACAACTCGACTAAAGAAGGAAAAAAATCACAGAAATGTTTAAGTAGACACAAATTTTGCAACAAAGAAAAATAAATCTAAACAGGGTGGTAGAAGAAACAGCAAGCATTGAGGGGATCATACGAGTCTGAGAAAATGGAACTGGAACAAAAAGCTATACAAGAAATAAAGAAAAGTCCACAATATTTATCACATATGCAAAATTAAAATAAAATACATCCTCTAGTATTGGACCTATACTTATAATCAAAAGTTCGTTCACAGAGGATGACAAAGAAATTGGTGAAATCCTGAAGACCAGTATTAGGCTATGTTTAGCAACCCAATAAACAACATGAAAGTGGAAGATCTGGACAGCTTCTTACGAATACCATACAAACCCCAGACAATATAACTGATATTAACTCAAACACAGAACTTTTTGAAGAGAAAGTGAAAAAGTGTTCATGCACTCGGCCCCAGGTCTGGACTCGTGGAACTCTACAGTATATTCATAAAGAAATATAAAGTACCAGTAGCACGAGCACTCAGTGTAACATGGAGAAAGAGCTTGGATACAAGGGAGATACCAGCAACTCTTAACCCTCAAACCGAGCATATCATATATAAATGATATCAGTGACAAAACCGAAACCGCGCACATCATTTATATATGATTTCGTGTCTAGCGCTATAATTTAAACGCCCCACCTGGGATAGGGGCAGCTATAGTACAGCCACGACTGATAGTTGCCAGATGCCACCTAGAAAAAAAATCCAGCCCAACATTCTTGGGAGTGAGAGCATCAGTATTGCGCCAGCCACCAAGGCTGGCGCATGCAGCACGAGCTCACAGCACCGCTGTTCAGCGTGTGACCACAGCATTGCCTACAAATGCCAAAATATAAGTGATACTGCTATTATTTAGCAGTGATAGTATTACTGAAGCCCCCTGAATTTGATAAAACTGACCAGCATTCTGATAACAGCTTGATTGTGGAGATATTTAGCGCTGTGCTCGATGGAGGGAGGAGCGGTCCGTCTAATTACCACAGGCTACACAGGCTTCAGAAAGCTTCCTGGTAATACGTTAATAATGAATAAATATGATATATTTACAGTACTCATTATAATGTTGGTGCTGAATGTATAACACGAAAAAACATAATTTTAATCTGAAAAAGTATCTTTTTATAAAGAAATTAGACGAAAATAAAAAGCTGGTGACCCCAAATCAAGTCGACGATCCAAGCTTCGGTTAGGTTAGGTTAGGTTTTGTTTGGTTAAGTTAGGTTAGGTTAGGTTACGATAGGTTAGGTTAGGTTAGGTTAGGTTAGGTTAGGTTACATCAGCCTAACCTAACATATCATATATATTCATTACTAACGTATTGCCAGGAAGCTTTCTGAAGCCTGTGTAGCCTGTGGTAGCTTGTGGTAGCTTGTGGTAATTAGACGGACCCGGGAGGAGTACTGCTGTGGAGGGAGGGTTGTGGACGTCGTCTTCTGACTGTGTGTGGCCACCATTTATTGACTGCACTCACCATACCAGCTTAGTGGTTCGCTATGGTGAACACAAATGTAGATACTTACATATAACGTGTGTATAGTGTGAGATAACAGCGAGAGGAGTAGGTTGGGAGCCGCCATTTTGGTGAGGGAGGATCATCGTCTGCACGACTTGGCATGTTGTTTACTGGTGGAAACTATGGTCTTTGGGCACCATACCAGCTCATTTGTACAGGTATGGTGAATAAAACAGGTAGATACTTATATATAATGTGTGTATATAGCGTAATAACACCACAACCAATATTGTTGGAGGAGAAATATTAGTGCGTCTGGCCTTGAGGGTGGCCGCCGATCAGCTGACTGTGGAGTAGCTACGTCTTTGTGCGTTTACTCACCATACAAGCTTAGATGTACAGTTATGGTGAACAAAACATGTAAATACGTATATATAACATCTGTGTATAGTGAATAAATGCAAAAACAGTATTGTGGGAGGTAAATGAGGGTGAGTGAGGTGGTGTTGAGGGAGGGCGTGGCAGTGAGTGGCTCGTTGGTGTGTGGCGGCCACTCCTCGTTGCTTTTTGACTCACAAGACCAACTTATTAGTTCGTTATGGTGAACAAAACATGCAGATACTTATATATAACCTGTGTATATAGTGTAACAACAGCAAAACTATTTGTTTATTGTTTTATGAACATAATAATTGAATCACTAATATACACACCATAATTTTGAGTACAGCGATGGTTCACACATTTTATAATATAAATATACCACAATTCACTGTATGGAATAATATTACTGCAAAAAAACTAAGAAAAAATCAATCAGAGACATTGAAATAATTAGGAAATAATATATTTGTGGCAACTGCCGTCTGACAGCTCGGGCGGAGTAGACCTCGTCTGGCGAAGGCTCTGCCAACGCCCCTTTTTTGCCACACTTCCCTACCCTACTGCGGCTAAAATATGCCACCTACGATTTTTTTGTTATTTTTTCCGTGATCAGGGAACAAAAATAAACACTTCTATAAGACGAAAGAATTTTTTGGATTTTTTTTTGTTGCGCCTGTGGGTGTGAATTCCATTTGGGCCCCTAGCGGTTTGAGGGTTAAATCAACAGATATAGCTCCTCTGCACAAGGGGGGGGGGGGGTAGCAGTGACATGGTAAACACTATAGACCAGTTGCACTAACATCATATATAATAAAGTTTTTGAAAGAGTGATTAGGAATCAAATCTAGATCAAACAATGGAATCAAACAATGGAATCAAACAATGAACTTCACAATACAAGTCAACATGGATTTAAAGCAGGAAGATCCTGTCTTTCACAACTACTCAATCACTAAGATAGAATCACAGAAACGTTAGAAGAAAAACAAAATGCAAATATTGTATACACAAATTTTACAAAGGCATTTAATAAGTGTGACCACCAAGTGACAGAATAGAACTATTGAGGAGTAGAGGTGCCATAGGCATAATCAGAGAGTACTGTCTAAACATCAGGGGTTCACTGCTATTCAAGATCGCCCCCCTGTTACATAGCAGTAAATAGGTACCTGGGAGTTAGACAGCTGCTACGGGCTGCTTCCTGGGGGGTGGAGACCTAGTCAAGGACCGGGCCGCGGGGACACTAAGCCCCGAAATTATCTCGAGAAAACCTCAAGAACCCTCCCAGCAAGCATTAGAAATACTGACAGAACAAAGGCAGAAGTATTCAAGAGGCACTTGGACAGGTTCTTGCAAGAAGTGCCAGACCAACCACGCTGCAGTGGATATGTGGAGCTGTGGGGGCCACTCCAAGCAACAGCCTGTTGGACCAAGTTATCATAAGTCGAGCCTAGCCTCAGGCCGAGCTCGGGAGTAGAAGAACTCCTGAAACACTCTCTAGGTATGCTCCAAATAGCCCTTAAAATAAAATGAGATCAAATGGGATAATGGGTAAAGAGGGGCATTGGATTTTTCAATTTCTGTGAAACGATGCAAAGGCTAACAGCCAATCAAATAAGATCAAGTCCACGTGCAATAAAAGCTCTGTACCCAAGAGCACAGTCATTGTACCACTGCTATTTCTCGTTCTTATCTTGGATATTGATTGTTGCCGCCAGAGGCGGCTAGTTTATTGTGCACCCCATACTAATCCTGTAAACGATAGTGCAGAAGAATTACAGAGGGCACAAAAGGTCTTTATCAGACCTCATTATTACATTAACAATTACATCTATCCTTCACACCTTATAATTACAATGTCAGCTAGTTACAGAGAATATTCTATTCAAGAGCTATATACGGTATTTCCATTGAATCATTATACATTAATGGTAGGTCTTATTGCAAATACCAAATTGTTTGAGCAATGGAGATATTACAGAGTCATATGGGAGTTGCTGTTTGTTATTGTTAGTATTCACAATACACTATAGTAGAACCTCGAGTGACGACTGCCTCAACTGACGAGCATTTTGGGTAACGAGCGCTCAGATCGCCGACAATTCGTCTTGTATGGCGAGCACTCGTTTGAATAACGACAACACCACATAGTGGGGTCGCGCTGCTTCTCGCACATTCTCGGATGCCTCCAACGATGCAAATAAATTCTGTTTGTTTTTGTTTAACGCTTGGGCTGCTAGGGGTCCAAATGGCTTCAACACCCACAGGCGCAATAAAAAAAATCCAAAAAATTCTTTCATCTTATAAAGTGTTCATTTGTGTTCCTGATCACGGGTAAAATAAAAAAAATCGTAGGTGGCATATTTTAGCCGCAATAGGGTAGGGAAGTCTGGCAAAAAAGGGGCGTTGACAGAGCCTTCGCCAGATGAGGTCTACTCCGCCCGAGCTGTCAGGCAGCAGTTGCCACAAATATATTATTACCTAATTATTTCAATGTCTCTGATTTATTTTTTCTTTGTATTTTTGCAGTAATATTATTCAATAGTGTGTATTGTGATATATTTATATAATAAAATGTGTGAACCATTGCTGTACTCAAAATTATGGTGTGCATATTAGTGATTCAATTATTATGTTCATAAAACAATAAACAAATAGTTTTGCTGTTATTACACTATATACACAGGTTATATATAAGTATCTGCATGTTTTGCTCACCATAACAAACCACTTGGTATTGTGAGTCAAAATGCAACAAGGAATGACCGCCACGATATACTAAAGAAATTGTTCACGACTTTTGTCAGGCCAAAGCTAGAATATGCAGCGGTTGTGTGGTGCCCATATCTTAAGAAGCACATCAACAAACTGGAAAAGGTGCAAAGACATGCTACTAAGTGGCTCCCAGAACTGAAGGGCAAGAGCTACAAGGAGAGGTTAGAGGCATTAAATATGCCAAAACTGGAAGACAGAAGAAAAAGAGGTGATATGATCACTACATACAAAATAGTAACAGGCATTGATAAAATCGATAGGGAAGATTTCCTGAGACCTGGAACTTTAAGAACAAGAGGTCATAGATATAAACTAGCTAAACACAGATGCCGAAGAAATATAAGAAAATTCACTTTCGCAAACAGAGTGGTAGACGGTTGGAACAAGTTAGGGGAGAAGGTGGTGGAGGCCAAGACCGTCAGTAGTTTCAAAGCGTTATATGACAAAGAGTGCTGGGAAGACGGGACACCACGAGCGTAGCTCTCATCCTGTAACTACACTTAGGTAATTACACTTAGGTAATTACACACACACAAAAAAAAGTGACACCCCCTAGGGTCAACACTTGCATCAGACGAGCTCCAGCATATTTCAACAATCCTAAGTGCAGGCGATGAGTCACAATAACGTGGCTAAAGTACAAGTCACAATCGACTTGAGAATGGTCCAGGACGGACCGAAACGTCGTTGTCTCTTCACCTTCTAGTGTGTGGTCTGGTCAACAATCCTAAGTATTGTAGTACAGGTTGACCCCGAAGCCTACAGATGCGTAGGGGCCGGAAGCAGGAGGGGGAAAAACAAGGGGGCGTGGAAGAACCAAGGCCAAAGCGACCAAAACCCGCCCCAAGTCTGTGTCCCTACACAAGCGGGGCAGCATCGGGGCGTCCGGGGAAGCGACAAACCTGAGCGCGTTGCAATAACCTACCCTGCAACGCGCGAGCTGCCTGCACCCACGGGAATTCATCAGCAGACTGGGTGAATGGAGTCACGAACAAGCAACAAAGCTCGCAGGACTCAGGGTTGAATGTGTCACCGACCCAACAGGCAGCATGACGGAGGCAAAAACAAGGAGAGTCACCCTGAGACAAAGGGACAGAGCAACCCTCAACTCGCACAAAGCGAGAGGGGACGCAAGGGTCTCCACAATCGGACCTGAGAGCCCCCGGGGGGTTTCCCAGGGCCCCTAGACTGGATCTGCTAATGGTTATCCCAGGCAGGGCACTGCTAACCGGCGCCCCAAACTACCAAGCAAACTGCTAAAGCTGAACCCACGGGACGTGTCCACCAGTGAGGGCAAAGCAGGGGGTGCCACCACACAAACGACCCTAATATAAGGGGGGGAACAAGGCAGACCCCCTACCAGGCAAAAACAAATATAAAAGAAAAACCACACAAGTGGACAACGTACCCAGAGGGAACAGAGCCGGCTGCTGTTATAGGTGAAAACTAGCTACGCAGTACCCTGCGCCCCACCAGTGTTACAACTACCACTTACCCCAAGGTAAACAAGGGAGTAAAACTCCCAAACACTCGGGGCGGCCAAACGCCAAGCAGCGAAAAGCCAACAGAGGTAGACCCAAGGTGACTTGTGGAAGGCAACCCCAAGCCCCAAGGGCAGTACTTACAGGGCACTCAGGGAAGGTGACCCTAAGCACATGCAGCCCGAGTACCTGAGAATACTACTCCCAGCTCACACGATCACCGATCACCGTAAGAGCAGCACTGCAAACAAGTCACAGCATTGAAACAAGACCGGAGCTGGAGCCACACGACTGTGCATTATCCCATCAGCCGAGGAACTGGGGGCGGGGATCGTCGGTGCGGGGGTCTGGGGCTTCCCTTCCCCCTCCCGGGGAGGGGGGGGGGGGAGCTGCGCAGACATGCGGCGCGGCTTGTGTGATGTCATGCTTGTTAGTTCGTTTTTCCTGGGGGAGTTCTGTCCACGCGTTTGTCGATTTTTGTTGTTAACCAGAATAGGGGTTTGTTTTGTGGCGCTTACCTTTCTGGGTGCCTGTCCCGGTCGATGGCAGATATAGAATGCTCCAAATAACATGTGCATTTCTATGGGCCATTGCTCCCCGTGCCTCTCTGAGGGGGCCAGGTTCTGGCTCGTGGTCCCCGGTAGGCCTAGAACTCCACCCACATCGACTGATGCAAAATAGTTAGGGTATCCATATCAGCCATGGATAGCTCCGGGGAGCCGTAGGGGCTCCCCCCAGAAAACAACAAAAAACTGTAAATCCTGTGAAGAATTCAGGCGGGATAGTCACTGGGTGCAAGGCACTGGTAAACTGAGGCGCAATCACCATGCTACCACGCGCTAGTCGGCCTGTACACGTATCAACACCCTCATCTTCCGAGGAAATTTTTTGCTCGTATTCCGAAAAACTTGTATACAGTACAACCTCGATTCAACATACTAGATGGGACCAACCCCAGTTCGTTGGAGCGTTGGATTCGTTGCAAGAGGTGACCTTCAGGAGGCGTTTGTGTCAGTCTTTTTTTTTTTCTTGTACACAATAAAAATGCATTATCATATTACATACTCTACCTATATATTACTTCTCTACTAAGAAATACTGTAATTCATAAATTTACCTTATTGTTGAAGTTATGTCCATCTTGAAGTTTTGTGAAGTTGTGAATGCTCTATAGTAAATACGTACTGCAGTGCATTATGCCGTTAGCACTGTGTTGATTAAAAGTAGTTCTGCTATATGTTGAGTACTACAATACAGTTTATGAAAACTATTGTACACAAAAATTACTGCAACTTTAATTTTAACACTGAGTACACACTTAAATTTAACACTTGTTCTAACTGTTCATGCAGCACACGATGTTTTTAGATGTTTGCATCAGCTTTGCTGGTGCTCGCTGCTGCTGTGAGTTCAGCTGCTTCTGAGCTGGTGCTGGCTGCTGTTGTACCAGTGCTGGGTACAACTGTGCTTGTGCTGGGTACAACTGTTGTACCAGTGCTGGGTACAACTGTGCACGTGCTGGGTACGGCTGTTCTCGTGCTGGGTACGGCTGTTCTCTTGCTGGGTACGGCTGTTCTCGTGCTGGGTACGACTGTGCTCGTGCTGGGTATGGCTGTTGTACTAGTGCTGGGTACGACTGTGCTCGTGCTGGGTATGGCTGTTCTCGTGCTGGGTACGGCTGTTCTCCTGCTGGGTACGGCTGTTCTCGTGCTTGGTACAGCTGTTATCGTGCTGGGTACGGCTGTTCTCGTGCTGGGTATGGCTGTTCTCGTGCTGGGTACGGCTGTTCTCGTGCTGGGTACGGCTGTTCTCGTGCTGGTTGATTTTCTGCTACTAGTTGTGGCAAAATATTGCTTCGTTTTTGGCATTAATAAGGCACTATTAGTAAGCCCCTGAGACATTTTGTTTTATAACCAAAGAGCTGTAGTAAAAAAATGGTCAATTCCACAATTATTCTTCCACCAACGGATAAATACTGTACGTCAATCGCAGACAAAGCTAAGGGCACTGGGTGCATACTGTACGAACGCAGACTAAGTCTATACGCACACCCTTCAGTTGGCTGGTGTTTAAGCCTGATCCAGTAACATAAATTTCTCTTAAATATTCAATTTACATCAAATTATATATTTTTGTGTTATGTATTTAGTTTAGCAACATTATTACGATAATAAGAGCTATAAAAATACTTATTTTGAAACTGATTTATTTATTTCATTATTTCGAAGCCATAGGTCACTGAACTGTGGCGACGAAATCGAACAAAACACCGCCTGGTGTTGTGTTCGATTTCCAGTAGCATATGTTTCTCATAATTTCTCTCAAATATTCAATTTACATCAAATTATATATTTTTGGGTTACATATTTAGTTTAGCAACATTATTACGGTAATAAGAGCTATAAAAAATACTTTGGAACTAATTTATTAATTTTATTATTTCGAAGCCGTAGATCGCTGAACTGTGTGGCGACGAAATCGAACACAACACAACAAGCATGGTGTATGGAC
>WNGS01061674.1:3340023-3354203 GCA_020271785.1 Procambarus virginalis | reverse complement strand
GGAGTTGCGTGTGACCACCGCCAGGTCGGACGCTCCTGAGGTCTCTCCGCACTGGCTAGTGTTTAAGTTGGTGATTGCTGGTTTGCCCTGCTGGTGGTGGTTTGCCACTGACAGGGTGACGTTTGCTTAGCCATGGACTTCTCGCCCCCAGTGAAGAGGACTTGTCGGCTGGTCTGGCATTTACGGTGCCGGTGGACCATCCATTGGTGGTGTCCGCCCTGGTGGACGTGCTTCATGTGCAGCTGTCGGACCTGGTGGGCATCCAGCTGCTTCAGGGCAACCGTGCTGTGGTCAAGTTCCACCTCCAGGCTGCCTTTTCAGGCGTTTCTCGAGCGGTGTGAGGGGCGTGTTTACCCTCTCCCTGATACTGCTGGCTCCGTTAAGGTGGTGAATCTTAGTGTCACCTTGACGTCTGTGGCGGTGCATGGTGCCCCCTTCGAATTTCAGGACGACTTTTTACCTCCTGTTTCGAACGGTTTGGGACAGTGTTAAGTGTTCGTTGGAACAAGGTCGTTGCCGGGCACTGTGTTGGTATGCTTGACGGCTCCCGCACCCTGACAATGTCGCTGAAGTGTAGTGTACCCGTCGTCGATGTCCGTGTTGGGGTACACGCTCCGCTGCCAGTATCGGGGTCAACCGCGCACCTGTTATCGGTGTGGTCACGAGGGTCATCTGGCTGCAGCGTGCGACGTGGGAGCAACTGGTCGGGTGCATGTTTTTCGTGCGGAGGATTTTCCGCCCCTGTTGCGTTCGGACGGTTCTGAGGATGGAGTGGGTGCTGTGCCTGAGCGCCTGCTTGCCTGTCTGCTGCTCCCCCTGTTGAGGCGAGTTCTACGGCCTGTGCGACCGTCTGGTGCCTGCTGTGGCCCTGGGGCTGTTGAGCCGGTGTGTGTGGGTGTCGGGCCGTCGCCTGAGCTGCGTGTTTGTGCAGGATGTCCCGGGAGGTCCATGTCCCGCCCCCACCTGTGGATGTGATACCGGCTCCCGGACGCGGGTTCTGCTGTGTTGGAGGGGTGCTTCAGCAAGGTGAGGTGCCTGCCGTGTCTGTGTGTGTTGACGACTGTAGTTCTGCTCTTTCCATCCCTGTGCAGAAGCGTGCGCGTCGGTGTTCTGAGGCTGTGTCCCAGGATGATGTGGACAGTGTGGGTGATGTGGCCTCTGTGGACTCTTCGGACGGTGCTGGTGTGCCTGTGTGGATGTGAAGATGGTGGCCGTGCCTGCGGCGGGCCTGCTGGGAGTGGTGTGGTGCGGCCTGTCTCGAAGCGTTCGCGGCGGGCTCGGAGTGTGTCTCCCCTTCGTGGTGCCTTGGGAGGAGGTGGGGAGTATGGTGATCTGGCCCCCACCGAGGATGTTGGTGCTGTGAGGGCTCCGAAGTTGCTACCTGTGCCTCTCCTCCTGCGTCTCCTGCTGTTGGATCTCCGCAGTGGGGGGTTCCTGATGATCGGGACCTCGTCGTGATGTTGCGGAAAGATGTGCGCCGGGGGCCTCGGGTCCTGTGCCGGTGGTGGGGTCGGTGCGCACCTGCATCCCCTGCTGTTATCCCCTCCTTCCTGCTCCGGTCTGGGGATTGTCTAGTCCCGTCTGCTGGGTCGTGCCCTGTGAGGGTCCGGAGTTGGGCCTTATCGAGATGCCCGGGTGCTTCCGATCCCGTGGTGCTCGTCCACTATCTGGGTGTCGCTTGTGTTGGGTGCCGGATAGGATGTCTCAGCCGAGGGCGCCGCCTGGTGGCCGGCTGCCCGATGACGAGTGGGTGTTTTGGGAAGCGTACTGCTTGCGCTTTCCGATATACAAGTTTCCGGAGAAGTATTAGTTCCCGTCTTGCGCACACTGCTACGCCGTGCGTGGGTCAGCTGCCACCGTGACCACGACGCTCCGCCCCGCGGTGCGGGGTGTCTCCCTCTGACATTCGACTCTGTTTTCGCCGCCTCTCCTCTCTCTACGGTCCATCACGTCTACCGCTTTTGACTTTCTTCTCATCCTAACCGTCAACGCATCTCCTTACGTCTGTCCTGGTGCAGTTATCAGGAGGGTTACCCCTTTATGCAAACTGCACCTATTCTCAAGAAGAAGAAGAAGTATTTAATAAAAAATACGAGGAATACTGTGGTACCCCCGCTAACAATGCGCCCGTATATCCTACGCTTCTCTCATCTACACTTTCTGGTCAACATTTCTCCCAGGCTTGGCGCCTTCTTTTGATAATTACTTAGCAACACGAACGACATTCAAAATGTTACAGAATAGAATCTGCAAAATCATTGCTATTATCTATAATTATATTAGTTTTTTAATTAACAACATATGCATAATACATTCGTAATACCTACTGATGGATTTTAATTGCTGAAACCTTTCGAATTACTGTAAAAATCGATGAAAAACTGGTGACGATTTGCAAGCAATAGTCGAACAGACAGTTGTTGACGTTGTGTAGTTGGCGCTTTGGTCAGCAGGCGGCACCACTCGCTGGCAACAAGCCTACCATCGGCCTTGTAAATGGCAATAATGAGTAATGAGTGCAGGTGAGAGTGTCGCTCTCACTTGCTTATTTGTTGTGCATCTTTTCTGCTTGTTTCGATATGTTTGGTTGATTTTGCGACCCACAAAAGTGTTCGGGACCCGCAGTTTGAACGATCGAGCCCTCGGGTATAGTGCTCCTGTGCTGGCTGGTTGTGTGTGGTGTCAGCCTCGTCACTCTGCCTTCGTCCCCAGACACACTGCCTCTTGACGGAGCCTGTGTGCCGTTTGCCCGTGGAAGCCTTGTCACCTTGTCTTCGTCAGCCGGAGCACCTGAGACACTTGTCTCCTGGGAAGCCAAGTGTCTCAGGTGCTATGGGAACAAATATGTACAAATGTTCTATTTGCCTCTACATTTTTTTTTATTTATATTTTAACATGCAGGCATGCTTATAAATACAATAAAACAAGAACAAAACAAAACACAAATCATAAATTACATATCACAAGAACAAAAAAGCACAAAATCACAACTACACTAAATACCTCCCCGAAGGGCCGACAACAGAAACACAACAATAAATACAAACACAATGCAATACAGTACAGAAATACAACAGTACAAGACATGAGGGGAACGTTAACATGACACGCAATCATGGGAATAAATATAGCAAACCGAGAACAAAACAAAACACAAATCACAAATCACAAAATCACAGAAGCACAAAAGTACACAATTACAAATACATAAAATACCGGCCACAAGGGCGGGCAACAAAAAAAATGTATAAAAATAATGCAAGACAGTACATAAAGAACAGTACAGTACACAGTACTCAAACCCGCACCCAACAACCCAACCATCAATACACAACACAAAACAATCCTACCGGTCCCGGAAACCATACACGGCGAGGCACCAATACATAATGACAATAAAATGAAAGGAAACATAAAAATATGACACATAAACAAAAGGAAATGAATATTGGCAATACATGATAATAGGAACAAAACCAGGCTGAGCCACACAAGCAGCCCGAAGGGCACACAATCACTCCTCAAACAAGTGCACACCGGAACTCACATGAACCGGAAATACAGAACACGCAGGGAACCGGGAATACAGCCCCCCCCCCCCCACAGGCAACTGCGCCCCACATCCACGCACACAAACGGACACAACCTCACAACACATAGCCATCAAAATAAATTACTGGAAATGAGAACAAACCTCAACGGGAGGTGAATATTTCTCAGGGAACTCATACGGAGGATATATGTGCTTATAGGCCTCCCATATCAAATTCTCCATGTCAGTAGGGGAGCGATTCCCCTGCTTCAGGGGCGGGGGACCTCATAAACTCAGGAATCACTAAATCAGGCGGAACCATCCGACGTGGGCGACGCACCCGAAGCAAGATCCTTAGACACCACACCAGAAGGGAAGTCCGAGACACTGTCACCAGCAGCCACAGGCACATGTGCTTCCGCCACCACCGTAGAATGAGACGCAACCGGAACCACTCTGCCATCGCCGGAAGATTTCGAGTCATCGAAATATCCCACATCAGTCCAGGTAGAAGAAGAACGCCGGGAACGCTTGGGCTCTGGCCGCACACCATCAGATCCGGAGGCCGACCCAGAAATACGGGCATCACAAGCCGGGCGAACCGACGCCCTCCGCAGGACGGCAGCATCCTCAACCACGTGGGGTACCAGGCCGAGCACAGAAGGAGGCCCTGTATCCACCCCAGCCGAGACACATGTCGAGGGCACAGGGACATGCTCACCAGTAGGAGAAGACAAAGACGACGTACCGAGATCCACCGGAAGGCTGTGACTGGGGCTGGGGGCTGGGGCTGAGGCTGGGGCTAGTGCTGGGGCTGGGGCTGGAGCTGGAGCTGGAGCTGGTGCTGGTGCTGGTGCTGGGGATGGGGCTGAGGCTGGGGCTAGTGCTGGGGCTGGGGCTGGAGCTGGAGCTGGTGCTGGTGCTGGTGCTGGGGCTGGTGCTGGTGCTGGTGCTGGTGCTGGGGCTGGGGCTGGTGCTGGGGCTGGAGCTGGAGCTGGTGCTGGGGCTGGTGCTGGGGCTGGGGCTGGTGCTGGTGCTGGTGCTGGTGCTGGGGCTGGTGCTGGGGCTGGGGCTGGGGCTGGTGCTGGTGCTGGGGCTGGTGCTGGTGCTGGGGCTGGTGCTGGGGCTGGGGCTGGTGCTGGGGCTGGGGCTGGAGCTGGAGCTGGTGCTGGTGCTGGTGCTGGGGCTGGTGCTGGGGCTGGGGCTGGGCTGAGGCTGGGGCTAGTGCTGGGCTGGGGCTGGAGCTGGAGCTGGAGCTGGAGCTGGTGCTGGTGCTCGTGCTGGGGCTGGTGCTGGTGCTGGGGCTGGTGCTGGGGCTGGGGCTGGTGCTGGGGCTGGGGCTGGAGCTGGAGCTGGTGCTGGTGCTGGTGCTGGGGCTGGTGCTGGGGCTGGGGCTGGTGCTGGGGCTGGGGCTGGTGCTGGGACNCTCCAAGTTCAAACTTTTCAATCTGTAGCCTTTCATGTTTTGATATTGTCTTTGGTTTACGTGACCCATGAGTGACCAGTGTCCGCCTCGTCTGGGCTCCGCTGTCATGCTGGTCAACACCCCACAGTGTTGTTGCCCTTACTGTGTCCGTAGTATTTCCCAGATGGTTTATACTGGCATCTTCTGCATTGTCCCATATTAGAGAGATTTCTGAAGCTGCTCCTCAAAATTCTGTTGTCTTCCCTCACTGTCTTGTACCCATTTGTAGCCTGTCTTCCACCCCCCATACTCGCTAATACATCCCCCCCCCCACACACACATGCGTGCGTGCGTGTCGGGGGGCTGTGGTGTGTGAGTGTGTGTGAGTGTGTGTGTGTGTGTGTGTGTGTGTGTGTGTGTGTGTGTGTGTGTGTGTGTGTGTGTGTGTGTGTGTGTGTGTGTGTGTGTGTGGAGGGGGGGGGGTGTGTGTATGGTGTGTGTGTGTGTGTGTGTGTGTGTGTGTGTGTGTGTGTGGTGTGTGTGTGGTGTGTGTGTGTGTGTGTGTGTGTGTGTGTGTGTGTGTGTACTCACCTAGTTGTGCTTGCGGGGGTTGAGCTCTGGCTCTTTGGTCCCGCCTCTCAACCGTCAATCAACAGGTGTACAGTTTCCTGAGCCTATTGGGCTCTATCATATCTACACTTGAAACTGTGTATGGAGTCAGCCTCCACCACATCGCTTCCTAATGCATTCCATTTGTCAACCACTCTGACACTAAAAAAGTTCTTTCTAATATCTCTGTGGCTCATTTGGGCACTCAGTTTCCACCTGTGTCCCCTAGTGCGTGTGCCCCTTGTGTTAAACAGCCTGTCTTTATCAACCCTGTCGATTCCCCTGAGAATCTTGAATGTGGTGATCATGTCCCCCCTAACTCTTCTGTCTTCCAACGAAGTGAGGTTTAATTCCTGCAGTCGCTCCTCGTAGCTCATACCTCTCAGCTCGGGTACTAGTCTGGTGGCAAACCTTTGAACCTTTTCCAGTTTAGTCTTATGCTTGACTAGATAGGGACTCCATGCTGGAGCCGCATACTCCAGGATTGGTCTGACATATGTGGTATATAATGTTCTGAAAGATTCCTTACACAAGTTTCTAAAGGCCGTTCTTATGTTAGCCAACCTGGCATATGCTGCTGATGTTATCCTCTTGATATGAGCTTCAGGGGACAGGTCTGGCGTGATATCAACCCCCAGGTCTTTCTCTCTCTCTGACTCTTGAAGTATTTCATCTCCCAAATGATACCTTGTATCTGGTCTCCTGCTTCCTACCCCTATCTTCATTACATTACATTTGCTTGGGTTAAACTCTAACAGCCATTTGTTCGACCATTCCTGCAGCTTGTCCAGGTCTTCTTGAAGTCTCAAGCTGTCCTCCTCTGTCTTAATCCTTCTCATAATTTTGGCGTCGTCAGCAAACATTGAGAGGAATGAGTCTATACCCTCTGGGAGATCATTTACGTATATCAGAAACAGGATAGGTCCAAGTACAGAGCCCTGTGGGACTCCACTGGTGACTTCACGCCAGTCTGAGGTCTCACCCCTCACTGTAACTCTCTGCTTCCTATTGCTTAGGTACTCCCTTATCCACTGGAGCGCCCTACCTGTTACTCCTGCCTGTTTCTCCAGCTTATGCATCAACCTTTTATGGGGTACTGTGTCAAAGGCTTTCCGACAGTCCAAAAAAATGCAGTCCGCCCACCCTTCTCTTTCTTGCTTAATTTTTGTCACCTGATCGTAGAATTCTATCAAGCCTGTAAGGCAAGATTTACCCTCCCTGAACCCATGTTGATGGGTTGTCACGAAGTCTCTTCTCTCCAGATGTGTTACTAGGTTTTTTCTCACAATCTTCTCCATCACCTTGCATGGTATACAAGTTAAGGACACTGGCCTGTAGTTCAGTGCCTCTTGTCTGTCACCCTTTTTGTATATTGGTACTACATTAGCAGTCTTCCATATTTCTGGTAGGTCCCCCGTTTCCAGTGACTTACTATACACTATGGAGAGTGGTAAGCAAAGTGCTCCTGCACACTCTTTCAATACCCATGGCGAGATTCCATCCGGCCCAACAGCTTTTCTCACATCCAGCTCCAATAGGTGCTTTTTGACCTCATCTCTTGTAATTTCGAACCTATCCAAGGTCACCTGGTTTGCTGCCACCTCTCCCAGCGCCGTGATATCTCCCTGTTCTATTGTAAAGACCTCCTGGAACCTTTTGTTGAGTTCTTCACACACCTCTTTGTCATTCTCTGTGTACCTGTCCTCGCCCACCCTAAGTTTCATCACCTGTGCCTTCACTGTTGTCTTCCTCCTGATGTGACTGTAGTAGCTTTGGTTGAGACTTGGCTTTAATAGCTTTATCATTTTCATACCTTTTCTCAGCTGCTCTTCTCACACTGACATACTCGTTCCTGGTTCTCTGGTATCTCTCTCTACTTTCTGGTGTTTCACACACAATTCTTGAGAGTACGCAGTTTGTTACCAATAACAGAAGACCAACAACGCTGTCAACGGGCAAGGATGGAGGCATGAATAACTGGGTAAAATTCGGAACAAGGAACACCATTATGGGAGACGGGACAAGTGCGGATAGTGTCCTTAGCGGCAGTATCCGCACGCTCATTTAAAGAGACACCAACATGGCTGGGAACCCAGCAAAATGCAACCGACTTAAATTTACTGGCGATAAGAAACAGCCAATGTTGAATCTCGATGACCACAGGGTGGACTGGATTAAAGGACCCTAAAGCCATGAGGGCACTACGAGAGTCAACTACTATCACGAAGGAGGACTGTCCCCGGGAAAGCAGGAGACGAAGAGCATAGAGAATAGCATAGAGTTCTGCTGTGAAGATGCTAGCCTCCGGAGGAAGGCGACACATATAAGTGTGGTCAGGAAAAACAACAGAGTAGCCCACACCGTCAGCAGACTTAGACCCATCGGTGAAGATGGGAACAGAGTGGGAGTGAGAAGAAAAGTGCTCAAGGAAGAGGCATTTCAGAACTGTAGGAGGGGTGAAAGCTTTCGTGATGCGGGTCAGAGAAGTACAAAATTTGGGAAGGGGGACCCTCCACCGGGGCAAGGAGGGAACAATGCGAGGAGAAACATTAGAAAGACGAACCGAAAGAGAATCTTGTAAGCGAGACAAACGGACAGAAAGAGGAAGGTGGTGAAAAGGAACAGGAACTTCAGGAGGGGTAAAAGTCAAAGCACGATAGAGGCGAGAGTGAGGATGCTGTAAGGATCGCGCTAGTTAGCGAAGACTGTAGCGATCACGGCGATCCTGGAGAGACAGAAAGCCAGTGTCAGCGTACAAACTGAGGGTAGGAGTGGAACGAAAAGCACCAGAGCTGAGGCGCAACCCAGTATGGTGCAAATGATCAAGACGGCGAAGAGTAGAAGGAGAAGCAGAAGAGTATGCAGGGCAACCATAATTGAGCTTAGACAATACGAGAGAGGAATGCAAATAGAAGAGCGTGCGCCTATCCGCTCCCCAAGAAGAAGTATGGGACAAAACCTTAAGTAGGTTAAGGGCCTTAGAGCATTCCACACGGAGGTAAGAGACATGGGGCGACCAAGACAAACGAGTGTCAAAGAATAACCCCAAAAGCTTTGCGGAATCTTTGTACTCAAGGGGATGACCATAAAGTGACAAAGAGGAACGAAGAATGACCCGCTTCTGAGTAAAAGTCATGGCACAAGTCTTAGTAGTAGAGAACTTGAAGCTATGATTGGTGGCCCAAGATGACACGGCATCAATCGCAAGTTGAAGCCGCCGTTGAAGGAGAGGTGAATCATCACCCCGGCAGCAAAGAGTAAGATCGTCAACATAAAGAGCGGAGAAGATGCCAGAAGGAAGGGAGGAAAGGAGACCATTGAGGGCAACCAGAAAAATAGTACTCAGAACACTACCTTGGGGCACACCTTCACACTGCCGAAAAGAGGCAGAGAGAGTGGCACCAAGCCTGACTCGAAAGGTACGATGAGAGAGAAAGCTTTGAAGGAAGAGAGGGAGATTACCACGAAGGCCAAAAGAACGAAGTTGCGACAGAATATGGTATCTCCAAGTCGTGTCATAAGCGTTTTCCAGGTCAAAAAGGACAGCAACAACGGAGGTCTTCGCAGCAAAAGCAGTACGAATATAGACCTCCAAGTTCACCAGGACATCAGTCGTGCTGCGGCACTTGCGAAAACCAAATTGAGAAGGAGAGAGGTGGTGATGGTGTTCCAAGAACCACATTAGACGGACATTTACCATACGCTCAAACAGCTTGCAAACACAACTCGTAAGAGCAATAGGGTGGAAGTCCTGAGGGGACGTACCGAGAGACCCTGGTTTCCGAATAGCGAGTACAACAGCATCGAGCCAGTCCTCAGGGACGGACAATGACTCCCAGACCTGGTTATACAGATTCAGTAAATACTGAAACGTACACGGAGGGAGATGGCGAAGCATCTCGTAATGAACGTCATCCGAGCCCGCTGCCGTAGATCCGCAGAGGGCCAGGGCAGATTGAAGTTCAGAAAAAGAGAAAGGATCATTATAGGGAAGGTGGATATGAGTGTGGAAATCTAAGGGATAAGATTCAAGAACAGGCTTACAAAGAAGGAAGGATTGAGGAAGATGAGAACCAGAGCTAACAGAAGAAAAGTGGGAACCCAGTTCGGCCGCGACCTTCACTGGATCCGCCACAAGAGTCCCACGGAGGTGGAGAACCGGCGAGACATCTGGAACGAACTTGCCAGCAATCTTGTGGATCTTCTTCCAAATCTGCGGTAGAGAAGTATCGGATGTGATGGTGGAAATGTAAGATTTCCAACTCTCACGTTTAGCAGTACGGATGGTCCTACGGGATGGTCCTACGGGCCACCGCACTTGCCGTCCGAAACCGAATAAAAGAATCAGCCGTCTGCCGGCGGCGGTGTTTTTTCCAGGCTGCACGCTTACAGCGGACAGCCCAAGCACAGTCCGCATTCCACCAGGGAACACACTTCCGTGTGCCTCGGGAGGAAGCCATGAAAACGAGGAAAACTTTCATTCACGAATGTGCCCCCACACCCACCATGGAGCCACAATTAGAGGCAGGACACCCAACAAGAAGCTATCGCCGATCTTGCCGGGGCCCCCAGGGGTGCGTCGTGAGTATACCTCCCAAAAACGCCACCTTCAGAACCGTGAGTCCGTCGAGAGCGGGTTCAGTGACGAAAGGAGGATTGACAATAAAAGGGTCCCCTCGCTGGAGACGTTGGGTACTACAGTTCTACGGGTGCAAGAGTATGCCTCCTCAAACACCCGAGCATCAAAACAAAAGAAGGTCGAAAGAATAAACAAAACAGGCAAAAGGTCGGCAGGAAATGACAATTTGATAGGAGAAGAGGGGAAGAAAAATGAAACACGAGGAAAAGGAAAAGGGGCCTGGCAAAATTGGTAAAGGCAGCAGCAGGATCATAAGGCTGCAAAAGGACAGAGGACTGACCCACGGAGCATCACACTCCGGCAGCTGCCCACCAAGCCCCCTCATGGCGACAACGAGCCAGACAGTGAGGGGGGACAGTTGAGAGGCGGGCCAAAAGAGCAGAGCTCGACCCCCGCAAGCACAACTAGTAACTAGGTGAATATTGCCAGCCAGCACAAGAGCACTATACTCGAGGGCTGAATCGTTCAAACTGCGGGTCCCGAACCATTTGTGGGTCGGAAAATCAACCAAATATATCGCAACAAGCAGAAAAGATGCACACCAAATAAGCAAGTGAGAGTGACATCTCACCTGCACTCATTACTCATCATTGCCATTCACGAGGCCGATGGTAGGCTTGATGTCAGGCGAGTGATGCCGCCTGGTGACCAAAGCGCCAACTACACAACGTCAATAAATCTTGGTCCTACAATTGTTCGCCAATCGTCACTAGTTTTTCATATATTTTTCTTGTAATTTGGAAAGTTTTAGCAAATAAAATCCATCAGTAGATATTATGAATGCATTAAAGATTTGGTGATAAAATAAAACGAAAATATTTATAGATAATATCAATGATTTTGCCGGTTCTATTCTGTAACATTTTCAATGTCGTTCTTAACATTTTTTAATTTTTTCCCCGAGGGACGAGTTTATTGGGCAGCGCCACTCATCCTGTGAGTATACATACCGCCATAGAAGCATGTACAACACTCCCCAATAGGAGGAGACCCCGCTGGGTTGTTCATCCTGTCACTTGTACCCAGACACTTCTGGAACTTGCTTAATAACTGTCTCAAGTGAACAGCTCCTCAAACAAGAAGATTAACGTCTGTCAACCCTTTAAATCTTACGTTATCTTGCGGGTGCAAAACGGGGGGAATCTTTAAAGAACAGAATCAATATTTGACAAATAGTGTTTGCCTAACTCGAACAATGTGGGGTTTAGCATTCTACACATTCTAATGTCTCTTAGGTGTTCTCATTCACGTAGATAGTGGTCAAGGCGGTGTCCGTCACTCTCACCACAGAGTCTGCCACTCCAATGCTCAACTGTTGTTTCCATTCCGAATCTCCATGGATATTTGTATCCAAGTAGGATTCTCGCTATTACTGATTCTCTCCCGCGGCCACCTCCTCTTCGTACATAATGATTGGGATTGCCAGTTGCAATTATGTTGTACCATCGTACATTTTCACTGATTTGAGCTTCTATCCTCCATTCCACAGTAACCTTGTCACGGTGATGTTGCCTGACAATACCTGTAATTTGTAGAAAAGTCTTGGGTATGAAGTATTCAGTACAGTCACCTTCAGCAGCCAGCACATCTGCTTGTTCATTTCCACAAATTCCAACATGGGAAGTGATCCACATAAAAATGGACTCTTCACTGGTTGGTTACTACCCCTCACAGCTCTCTTAATTTCAGCAACTATTGCAAGATTTTTTGCATGATTTTTCTTAGGCTTTGTAGCAATGCTTTTGAATCAGTACAGATCACTGCGCCATTAGCGTTTCGTTCAAGAAATCTTAACCCCATAACAATGGCAGTTAGCTCTGCTAGTGTTGAAGAGGCATAGTTCCCAATACGTGCTTTGTCTTCATTTCTGCGTTGAAAGGCATTATTCCTAATTACAGTATGCTGCACCAGCCCTACCCTTAACAAGGTTAGATAACCCATTCGTGTAGATTTGATCTAGTTCATCTCCGGCTTTAAACATTACCACAAGATACTTGTGCCTCATTTCTAGTAGTGTCATGTTGGAATTTTTCGTTGCCATTTCATTGATGATAATTCTACATGAGTCATCCTCCCAGGGAGGTAACCTCTCTACAGGCATGAGCTCAAGGGCTTGCTCAAGCAGGTGAAGCTCTTCGAGGTAGCAGACTGATCTGTGATGCCATTTTTTGCTTCTGTTTCCTCCTGTAAGTATCACAGAACTCTGTGTTTTCTTGGCAATATCATTTTAATGGGGATCTCTGACTCTCATAATTACAAGCTTAGCATTCAATTCCTTAATTCTGCTTTTAACACTGGGGAGGGACAACTCCTCTCGTAGATTAGACGTTTTGGTAGTTCTTGGAACTCCATGAATGATTGTCATGGTCTCATTTTGAATGCTTTCGAGCCTTTTCATATCACTTTGGGAGTAGGCGCATTAAACTGGTGCGGCATAGTCTATGACGGAGCGCACATAGGCTGTGTACATCATTTTAAGCACGGCAATAGAAGCGCCATGTCCATTCCAGGTCATAGATTTCAGTGCCCTGAGTCGACTTTTGCATGTTCCTATGAGTTGGTTGAGCTCCTGTTTCTTCCCCTTGTTAGACCCGACAATGACGCCAAGATACCGATAGTATTCAACCCTTAAAGTGTTACACCATTAATTTGTAGTTCATTTTCTCCCCGTTTGTGACGAGAGTATGCTCTTGTCTTGTTTGTGGAGTGAAACCGAGCTCAGTACATTTCCTTCCAAGGAGTTCAATGGATTGTTTAATTTTTCCCCAATGTGGGAGCTTGCATTAGGACATCATCTGCATAACCCACTTGTTGCGTCCCTTCCGGAAAACCAATATCTGCAATGGCGTTCATAAGTATGTTGAATGGTGTTGGGCTGAAGACTCTGCCTTGGGGGGTACCGAGTTCCATATTCCTTGTTTTTGAGACCGCTCCATTGAAGTATATCTTGGCTTTCCTCCCTGTGAGGTAGTCTTCAATCCATTTCATGAGTCTCCCCTTGACACCCATGCATGCAAGCTCGTCCAGAATCGCAGCTTTGTCGAAGGCTCCTTTGATGTCAACAAATACAAAGTACCTAGCCATGTCATTAGCCAAGTAATTAACTATACAATTTGCTGTTCTCCGTCCTTTAACAAAGCCATTGACTCCCTCCCCAAACCTGCCTATTTTGTGCAACAGTCGGCTTTGGATGATCCTTTCAAGCTTCTTGCATGTGCATGACACGAGACTGATAGGTCTGTAACTGCTAGGGTCATTGGGCTTCGGAATGGGAACAATTATTGCGTGTTTCCATTGTCTGGGCAACACTCCACTTAGTTCTTGTTGACATGTAATTATCAAAAGATGGCGCCAAGCCGGGGAGAAATGTCAAGAAAGTGTGGAGGAGAGGAGTGTGTGGACGCCATGATAGTGGGGGTACCACGGTGTTCCCCGTGTTTTCTACTAAATACTCTTTACAAATCCGCGAAAATATTCTGTTTTTTGCTTACGGATGTGTTGAAAGTTGCAGTGAAAAGCTGTAAATTTTATCAAAGGATGCTTATTTAATAGAAGGTTATTTGAAATATTCAAATCAGAGTTTGGAGACCAATACAGCCACCTACTGTGTCACGCAAAAGTTATAACGAGGACAGGGACATAGCCGGCTGTGTAAACTATGAACTGGTGTTCATGTCTTTTTGGTACAAAGAAACATTCCCTTGGCACAATTTGTTTAGGATAATATTTGGACAACCAAATGGCTTATTTAACTAATATATGTACAATTCTTAACGATTTAGCATTAAAACTAAAAGGAAAATGCGGTAACGTATTCCAGCACATGAAATATATTGAGGGGTTCTCAGAAGATGTTAAGACTATGACAAGAAGTGCAAGTGATCAACCCAGCTATCATGTCTCCAACATTATTACAATACACTGCTGAGACATTGTCAGAGAAGATATTTGAAAATAATTAAAGCTCGAGATATTGTCATATCTCCCTTCTCTGT
>WNGS01061674.1:3318083-3331206 GCA_020271785.1 Procambarus virginalis | reverse complement strand
TGCTTGCTCGGTGTCCGAACCCGAGGGTTTTCCTGCAGCTCCGCCTCTTTCAGCAGATCGGGCCGGTACGTCACATGGCTGGTTCGATTTTCTCATCGAGTCTTCGCGTATGGGGAGGCCGGTCGGCTGAGCGGACAGCACGCTGTACTTGTGATCCTGTGATCCCGGGTCGATCCCAGGCGCCGGCGAGAACAATGGCAGAGTTTCTTTCACCCTATGCCCCTGTTACCTAGCAGTAAAATAGGTACCTGGGTGTTAGTCAGCTGTCACGGCTGCTTCCTGGGGGTGAGGCCTGGTCGAGGACCGGGCCGCGGGGACTAAAAAAGCCCCGAAATCATCTCAAGATGCCTGTTGGTATTACATTGGTGATTAGTACCCTTATTACCTAATGACTGTGTCACTTTAGGAGTTTCAGGTAAAGAACCTGATGTGGTACGGTTTGTGTGAGTTTAGAATAGGCATTAAGTGCCTGGTTTGCTTGTTGACAGTTGATCACATTACGCAAACCCGTAAATATACCCTGCATTGACAGGACAGCACCATTCTGGTATGTGTATAATTCATTGAGCACCTCACCAGACAGTTTTCTCTGGATGATAATTTTAGACATCCACTCAGCAGTGGAGGTGATCCACCTCCTTGCTAAAGGATCTTAACAGTGACTCAAGCTGAAAACTTAAAGCTTGTAAGCAGTCAACTGTCTGATCTGGTTGACATACGTCCAGTAGTTGGTGCATAAGGCTTATGATAGTCTTCTCATTATCAGCACTTACTATAGACAGCTGGATGGCTTGATTGATGTTAATGGGTTCAACATCAACTCTAGGAGGCTGGTGTGAGTAGTTATTACTGTCACTAGTTTTGCTTAAGGCTACTTGTTTAGCCTCGGCTTTAATTACAGCTTCACCCTTTACTATAGCTTCAGCTTCTGTTCCAGCTTCAACTGTTGTTGCAGCTGCTTCCTCATCTTCTGTTTCAGATACACTGGCTGTTGCAGCTTCACTTGGAGTTTCATCTGCAGCTTCACTTGGGTTTCTGGGCTCATGTGAGAGACTGGTTAATTCAGTAGCCTCATGTATTGAATTTACGGAATCCAGGGAATATTGAGATGACTTGTCTAAAAAGTTCATCAGACTCTGTGAATGAATCACTACGCGAAGTTGTATTAGATGAGACTGTAGAAAATGAAGGTTGAACAATCACAGATCCAGTGCAAGGATCTGATTTAATTAGAGGAATCTCATCATTTTGAGGTAGCTCATGTATTTCATCTGAGCTGAGTGCTTGCTAGGGTATAGGTGTACTATAAAAATGTTCTGCTCCAGCAAGAACATTTTCTGTTGCAAGCACTTTGTAATAATGATCTAACTTGACCTGAATTTTGTCTTCATAGTTGGCAAGATCAGATTCAATTACTTAATTCGTCTGAGTCAGTGTCACTGACAAGGAGAGTATGTCTATAAGACTCGGTTATATCCTTTACTTGGTCATATTTTTGGCTAGCCACATAGCCACATAAGACATGGAAATTTTTAGCCTTGGGGGTGTATGAGACACATTGTCTACAGCAGTGTGGTGTATGAGACACATTGTCTACAACAGTGTGGTGTATGAGAGACATTGTCTACAACAGTGTGGTGTATGAGAGACATTGTCTACAACAGTGTGGTGTATGAGACACATTGTCTACAACAGTGTGGTGTATGAGAGACATTGTCTACAACAGTGTGGTGTATGAGACACATTGTCTACAACAGTGTGGTGTATGAGAGACATTGTCTACAACAGTGTGGTGTATGAGACACATTGTCTACAACAGTGTGGTGTATGAGGGACATTGTCTACAACAGTGTGGTGTATGAGAGACATTGTCTACAACAGTGTGGTGTATGAGAGACATTGTCTACAACAGTGTGGTGTATGAGACACATTGTCTACAACAGTGTGGTGTATGAGAGACATTGTCTACAACAGTGTGGTGTATGAGACACATTGTCTACAACAGTGTGGTGTATGAGGGACATTGTCTACAGCAGTGCGGTGTATGAAGGACATTGTCTACAACAGTGCGGTGTATGAGGGACATTGCCTACAACAGTGTGGTGTATGAGGGGCATTGCCTACAACAGTGTGGTGTATGAGGGACATTGTCTACAACAGTGTGGTGTATGAGGGACATTGTCTACAACAGTGTGGTGTATGAGACACATTGTCTACAACAGTGTGGTGTATGAGACACATTGTCTACAACAGTGAGGGTTGAACAAGAGAGATGGTGTTGCTAGGAGCAGATGTAAGCAATATGGTGAGTGAAGGTGTCCGTGTGCGTGATGATGGTGAGTTATGGTGGTGAGAGATGACTCTTCGCGCGCGAGTGGTTCCCGACCCTGAGTCTATCCTGAGCAGTTAGCAGGTCATTTGTAATTACTTTATAACGGTGTTGCTGTCTTGTACGATTCTCAAGTGCGTGAAGTTGATCCTGAGTCTCGGAAAGTTACTCTTGCTCAGTTTTGTTCAGTATAGGTGTTATGGGATGTGGGGTTCCATGTTGGTTCTGCATAGTTTAGTGACACGCCTTATGCAGGTGGTGTCTGGTCATGTGGTAAGTGCTTCGTTAGTCACGTTACTGAAGGGTGCTCTTATGCCTGTCAGCGTCGTCTGTGTCGTTGATGTTATCTTGTATATGTTTGTCTGATGATAAACTTTGTCTCACATAGGTCACTTTTGTCTTAATCTAAGATCTGGCGCTTAAGATCTGGTCTGGGATGTACCTTGTATGCCAAGATCATGTTCTATTCCTCTAGTCATTTTTTCTGTTTCCATCTACATTACTTTGCACTTGTTTGGATTAAATTCCATTAGCCAGTGCTTAATCCAATTATGTGGCTTATTTTAGTTATTCTGGAGTATTTAGCGGTTACCTGCTTGTCCTTATTTCTTTATAAGTTTCATTAGCAAAGATTGACAGGTAAGAGTGTACGTGTTCAGGTAGCTGAAGCACATTAACAAGGGTAGTGGCTCTCAGGTCTATCCCTTGAGACATCCTGCTTGGCACTTCTCTCCATTCTGATTGGTACTCTTTATGACTGATTACTCTTTGGTAAATATTTTCTTACCAGGTTTATTACCTTTCTGCTTGCTTATTGTTCTATTCCAGTCTGTACTTAAGTCTCCATGTGACATGCTTTGTGATAGTCTAAAAATATATAGGATATTGGTCATCTTGTCTTATTGATCTTGTCGTTAAATCTGTTAAGAGAAGATCTACCTAGTGTGTGTCAGCAACGAGTCCCGGTTTGTGGAGTTGTCCCCAGTGAGTTATACACACTGTGTTCTGCGTCACACTGAAGCTTACACGCATTATAGGTGTTCACACAGTGACCTATACTGTGTCTCGTGTGTGTGTGTGTGTGTGTGTGTGTGTGTGTGTGTGTGTGTGTGTGTGTGTGTGTGTGTGTGTGTGTGTACTCACCTAGTTGTGCTTGCGGGGGGCTAAGCTCTGGCTCTTTGGCCCAGCCTCTCAACTGTCAACCAACTGGTGTACAGGTTCCTGAGCCTACCAGAAGATTTGAAACTGTGTATGGAGTCAGCCTCCACCACATCACTGCCTAATGCATTCCACTTGTTAACTACTCTGACACTGAAAAAGTTCTTTTTAACGTCTCTGTGGCTCATTTGGGTACTCAGTCTCCAGCTGTGTCCCCTTGTTCGCGTACCACC
Organism: Procambarus virginalis; assembly: GCA_020271785.1. Lineage (NCBI taxonomy): Eukaryota > Metazoa > Arthropoda > Malacostraca > Decapoda > Cambaridae > Procambarus > Procambarus virginalis. Next base: position 3,327,486 of record WNGS01061674.1, on the reverse strand, counting down.
CGTGTTAAACAGTTTATCCTTATCTATTCTTCCAAGTCCCCTGAGAATTTTGTAGGTAGTGATCATGTTTCCTCTTACTCTTCAGTCTTCCAGTGCCGTGAGGTGCATCTTACGCAGCCTTTCCTCGTAACTCATGCCTCTTAGTTCTGGGACTAGTCCAGTGGCATACCTCTGAACTTTTTCAGAGGGCAGAAAAATGCTGGGGCTGCATACTCCAGGATTGGTCTTACATATGTGGTGTACAAGGTTCTGAATGATTCCTTACACAGGTTCCTGAAGGCTGTTCTGATGTTTGCTAGCCTCGCGTAGTGTGTGTGTGTGTGTGTGTGTGTGTGTGTGTGTGTGTGTGTGTGTGTGTGTGTGTGTGTGTGTGAGGGCGGCGCGGGTGTTCCACACGCCATACTGTGAGTGGTGCCACATGCTGTTGTGGGAGGCAGCCGGCATACTAACCTCAGCCCTGAGCACACCGGCCTCATCTCCAGCCTGGGGTTCGATGCTCTTCCTACTGACACCTCCTCTCATCTAGTCTTATTTTGTCTTGTATATTTTCATCCTTCGGTTTACCTCATAGTAAACCAAAGCAAACCACAACAGCTCCCTGACTCCCGAACACCTATTTACTGCTAGGTGAACAGCGGCATCAAATGAATCGTGCCAAACTGACTTTGTCCCGCCCGAGGATCGAACCCGGGATCCTGAAGGTTTGCGAGTCGAGGACCTAGACCAGTCTCCCGCCGGGACAGGTGCTCTACACGGGTGTACATGTTTACAACACGTATACCCGGTCCGTCCGGCTCGTGTTCAAAGTCCGGCTCGTGTTCAAAGTCCGGCTCGTGTTCGGAGTCTGCTCACCGCCCGACTGTCTTTACATTGTTGATGAAAGGAAATTCAGTAATGTTTGTTTGTTGTTTGAGTTCATATGAAAGGTCCTGATTAGCGTCAGTACCTAGTAAAAGGTCCTGTTTAGCGTCAGCAATAGGGTAAAAACAATATTTGATTGTAAAAAGAGAACATAAAACTATTTCAAGTTGTTTCGGGTGCTGCTGGTCGGGCCATTAGCAGGCTGGACCCGGTGTACAGTTGGCCACGCTGGCCCAGGTGGAGGAGCCTCGTCTGCACCTGCCAGGTGACCCCAGCCTCCGGCAGGTGCTCCAGCAGGTGCTGGTGCAGGCTGGGTGGCCCTCCACTCTTAACATTTCCGACCTAGACGAACCTGCCACGCTTGGTACACACACACACACAACACACACACACACACACCACACACACACACACACACACACACACAGACACACACACACACACACGTTGATGATGAGAAGAGTTGTGACAGATGAGGATTGCAGGATCCTCCAAAAGGACCTGAACAGGTTGCAGAGATGGTCAGAGAAATGGCTACTGGAATTCAACACGAGCGAATGTAAAGTTATGGAAATGGGACTAGGAGATAGGAGACCAAAGGAACAGTACACAATGAAGGGGAACTGCCTACCTGTGACGACGCGCGAAAGAGACCTGGGTGTGGACGTAACACCTAATCTATCTCCTGAGGCACATATAAATAGGATAACGACAGCAGCGTACTCTACACTGGCAAAAGTTAGAACATCATTCAGAAACCTAAGTAAGGAGGCATTTAGGGCGCTTTACACTGCCTACGTGAGGCCAGTCTTATAGTATGCCGCCTCATCATGGAGTCCCCATCTGAAAAAGCATATAATGAAACTGGAAAAGGTTCAGAGGTTTGCAACGAGACTCGTCCCAGAGCTACGAGGGATGGGGTATGAGGAGCGCCTGAGGGAACTGTGCCTTACGACACTAGAAATATGAAGGGAGAGGGGGGACATGATAGGAACGTATAAAATACTCAGAGGGATTGACAGAGTGGACATGGACGAAATGTTCACACGGAATAGTAACAGAACGAGGGGACATGGATGGAAGTTGGAAACTCACATGAGTCACAGAGATGTTAGGAAGTTTTCTTTTAGCGTGAGAGTAGTGGGAAAATGGAATGCACTCAAGGAACAGGTTGTGGAAGCAAATACTATTCATAATTTTAAAACCAGGTATGATAGGGAAATGGGACAGGAGTCATTGTTGTAAACAACTGATGCTCGAAAGGCGGGATCCAAGAGTCAATGCTCAATCCTACAGACACAACTAGGTGAATACACACGCGCACGCGCACACACACACACACACACACACACACACACACACACACACACACAGGGGGCCAGGTAGCCTGGTGGATAGCGAGCAGGATTCGTAATTCTGTGGCGCGGGTTCGATTCCCGCACCCGGCAGAAACAAATGGGCAAAGTTTCTTTCACCCTGAATGCCCCTGTTACCTAGCAGTAAATAGGTACCTGGGAGTTAGTCAGCTGTCACGGGCTGCTTCCTGGGGGGTGTGTGTGTGTGTGTATGTGGTGTGGGAAAAAAAAATAGTAAAACAGTTGATTGACAGTTGAGAGGCGGGCCGAAAGAGCAAAGCTCAACCCCCGTAAAATACAACTAAGTGAATACAACTAAGTGAATACACACACACACACACAGCCACAGAGATATTAGAAAGAACTTTTTTAGTGTCAGAATGGTTGACAAATGGAATGCACTAGGCAGTGATGTGGTGGAGGCTGACTCCATACACAGTTTTAATGTAGATATGATAAGAGCCCAGTAGGCTCAGGAACCTGTACACCTGTTGATTGACGGTTGAGAGGTGGGACCAAAGAGCCAGAGCTCAACCCCCGCAAGCACAATTAGGGGAGTACAAATACATCAGTACACACCTCGTTGTTCAACATCTCCGGTTGAACGTGGAATGCAATTGTATGAAGAAGCCTTAAACAGTCTAAACTAATCCAAACGGCCTAAACCAATCTAAATGGCCTAACCTGACTTCTATTTCCTAATTAAATCTATGCATCTTATCTTAATCCATGTGTCACAACTTACTCTAAATGTTACAATCTTTCTGCAACCTGTCTACCTAGCTAAATATCCTAACCCTATATAAACGATGTGACCATTAATTGGCCAGCAGTTAAATGATAAGAGTCTGTGAATTCTGATAATCATGATGACTTTTCCTTTTCAATAATTTAACAGAATTCAGATAGTCCAGAGTTGGCGACATTTATTTGAGTAAGTTCTGTCCACTCGGATTTCTAAGGAAAATACACATATCTCTCTCGTTTTCTGAGATAATATATATATATATAATATATATATATATATATATATATATATATATATATATATATATATATATATATATATATATATATATATATATATATATATATATGTTATTAAATATGACCGAAAAAGTAAGATTAATAATTCTAACACGAATTTTCTCAATTTTCCTTATGTTTGTTTTTACTGATGACGGTAAATGAAAAATCAATTCTCCAAAATTCATTCTTTATTTCTTAGTCTGACGCGACACTTGAACGCGTTTCGTAATAACTAATTACATTTTCAAAGACTTTTAGTTTTCACACACAACTATAACCTTAAAGCACTAAACAGTTCTTTACTATGCTATGATTTAAACAGCTTTCATCTTTCATTTTATACCCGCGTTTTGGGTGAGGTGATATGTTACAACAGTTTTTAATGAGGTGAACAAAACTTTCAACAAAGGACAGAACACGAAAACAATGGATATTAACTGGATATTAACTGGGTAAATTGAAGGTATGAATGGAAGTAACTGCGGAAGGGCCTATTGGCCCATATTTCTTGATGCTTCTATATTGGAGCGGGGTCTTGAAGTGGGTAGAATATAGTTGTGCATTAATTGACTGTTGATTGCTGGTGTTGACTTCTTGATGTGTAGTGCCTCGCAGATGTCAAGCCGCCTGCTATCGCTGTACCTATCGATGATTTCTGTGTTATTTGTTAAGATTTCTCTGGTGATGGTTTGGTTGTGGGAAGAGAGTATATGTTCCTTAATGGAGCCCTGTTGCTTATGCATCGTTAAACGCCTGGAAAGAGATGTTGTTGTCTTGCCTATATACTGAGTTTTTTGGGGCTTACAGTCCCCAAGTGGACATTTAAAGGCATAGACGACGTTTGTCTCTTTTAGGGCGTTCTGCTCCGTGTCTGGAGAGTTTTTCATTAGTAGGCTGGCTGTTTTTTTGGTTTTATAGTAAATCGTTAGTTGTATCTTCTGATTTTTGTCTGTAGGGATAACATTTCTATTAACAATATCTTTCAGGACCCTTTCCTCCGTTTTATGAGCGGTGGAGAAGAAGTTCCTGTAAAATAGTCTAATAGGGGGTATAGGTGTTGTATTAGTTGTTTCTTCAGAGGTTGCATGGCGTTCTACTTTCCTTCTTATGATGTCTTCAATGAAACCATTGGAGAAGCCGTTGTTGACTAGGACCTGCCTTACCCTACAGAGTTCTTCGTCGACTTGCTTCCATTCTGAGCTGTGGCTGAGAGCACGGTCGACATAAGCGTTAACAACACTCCTCTTGTACCTATCTGGGCAGTCACTGTTGGCATTTAGGCACATTCCTATGTTTGTTTCCTTAGTGTAGACTGCAGTGTGGAAACCTCCGCTCCTTTCCATGACTGTTACATCTAGAAAGGGCAGCTTCCCATCCTTCTCCATCTCGTAAGTGAAACGTAACACAGAATTCTGCTCAAACGCTTCTTTCAGCTCCTGCAGATGTCTGACATCAGGTACCTGTGTAAAAATGTCGTCAACATACCTGCAGTATATGGCCGGTTTCAAGTTTAAGTCGACTAAGACTTTTTCCTCGATAGTACCCATGTAGAAGTTTGCAAACAGGACGCCTAGGGGAGAACCCATGGCGACCCCATCTACTTGCTTATACATGTGCCCATCCGGGCTCAAGAAGGGTGCCTCCTTAGTACAAGCTTGGAGTAGTTTCCTCAGGATATTTTCTGGCATGTCAAGGGGAGTACAGGCCGGGTCTCGATACACTCGGTCCACTATCATCCCGATTGTTTCATCCACAGGTACGTTGGTGAACAGTGATTCTACGTCCAACGAGGCTCTTATCCCTGTAGCCCGTGTTCCCCGCAGTAAGTCAACAAATTCCTTCGGGGATTTCAGGCTGAAGTTGCACGGGACATAAGGAGTCAGTAAGCCGTTGAGTCGTTTCGCCAGTCTGTACGTGGGTGTGGGTATCTGGCTGATAATTGGCCGAAGTGGGTTTCCAGGCTTATGCGTCTTGACGTTTCCATACGCATATCCAGGTTTATATTCTCCAATAATCTTTGGCAGGTGGAGTCCGGATTTCTTGGCATTCACAGTTTCAATCAACTTGTTGACCTTTGTTTTCAATTCGGCTGTAGTGTCCTTCGTTACCCTTTGGAATTTAGTTTGGTCAGAGAGTATGCTGTTCATTTTCGCCAGATATTCGTCTTTCTTAAGGATGACGTATATTGGCGACTTGTCGCCTCTCCTGACAACTATCTCCTTGTTCTCACGAAGGCTCTTGGCTGCCGCTTTGAGCTCGGGGGTCAGTATGGTACTTCTGTAGTTGCCTCGATTCTTTCCTCCTTCTGCAATAAGTTCAGCTTGTAAGGTGTCTTTGGTGGTGACCTTCTTTTGTGCTTCGAGGTCAAATATGTCGTCCAACAGGATCTCCAACTCCACTTTCCGGGCCAACGCACTTGGTCTGGACATAACGTGACAGTTTATACCCAGATTTAGGAGAGTGACTTGGTCCTCAGTGAGGTTGATACCTGCAAGGTTCAGGAAGCCGTCTCTTGGTCGTGGAATTGCCATGGGTCCTCCATATAGTGTTGTTAGCTTCTTGATAATCCTTGTTTCCGTGCTGAGGTGATGTCGGTCTGTGAGGATGTCAAGGTGTTGTTCGATGCGGGTGCGGAGACTTTCGTCGATGTTGCTGTTTCTCCATTCGTTTGTGGCCTGAAGTAGTTGCGTTTTATTGTCTTTGATATCATTTTCTGCCTTGTATATCTGATTACGAATCAGATCTTGGCGATCAGATATACAAGGCAGAAAATGATATCAAAGACAATAAAACGCAACTACTTCAGGCCACAAACGAATGGAGAAACAGCAACATCGACGAAAGTCTCCGCACCCGCATCGAACAACACCTCGACATCCTCACAGACCGACATCACCTCAGCACGGAAACAAGGATTATCAAGAAGCTAACAACACTATATGGAGGACCCATGGCAATTCCACGACCAAGAGACGGCTTCCTGAACCTTGCAGGTATCAACCTCACTGAGGACCAAGTCACTCTCCTAAATCTGGGTATAAACTGTCACGTTATGTCCAGACCAAGTGCGTTGGCCCGGAAAGTGGAGTTGGAGATCCTGTTGGACGACATATTTGACCTCGAAGCACAAAAGAAGGTCACCACCAAAGACACCTTACAAGCTGAACTTATTGCAGAAGGAGGAAAGAATCGAGGCAACTACAGAAGTACCATACTGACCCCCGAGCTCAAAGCGGCAGCCAAGAGCCTTCGTGAGAACAAGGAGATAGTTGTCAGGAGAGGCGACAAGTCGCCAATATACGTCATCCTTAAGAAAGACGAATATCTGGCGAAAATGAACAGCATACTCTCTGACCAAACTAAATTCCAAAGGGTAACGAAGGACACTACAGCCGAATTGAAAACAAAGGTCAACAAGTTGATTGAAACTGTGAATGCCAAGAAATCCGGACTCCACCTGCCAAAGATTATTGGAGAATATAAACCTGGATATGCGTATGGAAACGTCAAGACGCATAAGCCTGGAAACCCACTTCGGCCAATTATCAGCCAGATACCCACACCCACGTACAGACTGGCGAAACGACTCAACGGCTTACTGACTCCTTATGTCCCGTGCAACTTCAGCCTGAAATCCCCGAAGGAATTTGTTGACTTACTGCGGGGAACACGGGCTACAGGGATAAGAGCCTCGTTGGACGTAGAATCACTGTTCACCAACGTACCTGTGGATGAAACAATCGGGATGATAGTGGACCGAGTGTATCGAGACCCGGCCTGTACTCCCCTTGACATGCCAGAAAATATCCTGAGGAAACTACTCCAAGCTTGTACTAAGGAGGCACCCTTCTTGAGCCCGGATGGGCACATGTATAAGCAAGTAGATGGGGTCGCCATGGGTTCTCCCCTAGGCGTCCTGTTTGCAAACTTCTACATGGGTACTATCGAGGAAAAAGTCTTAGTCGACTTAAACTTGAAACCGGCCATATACTGCAGGTATGTTGACGACATTTTTACACAGGTACCTGATGTCAGACATCTGCAGGAGCTGAAAGAAGCGTTTGAGCAGAATTCTGTGTTACGTTTCACTTACGAGATGGAGAAGGATGGGAAGCTGCCCTTTCTAGATGTAACAGTCATGGAAAGGAGCGGAGGTTTCCACACTGCAGTCTACACTAAGGAAACAAACATAGGAATGTGCCTAAATGCCAACAGTGACTGCCCAGATAGGTACAAGAGGAGTGTTGTTAACGCTTATGTCGACCGTGCTCTCAGCCACAGCTCAGAATGGAAGCAAGTCGACGAAGAACTCTGTAGGGTAAGGCAGGTCCTAGTCAACAACGGCTTCTCCAATGGTTTCATTGAAGACATCATAAGAAGGAAAGTAAACGCCATGCAACCTCTGAAGAAACAACTAATACAACACCTATACCCCCTATTAGACTATTTTACAGGAACTTCTTCTCCACCGCTCATAAAACGGAGGAAAGGGTCCTGAAAGATATTGTTAATAGAAATGTTATCCCTACAGACAAAAATCAGAAGATACAACTAACGATTTACTATAAAACCAAAAAAACAGCCAGCCTACTAATGAAAACTCTCCAGACACGGAGCAGAACGCCCTAAAAGAGACAAACGTCGTCTATGCCTTTAAATGTCCACTTGGGGACTGTAAGCCCCAAAAACTCAGTATATAGGCAAGACAACAACATCTCTTTCCAGGCGTTTAACGATGCATAAGCAACAGGGCTCCATTAAGGAACATATACTCTCTTCCCACAACCAAACCATCACCAGAGAAATCTTAACAAATAACACAGAAATCATCGATAGGTACAGCGATAGCAGGCGGCTTGACATCTGCGAGGCACTACACATCAAGAAGTCAACACCAGCAATCAACAGTCAATTAATGCACAACTATATTCTACCCACTTCAAGACCCCGCTCCAATATAGAAGCATCAAGAAATATGGCCAATAGGCCCTTCCGCAGTTACTTCCATTCATACCTTCAATTTACCCAGTTAATATCCAGTTAATATCCATTGTTTTCGTGTTCTGTCCTTTGTTGAAAGTTTTGTTCACCTCATTAAAAACTGTTGTAACATATCACCTCACCCAAAACGCGGGTATAAAATGAAAGATGAAAGCTGTTTAAATCATAGCATAGTAAAGAACTGTTTAGTGCTTTAAGGTTATAGTTGTGTGTGAAAACTAAAAGTCTTTGAAAATGTAATTAGTTATTACGAAACGCGTTCAAGTGTCGCGTCAGACTAAGAAATAAAGAATGAATTTTGGAGAATTGATTTTTCATTTACCGTCATCAGTAAAAACAAACATAAGGAAAATTGAGAAAATTCGTGTTAGAATTATTAATCTTACTTTTTCGGTCATATTTAATAACATATTATCTATATAATATATACTATATATATATATATATACTATATATATATATATATATAATATAATATATATATATATATATATATATAATATGTTGCAATCCAGCTGGGATCGCCCCATTGCCGACGAAGAAGCTGTGACTTTGCTAGAAGCTGTGACAACACCACATGACACTGTTCGACTTAGAGCTGTAGCAGCTCCCCATGCAGGTGAATTCCTATTAGCAATCCCAATGTCAGCAACTGGCACTCACACCGCAGGCCCTCCGAATTGCCGTGGCTCTCCGCCTTGCTGCCCCAATCCACACCGAATACATGTGTTTTTGCGGCGAGGCAGAGACCGACAGGTACAGACGGCATGGCCTTCTCTGCCAAAGGACAGGAGGATGGCATGCAAGACACGGCGAGGTAAATGACATTAATAAGAGAAGCCTTAACACAGCCGGTTGTCCAGCAGAGAGAGAGCCCCGTTACCTAATGTCTCGCAACTCTGATGAGCCTGTCGGTCGCCCAGACGGAATCACAGTGAACCCCCTGGAAGAATGGTAGATAGTTGGTGTGGGACTACACTTGCCTTTCAACTTTAGCCAACACCTATGTTGACTTCAGTGTTACACAAGCAGGAGGAGCTGCCAATCACCGGGAAGCAGCCAAGTCACGTAAATACAGAGACCTTGAGCACCACTACAATTTTGTCCCCATTGCCTCAGAGACACTTGGTGCCTGGGGTAAAAGTGCTGCTAGCATT
>WNGS01061674.1:3279285-3289571 GCA_020271785.1 Procambarus virginalis | reverse complement strand
CTAGTGGCATACCCTGAACTTTTTCCAGCTTCGTCTTGTGCTTGACAAGGTACGGGCTCCATGCAAGTGCCGCATACTCCAGGATTGGTCTTACATATGTGGTATACAAGATTCTGAATGATTCCTTACACAGGTTCCTGAAGGCTGTTCTGATGTTAGCCAGCTTCGCATATGTCGCAGGCGTAAATCTTTATGTGGCTTCAGGAGACAGGTTTGGTGTGATATCACCTCCTAGATCTTTCTCTCTGTAGTGGTGGTGGGCACACTAGCGGTGTGTGGACACATTAGAGGTGGTGGCCACACTAGCGTGGTGGGCACACTAGAGGTGGTGGCCACACTAGTGGTGGTGGCCACACTAGCAGTGGTGGCCACACTAGCGGTGGTGGACACATTAGAGGTGTGGCCACACTAGCGGTGGTGGGCACTAGAGGTGGTGGCCACACTAGTGTGGTGGCCACACTAGCAGTGGTGGCCTACTAGCGGTGTGGCCACAATAGGGTGGTGGCCACACTAGCGGTGATGGCCACACTAGCGTGGTGGCCACACTAGTTGGTAGCCACACTAGTAGTGGTGGCCAATTAGTGGTGGTGGCCCACTGCGTATGGCCCACTAGCCGTGATGGCCACACTAGCGGTGGTGGGCACACTAGAGGTGGTGGCCACACTAGTGGTGTGGCCACACTAGCGGTGGTGGCCACACTAGCGGTGGTGGTCATACTAGCGTTAGTGGTCAAACTAGCGGTGGTGGGCCACACAAGCGGTAGTGGCCAACCTAGCCGTGGTGGCCACACTAGCTGTTGTGGCCATATTAGCCGTGGTGGCACACTACCCGTGGTGGCCAAACTAGTGGTGGTGGCCACACTATCGGTGGTGGCCACACTAGCGGTGGTGGTCATACTAGCAGTGGAGGCCACACTAGCGGTGGTGGCCACACTAGCCGTGGTGTCCACACTAGCTGTGGTGGCCACTAGCCGTGGTGGCCCACTAGCGGTGGTGGCCACACTAGCAGTGGTGCCACAGTAGTCACATTGGTGGTGGTGGCCACACTAGCCGTGGTGGCCACACTAGCGGTGGTGGGCACACTAGAGGTGGGTGGCCACACTAGAGGTGGTGGCCACACTAGCGGTGGTGGCCACACTAGTTACACTGGCGTTGATGGCCACACTAGCGGTGGTGGCCACCTAGCGTGGTGGGCACACACTAGAGGTGGTGGCACACTAGAGGTGGTGCCACACTAGCGGTGGTGGCCACACTAGCAGTGGTGGCCATACTAGCGGTAGTGGCCACACTAGCGGTGGTGGCCACACTAGCGGTGGTGGCCACACTAGCGGTGGTGCCCACACTAGCGGTGGTGGCACACTAGAGGTGGTGGCACACTAGTGGTGGTGGCCACACTAGTGGTGGTGGCCACACTAGTGGTGGTGGCCACACTAGTGGTGGTGGCCACACTAGCGGTAGTGGCCAAGTAGCCGTGGTGGCCACACTAGCGGTGGTGGGCACACTAGAGGTGGTGGCCACACTAGCGGTGGTGGCCATACTAGCGGTAGTGGCCAAACTAGCGGTGGTGGCCACACTAGCGGTAGTGGCCAACCTAGCCGTGGTGGCCACACTAGTTGTTGTGGCTATACTAGCCGTGGTGGCCACACTACCCGTGGTGGCCACACTACCCTTGGTGGCCACACTAGTGGTGGCCACACTATCGGTGGTGGCCACACTATCGGTTGTGGCCACACTAGCGGTGGTGGCCACACTAGCGGTGGTGGCCACACTAGCGGTGGTGGCCACACTAGCGGTGGTGGCCACACTAGCGGTGGTGGCCACACTAGTCACACTGGCGGTGGTGGCCACACTAACGGTGGTGGCCACACTAGTTACACTGGCGGTGATGGCCACACTAGTTACACTGGCGGTGATGGCCACACTAGCAGTGGTGGCCACACTAGTCACACTGGCGGTGGTGGCCACACTAGCGGTGGTGGCCACACTAGTTACACTAGCGGTGATGGCCACACTAGTTACACTGGCGGTGATGGCCACACTAGCGGTGGTGGCCACACTAGCGGTGGTGGCCACAATAGCGGTGGTGGCCACACTAGCGGTGGTGGCCACACTAGTTACACTGGCGGTGATGGCCACACTAGTTACACTGGCGGTGATGGCCACACTAGCGGTGATGGCCACACTAGCGGTGGTGGCCACAATAGCGGTGGTGGCCACAACAGCGGTGATGGCCACACTAGCGGTGGTGGCCACACTAGCGGTGGTGGCCACACTAGCGGTGGTGGCCACACTAGCGGTGGTGGCCACACTAGCGGTGATGGCCACACTAGCGGTGGTGGCCACACTAGCGGTGGTGGCCATACTAGCGGTGGTGGCCACACTGGCGGTGGTGGCCACACTGGCGGTGGTAGCCACATTAGCGGTGATGGCCACACTGGCGGTGGTGGCCACATTGGCGGTGGTGGCCACACTGGCGGTGGTGGCCACACTACCGGTGATGGCCACACTAGCGGTGGTGGCCACACTAGCGGTGGTGGCCACACTGGCGGTGGTGGCCACACTGGCGGTGGTAGCCACATTAGCGGTGATGGCCACACTGGCGGTGGTGGCCACATTGGCGGTGGTGGCCACACTGGCGGTGGTAGCAACATTAGCGGTGATGGCCACACTGGCGGTGGTAGCCACATTGGCGGTGGTGGCCACACTGGCGGTGGTGGCCACACTACCGGTGATGGCCACACCAGATACATGTCACAAGCGGTGCTGGCCACACCAGACTCGTTCCTGCAACAAACTTGATTATCATCCTATATCGCTGACCCAAATATATTGCCTGGGGGGGCGGGATGGTGGTGCTTGTGTGGGATGTGGTGCTGGTGGTGATGGTGGTGGGGCTGGTGGTGCGGGGGGCTGTTGGACGTGGTATGGATGCTGGTGGTTGTGGGGGCTAGTGGTGGTTGATGAGGGTAGGTATAATGAGAGGGAGGGTTATAGTGGAGGTGGAGGGATGTGAGGGTTAGGGTGATTCGAGTCAGGTTGGGGACAGGGTTTTTTTTTGCAGGGATTTTCCTGCGCGGGCCCTAAGCCTCTGGCTGGCCCACTAAGTGTTGCTTGTTTCTGTTTTACTTGGGCGGAGTATGAGTATTTATGACTCGTACGGTCGCTTCAGTAAGATTTTGCCATATGTGTTTAACAACTTCTTCTGCTCTGTTGAATCTAAGTTGAAATCTTAATGGGTTTGTAACTGTGCACTGTGTTAGATAATGTTCCAGTGGTCTGTCGGGCATTTCTCCACAGTGCTGACATTTCCTCTCATCTTAAGGGGACAGGGGTGGTTGGGGACAGTGGTGGTTGGGGACAGTGGTGGTTGGGGACAGTGGTGGTTGGGGGACAAGGGGGTGGTTGTGAGTGGTTGGTTGTGAGAGTGCTGGTTACGATTGGGTGGAAATAGTTGCGGTGGATATGATCATGTTCTGGACAGATGTGGTGGGGCGAGGGGGCGTTATGCTTGAAGTAGTTTATTGGAGGTGGCTTTCATGGCATCTTCTTCTTTTTGAATGGGGTCCATGACTTTTCATATCAGAGAAATTGCAAAGGCGGTCTACCTGACTGAGAGGAGAACTTTTGCTATATCCAGAGTCTCGGAGTGAGGATGACAAACACAACGATCCCAAGCCATTTAAAGTAAGAATGACCTATAACAAAAAGGGAAATAAATTTGCCCAGACAGTTAAATGAGAGTGACAGGGAGGAAGAAATGTAGTGATCCACGACAGACAGGACTACATTTTCAGACTTTAAGACATTCTCAGCAGGAAGATCTCACCAGAAAGATGCAACAGCATCACATACGGCAAGACACACAAAATAATAGAAGTAAGTGGCTCTTTTTTTCCCTTAACATGTCAATTATTTTTTATCAGAAGCTGGAGTGGACGGTTCAATTAGCCAAGGAATTTGGTGAATTTGGGGCGTGTTCACCAGCCCTTCATGACAGTTGGGACAGAAGAGGCCGTTGAACACCTAACAACTGACAAGATTTAAGAATATTGTTTTCGTTACTCCTGAAGAAAAAATAATTTACACAGATGTTATAGTTTTTAAGTATCCGACATACTTGAATCCTGAATTTCTTCATCTCAACAATGAAAGTGTTGAGTTGGCTAAGAGGAACATTGTACGTGGTGAAAAACAAAGCTAGATTGTTGCCTTGTAAAAGGGCTCCAAAAAGACTTTCTGTCAGGACTTGGATTCAGGAGAGTGGCAAGTTATATTGAGGTGCCAGCACTATGCATGAAGTGTTCTCGTTGGGGACGCATGGCCTGGCAATGCCAGTTTGCCCCAGAAGTCGGTACTATGGGAAGAAGCATGACTCGCGATAGTGTAGAGTCAAGATTGAAAAAGATGACAATATTTTGCCATCTTGCAGCAATTGTCGAGGCATCTACCATGCTGGTTCCTCTCTATGTCCCACGAAGACCCATTTGAGAGATGCCAAACCAGGACCAAATGGAGGGTAAACGAAGCTCCGAACAGAGGCATGATCGTAAAACGGCAACAAGGAACACACAGTGGGGAGACCAACGATAGCCTCTGTGACCAACGTTAGCGAGGAAGGAACGGCGATGATTAAGGTTTGCCTGGTGGCAGTAGGAGAGGAAGTCGAAAAAGTGTCCCCTCGTGGTGGTGAGGTGCAGAACAACGTCGTGAACTCTGAGGTTGATGCACACATTAGTTACGGCAGGTAGACGGAGTGAAGTGGGAAGTGAAAGAGGGGAAAGAAAGCAAGGAAGACAATGGAGTATCGCTGATGGAAGAGTCTCAGGAAAATGAACTCTAGTGAGGGAAGTGCTCAATTCTCTGTGGTGGAAAATGCTGTGCAAAATGTAAGGAAAAATAAAAAAAAGTTTAGACGAATGTAAGTGGAGGACAAAGTTAAAAATCAAGTCACCTGTGATATCAGTAGGTGCACACGTGAGGAGCAAGGAGCTGTGTTACAGTGTTGGGAGTCTGTGTCAAAGGGGTTTTAGCTTCTCAGTAAATTTGCAGAAAACTTAGAAGTTAGGGGATTGAAAACTCCTCAAGAAAACAATATTGTTCGAGGATAATGTCTTGGAACGTTAACGGGTTTTAAAAATAGAGCACTGAATGTGCATTACTATTATGTTCTTAGAGAGACTCTTGACTTGGTAGGATGGAGTAAATTCTTGGACAAAGATCCTCCCAAGGATCAGACTTGGGAGGATCAGTCACTTTGCGTTAAAAGTGTGTACATACAAGAACCTATGATTCTTGTTATTTGATTACTTTGTTATTTGAACTTTCCGATGACTGTTGAATTAAGGTATATGTATGTTAATGTATATTGTTATCTGTCTACTGTATGTAATTAAGAGCCCCTTGAGGAACTTGAAGTAGATGGGAGTAGAAGTAGCTTAAGCGATGCTGTTCTTTAAGGATGTATTTAATTATCTTAACAAACATCTTAAACTTGAACTTCAGTGTATTTCCATAATAACTACCTCCCTCAATGTTCAAGTACTTACTAATGTTTCTCTTAATTCATTTCTTTTCTCAGATTCCAACGCTGTTTCTCTCAGATTACATTGACAGCTCCCCCAAACGCTACCAATGTTACCCTGTTTATGTGTGCCTCTGGTGTATGATTATAAATAATATTCACTCCAACTCTTAGTGATATTTTCGATTCTCGAAGTTGCAGTCAAATTATTGAGTGTATTTGTTCTGGCCTCATATTTTATTCTTCCGTTTGTCTGTCCACTTTTAGAGTTGGTCAAGGTCTTCCTGTAATTCTCTGCATTCATCCTTAATTTTTGCATATTTTACTAACTTGGCATTATCAGTTAGAGTATTAGTAGTGATTTGGTTATTTTTAGTAGTCTGGTGGCTATGAAAGTGCATTTAACTTCTGCAACTGCTTTCAATGGCACCCATTTCCATAGTGGTCACATCACAGGCTATCTGTTGACAGTAATTAGGCACGCAAGAGGAGTCACCGAGGTTCATTGTGTCTCAGATAGAGAGTTTCACACGATACATCGATCAAATAGGTGCCTCTAAACACGTTTATGATCCTACAGCCCAGGTAAATGGAATATAGGTGTCTTGATCTGTCACTGGTTCAATGCGTGGACACACTCTGGTGCCAAAGCCTCCTGGGGCCTCACAAATGTAATATTCTGTGACAAACTCTATGTAGCGTCGATTCACGGAGCTTTGCTCGATTATTTAAATAGTGAAAGTAGAATGCGGTGGCAGGACTTGAAGTTCTTTCCAAAAACTGACATAATAATACCCAGGGAACTTCAAGTTACGTTCATCGAGAATGTTACTTGTAAAGTCCATACAAAAGCATACACACACCAGGAATCGTTCTCACTGTGTTAATGGGCTCGGGCACTGAGTCTTGACCCCCTCCCCCCTTGCTTAGGAACACATTGGAACTGACTGAACACTTCTGAATACTCTGGTATGTATTGGAACTGACTGAACACTTCTGAATACTCTGGTATGTATTGGAACTGACTGAACACTTCTGAATACTCTGGTATGTATTGGAACTTAATGAACACTTCTGAACACTCTGGAGAGAAATGCCCACGAGACTTGCAGTGATAAGGGACACTCATGCAATATTCACAAATATGAAAAACAAATAAACAATCAATGAACATAAATATACAGACAACAATAACATAATAACAATGATTAACGCATGTCACAATGCCGAGAATAATCAGCGAAATAAAATGCACGTCACTTTGGCACTAATAACAATGAAATAATTAAAAGTCACGGAGACAATAATGGGTCATTAGATACGTACAAGTCAATGAGACAAGAGTTCCAGTGAACTCCCACAAGTCACAGAGGACCTAAATCTGCGTGGGATTAGGCTCTTGCACCTGAACAGGTGTTCAAAGGTCACTATGCAGGCTGACGGCTCGGACAAAATGCAGGTCGTCTCAATCTTTATATTTCTGCATCTGTTCTGGGACGACCAAGAAATATACTTGATTGGGCGGTCGGCCATCGAGATCACTTCAAGGGCAAAACTAACAAGGAAATAAAGAGGCAGTGTACTTACAACAATGGCCGGCCTCTGCTCCTTCAACATGTCATTCTCACATTCCCAGCAGGTGAGCGAGGACCTTCCTTAATCCGTTGACACAGCGAGGTGCGACAGACTCCAGGACTGTGTGGGGTGGTGGTCTCCTACTTCACCTGACTCTCATGCACCTACACTGCAGGTGGTAAGATGAGCGAGGATACTTGTAGACGTAGCGGGGTGGTAGTAGCTGTGAGGATCACGGGTTATCTTTCACAGTGGGACTTATCTAACACTGTTCAAATAACAGTGACTTCGGAGAAGTGAGCTCTAGCTCTTCCTAACCCCTGCCTATCAGCCTATTGTTCCTGCTGCGTGTTACCTTGGCATACTTGAAGTTCAATTCATTGTCGACGTGGGGCGTAAATTGTTAATTGAGGTGACATTCACAATTATTTATGTTCATTTTGTCAGCGCCTTCAGCCGTCCTTCTCTAGTTTGTCTAGTTCCCTTTCAATCTTGTGTGTGATCTCAACCCTCAACAATGATTGTAAAAAGGTACTACGTAAAATGCAATTATATAGTACAAATTGGTACTGTTTACTTAATAAAGTCCGAAACAGATATAGCTAAATAACCAACAAATATTCTTAGGCCTTGTATAGCACACATATGTACTATATTATGCCTCAGAGAGCATGTATTAGGAGTAGGAAGGTTAGGTTAGGGTAGTTTAGGTTGTCTTTGCAACATAAATATAAAATATTTTCCATTTTTTTCCAAATTCAATAGTAACGATTTCTACTTTCTAATTCTCCATTACGTCATATATGTACAAAGGTCCTCAATGTTAGTATAAGTACTAACTAAGCAGGAGGATGGGCTCTGAGATAATATCTACTCTGAACAAATCCACAAGGGCCGTGACGAGGATTCGAACGTACGTAAGAGATCATCCCAGACGCTGCCTTAATCGACTGAGCTACCACATGGTCAAAAAGAGTTGAAACCAGAAGTTCTACTGGACTTACTTGGATCCTGCAGCCTCTCCGAGACACAAACCAGGGTTTTACACAACTCCCCCATGCACTCGAGCTATGTCAATAGTAGTTGGAACCCTCGTCACGGCTCTTGGGGATTTGTTCATTGATACATCACGCTATTGTGATTTCTGTGTGTTATCGACTCTGTTTCTTATATCTAGAGTTGTGAAATAATTAGGTTCCAGTACCCTGTCCATGTAGTTTATCCATCTTTTTTTTTGTTTTTTTGAGATATATACAAGAGTTGTTACATTCTTGTACAGCCACTAGTACGCGTAGCGTTTCGGGCAGGTCCCTGGAATACGATCCCCTGCCGCGAAGAATCGTTTTTTCATCCAAGTACACATTTTACTGTTGCGTTAAACAGAGGCTACAGTTAAGGAATTGCGCCCAGTAAATCCTCCCCGGCCAGGATACGAACCATGACATAGCGCTCGCGGAACGCCGGCGAGTGTCTCCGTACTTATCAAGACTCCAGGCACGTGTTACTTTCTAATATTGCTATAAATAGCTATACAACTTGACATGAAAGAGTCATTGTTCAAATGTGTCAATGGCGTTTAAATATTTGCCAGCTTTGATCAGGCTGTCGATGTTACACTGTTCACATCCACTCCAAAGTCTATCTATCTATCTATCTATCTATCTATTCCAATCTACAGTTGTAGTTATAAGTAGTATTCTGTCGATTTAGTCTGGACTTCATTTTTTTTTTTCAACTTATTTACTCACTCCAACCTCAACTCTGACAATAAAAAAGGAATTGATAACGTTTCAGTCCGTCTTGTGACCATTACGCCGTATAATGGTCCATTAGATAGCTTGATAATGATCCAGGACGGATCGAAACGACGTGAATTCCTTATTTCATGTATTTGGGTAGGCTGTTAAACCATTTGCCTCATAATGTCTGACTCACTGTTCCCAAATTAATTGCCTAACAAAATTGGGATTTAACTCTAACTACCATTTAATCTGATCATTCATGAAATCTGTTATAGCCTTTTCTGTATATCTGTATAGGCCTCCCCGGTTTTAACAATCGTCATTTGGTTTGAATCATCTGAAAATCGCAGGTTGTTCCACATGAACGACCTCGTTTCCATCTGGTTGGTCATTCGCATCAATTTAGCAGCGGCAATGATCTTAGGACCAAGCCTTAAGTGACTCGACTTGTCACATCCCTCCAGTTCGATACCTCGTTGTCGAGTGTGAGCCTTGTCTTCTGCCCTTCAGGCTCCTTAATTCACTCTTCCTAATTATTCTAGATTATCTGCTCGTCTTGTACTTCTTGCGTTTTTTATGTAAACTGTTACTTTGTTACCTTGTTGGTGTTTACATTTTGTGGTGATTTAGTTGTAAATTGTTTCGGTTTTGTTATGTTTTGGTAGTGTTGTAATGCGGTGTTATTTTTGCAGGTTGAAAATGGCATCTTTTGTGTTTGAATAGAACTGTATTGGCATTTGATTATATGTGACGGTGTCTTGATACGGTAGTGTGACGGTTCCTGTGTGGTGGTCATACTTTGGTAATATGAAGGTGACAGCGAAAAAAACAATAATAATAATAATGAAGTATATGATACAATTCTGAAGATGTGCAATGGGATCGAACACCACTCCTGGATTCCCGGGCACACGCTCTACCCATTTAACCAAGATGAGCTCAAATTACCAAAAGGCTAGATCTATCCTAATGCATGCACTCGTTATTTTCTCATATATACATGCCATTCTTCTGGGCCAGATTCACGAAGCAGTTACGCAAGCACTTACGAACGTGTATATCTTTCCTCAATCTTGACGGCTTTGATTACATTTATTAAACACTTTACAAACATGAAAACTTGCCAATCAACTGTTGTTATTGTTACAAACAGCCTCCTGGTCCTTCGAAGCTCATTAACTGTTTAATAATTGTAAGCAAAGCCGCCAAGATTGAGAAACGATGTACACGTTCGTAAGTGCTTGCGTAACCCTTCGTGAATCTCTCCCACTGATTTTTTAGCAATAATAATAAATATTTATTAAGAAAATATTATATTTATTAAGCTATTGGCTTGTCAAAGGTTTTTTCTCACCTGAACAGCACTGTTACGAACCGCAGCGTCGTTCATCTCACAAAGTCAAACGCAGACGGAAAAATAAATCATCTCGGAGAACTGAACTGAACCAA
>WNGS01061674.1:3260868-3272596 GCA_020271785.1 Procambarus virginalis | reverse complement strand
TTCTCCTCAATTCGCCTTCATCAGAGCAAGATAGGGAGGGAGGGAGGGAGGAGGGAAGCTGATTGATTGATGAAGATTAAACCACCCAAGAGGTGGCACGGGCATGAATAGCCCGTAAAGAGGGAAACGTTAGTAAGCAGACATAATAGCCAGCTCCCAGGAAGACACACATCACCTTACCACCAGGAAATGGAGATGAAACTTTACTTTTTGAAGAAAGAAAGGAAGAAAACAGACTGTTCCTTCCTCTTATAGGAATAACAAAAACACAAGAGAATAGTATTTAATCCCTAAATGTGCCGCCATTCGGAAAACACTTTTAGGGATTAAATGTATTCTCCTGAGTTTTTGTTAATTCCTATGAGAGAAGGACCATTTGTTTTAAGTATATCTTGATCCTTCTGAAGATGTATTATTAAATACGAAAGTACTTAAGGAAA
This sequence comes from Procambarus virginalis, assembly GCA_020271785.1. NCBI lineage: Eukaryota > Metazoa > Arthropoda > Malacostraca > Decapoda > Cambaridae > Procambarus > Procambarus virginalis. The sequence goes on along the minus strand of WNGS01061674.1, from coordinate 3,272,156 downwards.
CTCCTGTCTTAATCCTTCCTTTGTTGTCTGACACTCTCACATTGTTCATCACGCGTTAATTTCTTCGTTATTTATACGCTCCCTTACCAGTGACGCAGCTCTTACGCCCTCACTAGTGACGCAGCTCTTACGCCCTCACTAGTGACGCAACTCTTACACCCTCACCAGTGACGCAACTCTTACACCCTCACTAGTGACGCAGCTCTTACACCCTCACTAGTGACGCAGCTCTTACACCCTCACTAGTGACGCAGCTCTTTCACCCTCACCAGTGACGCAGCTCTTACACCCTCACTAGTGACGCAGCTCTTTACACCCTCACTAGTGACGCAGCTCTTACACCCTCACTAGTGACGCAGCTCTTACACCCTCACTAGTGACGCAGCTCTTTCACCCTCACTAGTGACGCAACTCTTACACCCTCACTAGTGACGCAACTCTTACACCCTCACTAGTGACGCAGCTCTTTCACCCTCACTAGTGACGCAGCTCTTACACCCTCACTAGTGACGCAGCTCTTTCACCCTCACCAGTGACGCAGCTCTTACACCCTCACTAGTGACGCAGCTCTTTCACCCTCACTAGTGACGCAACTCTCCCCCACCCTCACCAGTGACGCAGCTCTTTCACCCTCACTAGTGACGCAGCTCTTTCACCCTCACTAGTGACGCAGCTCTTTCACCCTCACTAGTGACGCAGCTCTTTCACCCTCACTAGTGACGCAGCTCTTTCACCCTCACCAGTGACGCAGCTCTTTCACCCTCACTAGTGACGCAACTCTTTTCACCCTCACTAGTGACGCAGCTCTTTCACCCTCACCAGTGACGCAGCTCTTTCACCCTCACTAGTGACGCAACTCTTTCACCCTCACCAGTGACGCAGCTCTTTCACCCTCACTAGTGACGCAACTCTTTCACCCTCACCAGTGACGCAGCTCTTTCACCCTCACTAGTGACGCAGCTCTTTCACCCTCACTAGTGACGCAACTCTCCCCCACCCTCACCAGTGACGCAACTCAACCCTCCCCACCAGTGACGCAACTCTCCCTCACCAGGACGCAACTCTTTCACCCTCACTAGTGACGCAGCTCTTTCACCCTCACTAGTGACGCAACTCTCCCCCACCCTCACCAGTGACGCAACTCTCCCCCACCCTCACCAGTGACGCAACTCTCCCCCACCCTCACCAGTGACGCAACTCAACCCTCCCCACCAGTGACGCAACTCTCCCTCACCAGTGACGCTACTCTCCCTCCACCAGTGACGCAACTCTCACCCCAGCAGTGACGCAACTCTCACCCACCCTCACCAGTGACGCAACTCTCCCCACCCCCAACCAGTGACGCAACTCTCCCCACCCCCAACCAGTGACGCAACTCTCCCCATCCTCACAGGGTGACGCAACTCACCCCCACCCTCATCAGTGACGCAACTCAACCCCCCCAGCAGTGACGCAACTCTCCCCCACCTCACCAGTGACGCAACTCTCCCCCACCCTCACCAGTGACGCAACTCTCCCCCACCCTCACCAGTGACGCAACTCAACCCCCCCAGCAGTGACGCAACTCTTTCACTCTCACCAGTGACGCAACTCTCCTCACCCCCACCAGTGGACGCAACTCTCCCCCACCCTCACCAGTGACGCAACTCTCCCCCATCCTCACAAGTGACGCAACTCTTTCACCCTCACCAGTGACGCAACTCTCCCTCACCCTCACCAGTGACGCAACTCTCCCCAATCCTCACCAGTGACGCAACTCTCCCCCACCCTCACCAGTGACGCAACTCTCCCCCACCCTCACCAGTGACGCAACTCTCACCCACCCTCATCAGTGACGCAACTCTTTCACCCTCACCAGTGACGCAACTCTCCCCACCCCCCACCCCCACCAGTGACGCAACTCTCCCCCCCCCCACCCCACCAGTGACGCAACTCTTTCACCCTCACCAGTGACGCAATTCTCCCCAACCATTGACGCAACTCTCCCCCCCACCGTCACCAGTGACGCAACTCTCCCTCCCCCACCACCCCAACCAGTGACGCAACTCTCCCCCACCCTCACTAGTGACGCAACTCTCCCCCCCACCGTCACCAGTGACGCAACTCTCCCTCCCCCACCACCCCAACCAGTGACGCAACTCTCCCCCACCCTCACTAGTGACGCAACTCTCCCCACCCTCACCAGTGACGCAACTCTCCCTCCCCCACCACCCCAACCAGTGACGCAACTCTCCCCCACCCTCACCAGTGACGCAACTCTCCCCCCCACCAGTGACGCAACCCCCCCCCCCCCCATCCCTCCCCATCACCCCCCACTGCCCACAATATTTTCACTCCTCCTCCGGCGCCCAAACATTTACATTATATTTCCAACCACATTAAAATTCCCGGCACCCGACGTGGCAGACTCCATAATTCTCCTCTACTTTATCTCTCCCTCAGGTCAGGCGGAGAGACGCGAATTGTTACAGTCTCATGTAGTAATGAACAAGCAGAAGAGAATGTTGCACTCTCTTCTCCCTCTCTCATCGTCTTCCTGCACTCTGGGATGCAAGATGAGATAGAAGGGTGAGTTGAGATCGAGGTTTAGTTGTGATTAAATGATCAGTTGAATTGAGGATAAGTTTTTTTTTATCAAATTGATTTGGTTATTAAATGATTTAAAATGTAATGTTATTTTTTTTTTTGCATTTTGCAGTGTTGTTGCTCTATGTTTGGGATCTGGCGTTGTGTTGAGGTTTGGACGACCTCTCCAACACTGCAGGTGGTGTGTAAGACTATTCCAACACTGCAGGTGGTTGGAAAGACCACTCCAACACTGCAGGTGGTTGGTAAGACCACTCCAACACTGCAGGTGGTTGGTAAGACCACTCCAACACTGCAGGTGGTCAGTAAGACCACTCCAACACTGCAGGTGGTTGGTAAGACCACTCCAACACTGCAGGTGGTCAGTAAGACTACTCCAACACTGCAGGTGGTCAGTAAGACTACTCCAAAACTGCAGGTGGTCAGTAAGACTACTCCAACACTGCAGGTGGTCAGTAAGACCATTCCAACACTGCAGGTGGTCAGTAAGACCACTCCAACACTGCAGGTGGTCAGTAAGACCACTCCAACACTGCAGGTAGTCAATAAGACCACTCCAACACTGAAGGTGGTCAGTAAGACCACTCCAACACTGCAGGTGGTCAATAAGACCACTCCAACACTGCAGGTGGTCAATAAGACCACTCCAACACTGCAGGTGGTCAGTAAGACCACTCCAACACTGCAGGTGGTCAGTAAGACCACTCCAACAGTGCAGGTGGTCAGTAAGACCACTCCAACACTGCAGGTGGTCAGTAAGACTACTCCAACACTGCAGGTGGTCGGTAAGACTACTCCAACACTGCAGGTGGTTGGTAAGACTACTCCAACACTGCAGGTGGTCAGTAAGACCACTCCAACACTGCAGGTGGTCAGTAAGACCACTCCAACACTGCAGGTGGTCAGTAAGTCCACTCCAACACTGCAGGTGGTCAATAAGACCACTCCAACACTGCAGGTGGTCAGTAAGACCACTCCAACAGTGCAGGTGGTCAGTAAGACCACTCCAACACTGCAGGTGGTCAGTAAGACCACTCCAACACTGCAGGTGGCCAGGAAGACCACTCCAACACTGCAGGTGGTCAGTAAGACCACTCCAACACTGCAGGTGGTCAGTAAGACCACTCCAACACTGCAGGTGGTCAGTAAGACCACTCCAACACTGCAGGTGGTCAGTAAGACCACTCCAACACTGCAGGTGGTCATTAAGACCACTCCAACACTGCAGGTGGTCAGTAAGACCACTCCAACACTGCAGGTGGTCAGTAAGACCACTCCAACACTGCAGGTGGTCAGTAAGACCACTCCAACACTGCAGGTGGTTGGTAAGACCACTCCAACACTGCAGGTGGTCAGTAAGACCACTCCAACACTGCAGGTGGTCAGTAAGACCACTCCAACACTGCAGGTGGTCAGTAAGACCACTGCAACACTGCAGGTGGTCAGTAAGACCACTGCAACACTGCAGGTGGTCAGTAAGACCACTGCAACACTGCAGGTGGTCAGTAAGACCACTGCAACACTGCATGTGGTTGGTAAAACCACNTTAATTAACGTTTGTCTGAATACATTTACGTTTGCCTCACTTCATCAACGCTGGCCTGACTACATTTATCTTGCCTCAATACATTACGCTTGCCTGACTAACTTTATGCTTGCCCGACTATATTTTAGCTTGCCTGAATATATTTACTCTTGCCTGACTACATTTACGCTTGCCTGACTATATTTACGTTTGCCTGACTATATTTACGTTTGCCTGACTACATTTACGCTTGTCTGACTACATTTACGTTTGCCTGACTTCATTTACGTTTGCCTTTGTATATTTCCGATGGCCTGAGTATATTTATGCTTGCATTACAACATTTACGCTTGCCTGACTTCATTTACTCTTCCTTGAATATATTTACGCCTGACTGACTACGTTTATCTTTACCTGACTACATTTATGCTTGCTTGACTTCGTTTACACTTGCCTTACTGACATTTACGTTTTCCTGACTACATTTACGCTTGTCTGACTACATTTACGCTTGCCTGAATTCATTTACGTTTGCCTATGTATATTTACGATGGCCTGACTACATTTACGCTTGCATTACTACATTTACGCTTGCCTGACTTCATTTACTCCTACGTGAATATATTTACGCCTGACTGACTACATTTACCTTTACCTGACTACATTTATGCTTGCTTGACTTCATTTACGCTTGCCTTACTACATTTACGGTTGCCTGACTACATTTACGGTTGCCTGACTATATTTACGGTGTCTTGACTACATTTAAGCTTGCCTGACTATAATTACGGTGTCCTGACTACAGTCACTCTTGCCTGACTACATTTACGCTTTCCTGTCAACATTTACGCTTGCTTGACTACATTTACAGTATCATGACTACATTTCCGATAGCCTGAATATAATTTCGCTTGCCTTACTACAGTTACACTTGCCTGTCAACATTTACGCTTGCCTGAATAAATTTACGAGCCTGAATAAATTTACGAGTCCCTGATTAAATATGTGCCTAACTAAATTTATGCTTGCCTGACTACACTTACGCTTGCCTGATTCTATTTACGCTTGCCTGACTACATTTAAGGTTGCCTGAGTATATTTACGCTTGCCTGCCTACATTTATGCGTGGCTGACTAAATTTACGGTTGCCTGATTACATTTACGCTTGCCTGATTTCATTTACTCTTCCTTGAATATATTTACGCCTGACTAAACATTTACGATGGCCTGACAACATTTACCTTTACCTGACAACATTTTTGCTTGCTTGACTACATTTACGCTTGTCTGAGTACATTTTCGGTTGGCTGACTACATTTACTTTTGCCTGACTATATTTACGGTCTCTTGACTACATTTACGATTCCCTGAGTACATTTACGATTCCCTGACTACATTTACGCTTGCTTGACTATATTTACGGTATCCTGACGATATTCACTCTTGCCTGACTACATTTACACTTGCCTGACTACATTTACGCTTGCTTGACTACATTTACAGTAGCTTGACTACTTTTCCGATAGCCTGAATACAATTTCGCTTGCCTTACTACATTTACGCATGCCTGAATACATTTACTCTTGCCTGACGATATTTACGCTTCCCTGACTACATTTACCCTTACCTAACTAAATTTACTCTTGCCTGACTACATTTACTCTTGCCTGAATACATTTACTCCTGCCTGAGAAAATTTACGACGACCTGACTATATTTATTATTGCCTGAGTAAACTTAAGATGTCCTGACTACACTTACGCTTCCTGACTAAATTTACGCTTGACTGACTATATTTATGATTGCTTCTCCACATTTACGCATGCTTCTCTACATTTACGCATGCTTCTCTACATTTACGCTTGCCAGACTATATTTACGTTAGGTTGAGTACATTTACGCTTTCATGACTACATTTACGCTTGCATGACTACATTTACGCTTGCATGACTGCATTTACGCTTGCCTGACTTCATTTACTCTTGCCTGACAACATTTACGCTTGCCTGACTACATTTACCATTACCTGACTAAATTTACGCTTGCCTGCCTACATTTACGCTTGCCTAACTACTTCACACGGTTCCTAACTACATTTATGATTGCCTCACTAAAATTATGCTTGCCCAACTATATTTACGCTTGCCTCGCTACATTTACACTTCCCTCTCTACATTTACGCGTGCCTGACTACTTTTACCCTTACCGGACTAAATTTTCGTTGCCTGACTACATTTACGCTTGCCTGACTACATTTACGCTAGCTTGACTATATTTATGATGGCCTGACTACATTTTCGCTAGCCTGACTACATTTACACTTGCTTGACTACATTTACTCATCCCTGACTATATTTACGCTTGCCTGACTAAATTAACTCTTACCTGACTAAACTAACTCTGGCCTAACAAAATTTACACGTCCCTGAATAAATTTTCGGGGGTCTGACTAAATTTACGCTTGCCTGAATAAATTTAGGCTCCCCTGGTTTTATTTACGCTTGCTTGAATTAAATTACGCTTGCCTGTTTATATTTACATATGCCTAACTAAATTTACCTTGCTTTCACGTGATTGACTAAATTTACGAGTTTCTGATTAAACTAACCATAGCCTGACTAAATTAACGCTTGCCTGAGTAAATTAACGATTGCTTTACTACATTTACCCTTGCCTGACTTCATTTTCGCTTGCCTGACTTAACTAACGCTTGCCAGACTAAATTAACGCATGCCCAACTAATTTAAAGCTTGCCTGACCAAATTAACGCATGCCGGATTAAAATAGCGCTTGCGTGACTAAATTTACGCTTGACCGATTAAATTTACGCTTGATTGAAAAAAATTATGCTTGCCTGACTAAATAAAACATTGTGTGAATAAATCTTCGCTTGCATGACTCAATTTACGCTTCCCTGACTACATTTACCCTTGCCTGTATCCATTTACGCTTACCTGATTACATTTAGGCTTGTTTGAATACATTTACGATTGCCTGACTACATTTAACTAGCCTGACTAGACTTACGCAAGCAGCCTGTATATATTTACTCTTTCCTGACTACATTTACTCTTGCCCAAAATAACATTTCGCTTGCCTGAATAAATTATCTCTTGCCCGACTAAATTAACGCTTACCTGTTTAAATTTATGCTTACCTGGATAATATTTTGCGTGCTCGAATAAATTTACGCGTCCCTGAATAAATTTACTTCAATTTACGCTTGCTGTGCTAAATTTACTCTTGCATGACTAAATTTACTCTTACCTGACTAAATTAACTCATGTCTGATTAAATTATCGCTTGCCTTACTAAATTAAAGCTTTCCTTACTAAATTAACGCTTGCCTGAATAAAATAAAGCTTGCCTTACTTAATTAACTTAATTAACGTTTGTTTGACTTCCTTTACGCTTGCCTGACTGCATTTACGCTAGCCTCACTACATTTACGATTGCCTGACTAAATTTACGCTAGCCTAACTATATTTACGCTTGCCCAACTACACTTATGCTTCCCTGAGAACATTTACTCTTGCCTGAATATATTTACGCTGGATTGATTACATTTATCCTTACCTGACAACATTTACCCATGCCTGACTACATTTACCCTTACCCTGACTACATTTACCCACGCCTGATTACATTTTCCCTCTCCTGACTTCAATTATGCTTGCATGCCTACATTTTCGCTTGCCTTACTAGAGTTACGCTTGCTTGACAACATTTACGCTTGCCTGAATAAATTTACGCTTGCCTGACTAACTATACTCTTGCCTGAATAAATTTAATCTTGGGTGACTATATATTCGCTTGCCTGACTAAATTTATGCTTATCTGACTAGATTTACATTGGCCTTACTATATTTAAGCTTGCGTGACTACATTTACGCTAGTCTGAATACTTGTTACGCTTGCCTGACTGTTTACGCTTGCCTGACTAAATTAATACCTGCTTTCTACATTTACCCCTGCCTGACTTCATTTACGCTTGCCAGTCTAAATTAACGCTTACCAGAATAAATGAACGCTTGCCCGACTAATAAAGCTTGACTGACTAAATTACCGTTTGCCTGACTAAATTTATGCTTGCCCGACTCAATTTGCGCTTGCCTGAAGAAATTTATGCTTGCCTTAATAAATTCACGTTTTCCTGACTAACTCTACTTGGACTTGAAAAATTAAAACTTGGGTGACTAAATATTCGCTAAGAGGCTCCAAGTACTTGCAGAGAGAGTCTATCCAGAATCACAATGCGGATTCAGAGCTGACAGGTCCACCATCGACATGGTCTTTTCCCTCAGACAACTGCAGGAGAAATGCAGGGAACAGAAGCAGCCACTCTCCATAGCCTTCATAGATCTGACAAAGGCCTTCGACCTCGTCAGCAGGGATGGCCTGTTCAAGATCCTCCCCAAGATCGGATGCCCACCCAGGCTCCTCAGCATCATCAGATCTTTCCATGAGAACATGAGAGGCACCGTGGTCTTTGATGGACTAACATCAGACGCCTTTGACATCCAAAGTGGAGTAAAGCAGGGCTGCGTACTGGCTCCAACCCTATTCGGGATTTTCTTCACAGTTATGCTGCGGCACGCCTTCGGATCTGTCACGGAAGGCATTTACCTCCGGACCAGGTCGGATGGAAAGCTCTTTAACCTCGCCAGGCTGAGAGCCAAGAGGAAGGTTCGGCTGAGGTGTCTGCGCGACTTCCTTTTTGCCGACGACGCAGCAGTCACTGCCCACTCAGCCGAAGACCTCCAACGGCTCATGACCCGCTTCAGCGAGGCCTCTCAGGCTTTCGGACTCACCATCAGCCTGAAGAAAACACAAGTCATGGGACAAGGAGTGGACTCCCCACCTGACATCGGCATCTCCGATTCCAAACTGGAAGTCGTTCACGACTTCGTGTACCTGGGCTCCACAATCTCTGACTCCCTCTCTCTTGATACGGAGCTAAACAAACGCATCGGTAAGGCATCTACTACCATGTCCAGACTGACAAAGAGAGTGTGGGCCAACAATAGGCTGACTGAGTATACTAAGATTCAGGTTTACAGAGCCTGTGTCCTGAGCACTCTCCTTTATGGCAGTGAGTCTTGGACACTCCGCGCCCGTCAGGAAAGACAGCTGAATGCCTTCCACATGCGCTGCCTTCGACACATCTTGGACATCACCTGGCAGGACAAGGTGACAAACAACAACGTCTTGGGGAGAGCAAGAATCACCAGCATGTACACAATGCTGAAACAGAGACGAATGCGCTGGCTCGGGCACGTTGTGCGAATGGGCGACGGCAGGATCCCCAAGGATCTCCTGTACGGAGAGTTGATGCAGGGAAAGCGTCCAACAGGCAAGCCCCAGCTACGGTACGAAGACGTATGCAAGAGGGACCTGAAAGCCATGGACGTCGATCTTGCTTTATGGGAGACACTGGCTGCAGACCGTTCAGCCTGGAGGCAGTCTGTTCAAAGAGGCCTCTCCAAGTTCAAGGAGTCACTTGCCAAGGAATCGGAGGCATATAGACAGAGAAGGAAAGCCAGTAGCCAGAAAGACAGACCAGAATCGGACTTCGTTTGTGCTTGGTGTAGGATGGACTGCCACTCTCGGATTGGCCTCATCAGTCACACCAGACGCTGCACCAGGATTGACAACCAGAGTGCAACTCCATAGTCTCCCGAGACTGAAGGATGCCTACTACTACTATGCTTGCCTGACTACAGTTACGCATGCCTACTACATTTATGCTTATCTGACTACATTTACGCTTGCCTGAATACATTTACGCTTGCATGTCTCAATTTACGCTTGCCTGACTACATTTAAAATTGCCTGACTTCATTTACGCTAGCCTTACTACATTTTCGTTTGCCTCACTACATTTACGCTTGCCTGACTACATTTAAGGTAGCCTGACTACATTTACGCTAGCTTGCATACATTTACGCTTGCCTGACCACCTTCAAGCTACCATGACTACATTTTTGCTTGCCTGACTACCTTTGCGCTTGCATTAATACATTTACCCTTGCCTGACTACATTTACGCTTGCCTGAATACATTTACGCTTGAACTGAATAACTGAACGTTTGCCTGAATAACTGAACGTTTGCCTGAATAAATTAACGTTTTTCTGACGAAATTTATGCTTGCCTTGATAAATTTTCGCCAGCCTGAATAAATTTGTTTTTTCTAAATAAATTTATGCGTACTTGACTAAATTTACGGGTGATTGACTAAATTTAAACGTGCCTAACTAAATTTACGTTTACCTGATTAAATTTAAGCGTGCCTGAATAAATTTTTGCGTGCCTGGCTAAATTTACACTTGCCTGGCTAAATGTATACTTGCCTGACTAAATAATTACTTTCCTGACTAAATTATTATTTGCCTAAATAAATTATTATTTGCCGGACTAAATTATAACTTGTCTGACTAGATTTATTCGCATCTGACTAAATTTACACGTGCCTGCCTTAATTTGAGTCTAAATTTTGCCCCTGCCTGAATAAATTAACGCTTGCCTAACTAAATTATCGCATTCCTGGATAAATTTATGCTTGCCTTGACAAATTTTCGCTTGGTTGGGTAAATTTACACTTGCCTGACTAAACTGACGCTTGACTGACTAAATTTACCCCTGTCTGACTAAATTTATGCATCCCTGACTTAATTTGCGTTTGTCTGGCTAAACCTACTCTTGCCAGGCTATAATTACCCTTGCCAGGATAAATTTACGCTTCCCTGACTATTTTTAGGCTTTCCTGAACAAACATAAGCTTGCCTGACAAAATTTACGCTTGCGTGACTTAATTTACGCTTGCCTGACTAAATTTTCGCTTGCCTGACAAAATTTACGCTAGCCTGACAATTTGAACGCATGTCTGAATATTTAACGCTTGCCGAACTAAATTTACGTTTGTCTGCCAAAATTAACACTTACCTGAATAAACAAATGCGTCATTGAATAAACTAACGCGTCCCTTAATAAATTAGTGCTTGTCAAAAAAATTAGTGCTTGCCTGAATAAACTAATACTTCATTAAATAAATTAATGTTTGCCTGACTAAATTTATTCTTGCCTGACTAGATTAATGCTTTCCTGACTAAATTAACCTTTTCCTGACTAAATTAACGCTGGCTTGACTAAATGAAAGATTGCCTGACTAATTTAAC
>WNGS01061674.1:3232917-3243567 GCA_020271785.1 Procambarus virginalis | reverse complement strand
TACTTCAACTGACATCCCTTAATAAACCGTTGTCTTTGCTTAAACAAACGAGAGAAGGAGAGAGATTTGTGAGAGAGAGACAGAGAAAGCACGAGAGGAATGGGAAGCAGGAACAAAATTCATTTAATAATAAAACAAGAACAAACATGTTTTGTGTCATGTTAACACGTGGTGTGTCGTGTTAACCGGGGAACGGGGTGGTCCTTGTACTTGGTGTGTCGTGTTAACCAAGGAACAGGGTGGTCCTAGTGCTTGGTGTGTCGTGTTAACCAGGGAACGGGGTGGTCCTTGTACTTGGTGTGTCGTGTTAACCAGGGAACGGGGTGGTCCTAGTACTTGGTGTGTCGTGTTAACCAGGGAACGGGGTGGTCCTTGTACTTGGTGGGTCGTGTTAACCAGGGAACGGGGTGGTCCTTGTACTTGGTGGGTCGTGTCAACCAGGGAACGGGGTGGTCCTTGTACTTGGTGTGTCGTGTCAACCAGGGAACGGGGTGGTCCTTGTACGTGGTGAGTCTAGTTAGCAAGACAACGAGGAGGTCCTAACACGTGGTGGGTCACATTAACGAGGCAGCGGGGTTGTCCCAGCAAATGGTGGGTCACACCGGTTGGGCTGTGTGGGGAGGGGTGGGGTGGGGTTGGGTTGGGAGGGGTGGTGTGGTGTGGTGTGGGGTGGTGTGTGGAGGGGTGGTGTGGTGTGGTGTGGGGTGGTGTGTGGAGGGGTGGTGTGGTGTGTTGTGGGGTGGTGTGGGGAGGGGTGGGGTGGGGTGGGGTTGGGGCTGACCCCACCTCTGAAACGAGATGTAAACTCATGTTATTAAACAAGATGCAGCTTTAAATAAAAATATTTCCACATAACGTTAATATAATATATTATACACCCCTGTACAAAATTCTCTGCGCATAAAGACATTTATTAAATTTTGCATAAAGTGTGAAATTTTTGGGGGGGTTATTTCTAAATAATTCCCCGCAAAAGTGGGAAAATAATGATATCAGTTTCCCCTCGTGCGATTATCAGCCAGAACACGCCTATCGTCACCGAGGGGACGTTCATCATCCACCAATAGGGAGACCGCATGCCACCTCCCTCCCCTACCCCTAACGACGGCCCCTGTGTGTATGCGCTCGTTGATTGGTAGAGGAAAAAATTCACTGAACTCAAATTTTTATATGGCGTGTTAGTCGCTAATATAATAACCAGCCTTCGCTTAGTCGCTGATGCAGTAACCTGTGGGACACTTATTACATAAACTGGGATAGTTGGATAGTTCGTCCAGGCTACAGGATTACCCTATCTCCCGGGTCGTCTGCGGGAGATATGTAATTGGTCGTTATTTTTTGTTTATCATAGGTCGCTTTTTTTTATTCTCATTTGTCCCTTCAGAGCATATATTCATGATAATAATTATAATGTATATACCGTGGAGTTGGGTCATCAGTATACATGTGTTGCTGTACCGAATTGTTCCAAGTATACATCCCTTCAGAGAAGTAGTTTGATTTCAAAATTGGGATCATCCTGGTGGCTGAGACAATCCGTCTCATCATTCAGCTCTCATGGCGAAGAAACCTTCGCTGGCCCCGGTGAACTTGCACGATAACCTAAACGCTAATTGCAATCGTTTTACGTTGTAGTGATCTTGAGAATAACGTTACAAGGCGCACTTGTGGCGTTTTGTTTTTGCTGGGATCTCAATGAGTCCGCGACGGTGAATCCAGATACTGTTATCCAAAATTGACCCAACTCACGGTAGCTTCTATAGCATGAACTATATGTAATTATCTTATCTTCTCCAAGAATACAACGAGATCACAGTGGCGTTATCTTGAGGTTATCTTGAGATGATTTCGGTACAGCTGATTAACACCCAGGTACCTATTTTACTGCTAGGTAACAGGGGCATAGGGTGAAAGAAACTCTGCCCAATGTTTCTCGCCGGCGCCTAGGATCGAACCCAGGACCACAGGATCACAAGTCCAGCGTGCTGTCTGCTCGGCTGACCGGCTCCCTAATATAATATATTGTAATATTGGCGTAATATATTGAGGAATAAGTCTTTGGAGCAATGCGGGGGTTTGAACCAGCGTTCTGTACACTGATTCATGAAGCTCCATGCATTTCTTCGTAAGTAAGTGTGCTACGAAGGTTCTTAAGTATTGGCTAAGAATATTCCTACGTACGATTCAGGAAGATATTCTTGCGAAGATTTTAGCAACTTCACTTAAGTCTCGCTAGATATCACTAGGGTTTTCGTTTGGCCAATCAGAGAGAAGGTAACATTTTTTATCTTACAGCTGTAGCCAATCACGACGCTGGCATATCGGAGTTCATCCGTCTTTTTTTTTTTCAGGATATTCCTGCGCGGGCCCTAAGCCTCTGGCTGGTGTTGCTTGTTTCTGTTTTACTTGGGCGGAGTATGAGTATTTATTACTCGTATGGTCGCTTTAGTAAGATTTTGCCATATGTGTTTAACCCCACACACACACTCCCCCCCCCCACACACACCTCCCCCCACACACACCCACACACACACTCCCCCCCCCCACACCCACTCACACTCAACAAGACACTACCTAACATGGACGCACTCTTAACAACAACTTCTGCTCTGTTGAATCTAAGCTGAAATCTTAATGGGTTTGTAACTGTGCACTGTGTTAGATAATGTTCCAGTGGTCTGTTGTGGTTGTAACTGTGCACTGTGTTAGATAATGTTCCAGTGGTCTGTTGGGCATTTCTCCACAGTGTTGACATTTCCTCTCGTCTTCCGGAACCTGTAAGCCTATTTCCCATGCACATGGGTATCCAAGCCTGATGCGATGTAAGTGCACTTCTGTTGCTCTACTGCTTCCTTTTATCAAACTAAGTGGTTCGTAGTTGGTTGAATTCTTGTACCAACCCGCAGATCCTGATGTTGCAACTGCTGAGTTGTGGTCACTGTACATCTTTTGCATTGCTCTGTTTCTAATTACTTTCTTAATCTGTGATAGACTCTGTGGTATGTAAATGTCTACATTTCTTCTCTTAGTTGCAAGTTTTGCAGCTTCGTCTGCAATGTCATTTCCTATTATTCCCACATGACTTGGCACCCAGTTGATAAGTACCCGTCGGCCTTGTCGTTTGAGTGTTTGCATTAATGGTTCATCCGTCGTCAACTTGCCGCCTATTTACATCGAATTATCTTGTAAAATTATTATATTTCGAGGTAAAACTATGTTTTTTCAACGTCTACAGTAAGCACCGACATTGTAGTAAACAAATATGTTACATTTTCTGTTTACCTACGTAATTCTAAGAGATAGTGTGGCTTTCCTTGTCGCTCCGAAGACTGAGAAGCGATGCTATTTATTTACGTATATATTGACCTAAATTTACCCAAGGGCCACTAGCAATCTAGTGGCCTCTACGAGAACAGAAAGCCGGCGGCTTGTTAAAGGTCTCTTCAATTGTCCTAATTATATTATCTGGCTGGATTTGGGCAATTACGGCTTCAACGGGTAGGCGGATCTATGGGTTTAATCCTCTGGGTTAAAAAACATCTCCTGTTTTTAGTCCTACTTGTGAGGACACACTCTCCAACAATATATCTGTGATTGCCCTGTTATCAGTGATTTCAGACCAAATGGTATGAGGTACATTGAAGTACGTAATTACTTCATACACTCAGGAATATTGGCATATATTCTGTACCCAGATTTTGCTAGTGGAGATTAATAGATCAGCCTTATTTTTCTTGTTCTCTCCTGGTTCCATGAATGACTGGCCGTCCTGTGAGGTTGGAATGTTCGATGAGCTTGTAGCTGGTTTTTGATCTACACTGTGTGGTCCTTCATTCAGAATAAGGAAGCAGCACATTGCTGTGTATACCTAAGCTTGCTAAAAAGAAAAGACATTGTTTGAGAGAGGTCTTGTGGAAACTGGTAATAGTAATTATAATACAATGTTACCATGATTCAATGTTTACCGCTGGTGAAAATCATGAAGTTGCTGTTTAGTCAGAGTTGATTTGTTTTTTTGTATTGAGGCTAGTATTTTCTCCCCAGATTCCATGTATGACTAACCATCCTGTGAGGTGGGAATATTAGGTGAACTTATAGCTAGTGTTTGATCTACATTGTTTAATCTCTCATATAGAATAGGGTAGCAGCACATTGCTGTATATACCTAAGCTTATTAATAAAAAACAGTAATAAAGGTTTTAAATTATAGTTTGTATTATTACCAGTATTATCCTTATTAAATCATGTTAACCATGGATCATTAAGATCTCATATTGATGTGTAATAGTCATATTTCTTTTGTATCATAAATTAAATTGTGCAGTATGTCTCAACTTTTCACTTCTTGGGATATACAGTACGAAAGATAGGATAAAAATAAGCCAGAAATATTTGTTTCGCTATATTTTTTGTATATAAATAACTGCATCAATACTTTTATAGCTGACAGGATTTGTTTTACTCACAGGTGCGCTTATCTATTAATAAACAAATAAGGTTTATTGTTACACAGCCAAATTGTGTAACAGAGGAGGAGGTCTTGAACACACATTTGTTCAGTGCTACATGTAGAGGAATCAGCCGAGCGATCTACCTTAACAAATAATGATAAATTTAAACCTTCGTTGTTAGGCCCTGATTAATTATAGGAAGAAGGATCTTCAGTCTTCAGTGTGCATACAGATAACAAAACAGTATTGTAGAACATGCAACACGATAAGTGTTGAATAAAAATGCAGCAAAAATGATGTTAGGTAAGGGGTTTGTCCTAGTTAAAATTTAATAATAACTGAAAAACTTAATAATTAATGGAACATGAAGGCGTATAAATTGTAAGGTGCCTGACTGGGGCGTTTTAGAACCAAGACGATTTGACAAAACTCATTTTCTGTTTGCTAAAATTGTATATATTTATTGTTATGTTAGACTGCAGTGGCTTTGGTTTGGATGTATTGGGTTTGGTTGGGTTTGGTTAGGATGCGTTGGGTTGGGTTGGGCGAGGTTGGGTTGGGCTAGGTTAGGATGCGTTGGGTTAGGTTGGGATGGGTAAGGTTAGGCTGGGATGGGTTGGGCTATGTTCGGAAGCTTGACATTGAGTTGGGTTCGTTCTCGACTTACAATCGAGAATTCCGGGTTTGAAAACTGGCGAGCAGAATTCGGTGTTAAGTTTCACTTATGAGATGGAAAAATTATGGGAAGCTGCCCTTTCTAGATGTACCAGTCATGGAAAGGAATGGAGGCTTACACACTCTATTCTACACTAAGGAAACATACATAGGAATGTGCCTCAATGCCAATAGTGACTGCCCAGACAGGTACAAGAGGAGTGTTGTCAACGCTTACGTCGACCTAGCTCTCACTCACAGCTCTGGTTGGAAGCAAGTCGACGAAGAACTCTGTAGTGTAAGGCAGGTCTTAGTCACCAATGACTTCTCTAACGGATATGTTGAAGACGTCATAAAAAGAAAGGCGAAACGCCATGCAAGCACTGAAGAGTCAACTAACACAACACTTGTACCCCGTGTGTATGTATTAGACTGTTTTACAGGAACTTTTCGACGGCTCATAAAACATAGAAAAGTGAACTGAAAGATATCATTAACAGGAATGTTTTCCCTACAGATAAAAATCAGAAAACACAATTGACAGTTTTCTTCACAAACAAGAAAACGGCCAACCTACTCATGAGAAACTTCCTAAAACTTGGAGACTGTAAGCCCCAAAGATCTCATTATATAGTGATAAGTTGTGGGTCGTAATAATATTAATATGTTGTTGTGGATCGATAGATTGTCTGTTCCGGACAACCCACCAAACCATAACCTCTGTAGAGTGCTTACACGTTCACCGAGAGATCACCCTGCACGCTTCTTGCTTTTGGAGAGGGGTTCAGCGTCACATTTTTACGGGATGCGGCTCCAACACAAACCTCGTTGTCATGTGCACACAACCACTTGAGCCGCCGTGACTCCCCACTCTCTCCTTGGTTGTATGATCTTAATCCCCTTTTCGTTTGAATTATTATTATGTACTACCCAGTCCACAGCTGTGGTGCTTTCTCTCACTCTCTCTGTTCTGTTGTCTGGGAAGCTTCACTAGGACAAGGGCAAACACCAGTAATTATATACATTTACTAGACAGAGAACATGTACGACACACATAACATATATATTAAAGCACTCACATACAGTATACAAGTATATAAACTTCGACACCTTATGATATTATAACCTGGTTGCAAACCAATTCAGCAGGACTCTATCAGTTACTTATACCAAGTGGTAGCCCAACTCCTGGCTTGCCACTTATGCTGTGGGAAAATCTGACTCTAATATTTGTAATTAAAATAAAAGACTTCAATAGCTAACGAAGGACCACCACCACCACTTTTTTGAAAAAAAGTGGGAAAACAAAAATGTGCAAGTGGTTTAATTTGATACCAAGAACTAGCGTCTTCTGGATCTTAATGGAACTGTATTATCACGAATAAGAGTCAATTAACTTTCACAAATTGGGGGATACGAACTCTAGGATACAATTTAGTCTTAGCACCAATAATCTGACGCTGGCTAAACCGTCAGAAAAAAAGTATATGTAAATTCAAATCATAGTTCATATATAGAATCAAAGAAATGGGGTTAGTAAATAGTATAACTTCCATTAATGACAAGTAATTGCAATTGAAAAGAATTATTCATGTATCTAGGTGTTAGTATACCAATACGACACTACTAGAAAATAATGTCTGCTTAGCTATTCGACTGAATTAGTTAGAAAAGTGGTGGCGACAACAACAACACACTTCTTGCAACGCGATGTCGAACAAGCACATGGAATGAAAGTATTCTTCTCCTTCCCCCCGCCTCTCAGTCAAGCTGAAAGACAAATTAAATGTAAAGGTTGTCAAGACTATAGTTATTATCACTATTTCTGATTGAAAAGTGGGAGTGTAGACTTAATTTAAGGGAGATGGTAATGATCCTATAGAGGGGACTTCTACAAAACAACCCTCATTTGTAGAATTGTTTAAAAAAACTGAAGTTAGGTCTGCAGTAAGGGAAGCTGCCATGGAAGTGGCTTCTTCTCAGGAAGCAGCTAGATGTACTAGCAGGCTGATAGAGCGAAAAAGAGCAGTAGTAACAGAAAGTATTAAGAAGCAAACAGGGTCTAGTCCATTGGAGAGGAGAGACAAGGACAAAATCGAAGGTAATGAGATCTTTAAAGGGGTAAATATGGAGAGGGCTGACCAGAATATTGAAAAGGTTTTCCGGCTCGGACAGTACAACGAGGACATAGACCGATTGATAAAGGAAGTATTCACGAGCGAGAACACAAAAGGGAATGGTTGGCAAGGAAAAACAGACTAGCAAAGGTACTGAAGTTCAAAAAGTATTCCTGCAGAGGGATATGGCAAGGGGCGAGGGAATGAGGGTGGACAGAGGAGGGTGCGCAGGGAGAGAGAAAGGAATCAGGAACCCACAGCCCCAAACCTACAATCCCAGAAGGGAATGGGGAACCCTCCATGAGCAGTTCAACAGCCACAGTGAGAGAGGCCCCCACCCCCAACCTCCACCCAAAGATGTCCTACCTGCCCAAACCCCTGCCAGCCCCCTCCCCACTAGGTGCCCACCTAGGGCACCCCAACCCCCACTCCTGCCCCTCCCCAGGACCTCCCAGCTCCCCCTCCAAAGACTTCCCTTTTCCCCACCCCCTGCCCTCCTTCTCTCTCTCCCCACCCCCAAGCACTCCATTCTCTCCACCCCCTCCTAAGCCCTACTTTCTCCCACCCACCCTAAGCCCTCCCTACTCCCCCACTTCCCTAAGCCCTCCCCTTTTCCTCACCCCCTCAGCCCTCCCTTCCACTACTAAATCCCTCTCCTCTTCAGCCCCTCAAGCTCCCCCTTCTCCCCCATCCTCCCAAGCCCTCCCTCCCTCCCAAACCTCCAAAAGCCTCCCTTTCTCCACTCTCCCCTAAGCCTCCTCCAATCACCCACCCACCTCCAAGCCTCCCCCCCTCTCACCCACCCACCCAAGCCTCCACCTCTCCCCCACCTCCCAAGCTCTCTCTTCTCCCCCACCTCCTCAAGCCTCCCTCCTCTACCTCCTCCTCCGTACCAGATCCTCCCAGCCCCTGCATACCCAGATCCCCAGGTCCCCCTTCCTCAGTTCTCCCATCCCAGACCCTCTCTCTTTCCCCTGCTTAAAGGGAACCAACAGAAACTGAGAAAAGACAGAAGAGAGTCAGTTTCAGGGTGATGTACTCGAACATAGACAGGCTTACAAGTAAGACAAGTGAACTAAGGAGAGAGTGCAAGAAGTGAATCCAGATGTAATCGGACTACCGAAACAAAACTCTCAGGAATCATAACAAATGCGGTATTTCCCCCGGACTAAACTGTATAAGGAAAGAGAGGGGAGGAGAGTGGTTCCCTACTGATGAGAAAGGAATGGAGTTTCAAGAAGATTATCCTAAGATGCAAGGGATTCAGAGACTACATAACAGGCTCCATGACAATGGGAGGACCAAGAGTAGTAGTAGCAATGATACACAACCCTCCACCAAATGACAGACGACCCAGGCAAGAGTATGACATCAACAACATGGCAGTTAACACAATAATTGAGAGGGCAGCCTCTGCTGCCTGTAGAAATAGATCCCACCTGCTCATCATGGGCGACTTCAATCACGGAAGATAGACTAGAAGACAATGAACCTCATGGAGGTGAAGATACACGGAGGACTAAACTATTGGAGGGGGCTACAAGAAACCTTTTAAGCCAACATGTCAGGGAACCCACAGGATGAGAGGAAACGATGAACCAGTGAGACTCGACATGAAAGCTAGTCTTCACTCTGAACACACTCCGACATATAGGAAATCGGTTTCGAGGCCCCAGTAGAAATGAGCGACCACAGTGTACTGACGTTTGAATATCTGGTTGAAGAAGGGTTATGAACTCGAGGAGGGGTACTGAAAACAAAAGGCTGGCATTCTGAAAGGGAAACTATGAGGAGAAAAGAAAATTCCTAACAGATATAACATAAGAAACAGAGCTCAGAGGAAAGACGGCCCAAGACATGATAGACTACATCATGCAGAAGTGTAAGGAGGCCGCAGACAAATTTGTCCCGTTTCCAAAAGGAAACCAATGAAATGAAGATGAGAAACCCATGGTTTAATCATGGATGCTCGCTACCAAGCAGAAAAGTAAAAGGGCATGGAGAAACTATAGAAATAACAGGACACATGAGAGCAGAGAAAGATACCAGAGTACAGGAATGAATGTCAGGTTGAGAAGAGAGGCAGAAAGGCAAATATGAAAATGACATCGCAAGCAAGACAAAGACTCAGCCTATATTGCTGCACTGCCACATCAGAAAAAAAACAGTAAAGGAACAGGTAATGAAGTTGAGAATAGGAGCAGACAGATTCACTACAAATGAAAAGGAAGTGTGCGAGGAACTGAATAAGAAATCCAGGAGGTCTTCACATTAGACCTCATTCCAGGAGGTGTTCACATTAGAGCAAGGAGAGGTTCCAGAGAAAGAGAAGTAATAGTTAACCAGGACCCATTAGAAAGAGTTTGAGATTACCAGAGGGGAAGTAAGGAAACTGTTGCTAGATTTGGATGTGTCAAAGGCTATAGGCCCACAATAGAACAAGGAGAAGCCCCTGCACTTAATAGAGGCAAACCAAGCAACCTTGAGGAATTTGACCTCACCAGTGATGAGGTCAAAAGGTGTCTGCTGGAGTTGGATATGACAAAGGCTGTTGGGCCTGACAGAATCTCACCATGGATACTAAAGGAAGGTGCAGAAGCACTAAGTGTGCCACTCTCTATGGTGTATAACAGGTCACTGGAAACAGGAGGACTTACCAGAAAGTTGGAAGACAGCTAACGTGGTGTGGTCCCAATATACAAAAGGGTGACAGGCAAGAGGCACTGAATTACAGGCCGTTTCCTTAACTTGTATACCATGCAAGGTAATGGAGAAGATCATGAGGAAAAGGCTCGTAGAGCATCTAGAGGGAAATAACTTTGTCAAAGCCACCAACATGCGTTCAGGGATGGTAAATCGTGCTCAAGGTTTAATAGAATTTTATGACCAAGCAACAAAAATTAGGCAGGAAAGAGAAGGGTGGGCCGACTGCATTTTCCTGGATTGCCAAAAAGCCTTTGACACAGTACCGCACAAAAGGCTGTTAAAAAGTTGGAGCAACAGGCAGGAGTAAAAGGGAAGGTGCTCCAGTGGATAAGGGAGTACTTAAGCAACAGGAAACAGCGAGTAACAGGTGAGGGGGGAGACATAAGATGGCGAGATGTCACCAGCGGAGTCCCACAGGGCTCAGTACTTGGACCCATCCTGTTTCTAATATATGTGAACGATCTTCCGGAGGGTATAGACTCATTCCTCTCAAGTTTGCTGATGATGCAAAAAATTATGAGAAGAATCAAGACGGATGAAGATAGACAGAGACTACAGATGACCTGGATAACTGGAGGAATGGTCTAGAAAATGGCTGCTAAAGGTCAACTCGGGAAAGTGTAAGGTGATGAAATTAGGAGAAGGGAGCAGGAGGCTGAACACAAGGTATCATTTGGGAGGGGAAATCCTGCAAGAGTCAAATAGAGAAAGATCTGGGGGTT
>WNGS01061674.1:3211895-3224487 GCA_020271785.1 Procambarus virginalis | reverse complement strand
GGGTTGGATATCACACCGAACCTGTCCCCAGAAGCCCACAATCAAAAGAATATCATCAGCGGCATATGCTAGACTGGCCAACATAAGAACTGCCTTTAGAAATTTGTGTAAGGAATCTTTCAGAACCCTGTATACCACTTATGTAAGACCAATCCTGGAGTATGCAGCTCCAGCCTGGAGTCCATACCTAGTTAAACACAAGACAAAGTTAGAGAAGATTCAGCGGTATGCCACCAGGCTCGTCCCGGAACTGAGAGTATTGAGCTACGAGGAAAGGCTAAAGGAGCTGAACCTCACATTCCTGGAAAACAGAAGAGTAAGGGGAGACATGATAACCACCTACAAAATTCTCAGGGGAATTGACAGGGCGGACAAAGACAAACTCTTCACCACGGGTGGGACACGAACAAGGGGACACAGGTGGAAACTTAGTACCCAGATGAGCCACAGAGACGTTAGAAAGAATTTTTTCAGTGTCAGAGTAGTTAATAAATGGAATGCACTAGGAAGTGATGTGGTGGAGGCTGACTCCATACACAGTTTCAAATGTAGATATGATAGAGCCCAGTAGGCTCAGGAATCTGTACACCTGTTGATTGACAGTTGAGAGGCGGGACCGAAGAGCCAAAGCTCAACCCCCGCAAGCACAATTAGGTGAGAACAAACATACATACATTGGTGTATACTACCAGCAGGTTTTCTTTTATGCATGTTTCATTGAATATGATAGCACATTCCGTATTAACTATTTTCTGATTTAGGGCTTCTAACATACATACATATATAAATATATAAATGCATATATACATACATAAATGCATATATATACATACATTCATGCATATATACATACATACATACATACCGCTGAAAGTAGAAAACACCAAAATTTAAATTTGGGTGAAGAGATAGGTCCCAAGAGTACACGACTTGGAGGTTGTGCGTATGGGGGAGGTGGATGGTGGTGGAGCGTGGATGGTGGAGGAGCGTGGATGGTGGAGGAGCGTGGATGGTGGAGGAGCGTGGATGGGGGAGAAGCGTGGATGGTGGAGGAGCGTGGATGGGGGAGAAGCGTGGATGACCAGCGAAAGCACTTACGAACCTGAACATCTTTCCTCAATCTTTGGCGGTTTTGTTTACAATTATTAAACAGCTAATGAGCTCCGAAGCACCAGGAGGCTGTTTATAACAATAACAACAGTTAAATGGGACGTTTTCATGCTCGTAAACTGCTTAATAAATGTAACCAAAGCCGTCAAAGATTGAGGAAAGATGCAAACGTTCGTAAGTGCTTGCGTAAGTGCTTTCGTGAATCTGGGCCCAGGTAGTGTGATTTGAGGGGAGTACTTCCCTGTCAGTGTCTGCGGGAGAGAGAGGTCCAGCTGCAGATGAAGAGTCACAATAACGGGGCTGAAGAAATGTTGACCAAACCGCACACTAGAACCGGAAGACACGGCGATGTTTGGTCCGTCCTGGACCGTTATCAAGTCGATTGTTAAGAGACGATTGATGATTGATTAAGATTAAGCCACCCAGGAGGTGGCACGGGCATGAATAGCCCGTTAAGAGACGAGGGAGGCACGGACATAAGTAAGGCCAAAGAGAGAAGTGAAGAGGAGGAAAACATAAAAGTTTTAAACCTTCTAACGAACGTGACCTAACAAACCAACCTATCCTTTTTTTTCTCTTTCTTTTTCTCTCTCTCCATTTTCTTACGGTCCCATTCTTACTCCGATTGTTACACCCTTTATTACACCTATCCATTCCGGACCTTTCGCCTCACTTTCTCCTTTTTACCTCTCTCTGGCATTATGTCCGTCCCTCCCTCGTCTCTTAACAGTTACAGCACCGCTCCTGTGCCAGGTAAGTCCACTACGGGCTCACCATAGCCAGTGCTGCTTGGAACTTTTTGTTTCCAGAAGCTGAATCTTAAACAACGTCTCTTAACTGAAGTTACAGCCCCGCTCCTGTGCCAGGTAAGTCTACTACGGGCTCACCATAGCCCGTGCTACTTGGAACAAAAAGTTCCAAATAGCGAATCTTAAAGAACAACATCGTCTCTTAACAGTCGACTTGATAATGGTCCTGGAAGGACCAAAACGTCGTCGTCTCTTCAGTGTTTTGGTCAACGAGGTGCAGCTCTTAATGCCCCGCCTACGAGCCTCGTACCTGTTGTGTTGCAACTTAACTACTCCGACTTTCAAATTCTTTGTCAAATCGGACCTTAAGGTTGTAGATGGTGGTGGTTTCCACAACTTTCCCTGTTAGATAATTTCGCTTGTTAACTACCCATGCAGGGAACGAGTGGTTCTTACTTCCCTCTGGCTCATTTGCGCTTCCAGCTTCCACCTGTGTTCTCTTGTCCACTCAGTCTGAAGAGGCTGTCTTTGTCCACCTTATTTATTCCCCTCAGTATCTTGTAAGTTGTGATCATATCCCCTCTGTTCCTTTTATGCTCTAGGTTATCTTAAGGTTATCCTGAGATAATTTTGGGGCTTAGCGTCCTCGCGGCCAAGTCTTCGAACAGGCCTCCTTTTCTGCTGCACATACTCATTAAGCAGCCCGTAGCAGGTGTCTAGTTCCCAGGTACCTATTTACTGCTAGGTAACAGGAGCATCAGGGTCAAAGAAACTCTGCCCATTTGTTTCCGCCTCCACCGGGGATCGAACCCGGAACCTCAGGACAACGAATCTGAAGCGCTGTCCACTCTGGTGTCAGGCCCCTGTCACTGCCAGGATTGTGATATCTTGTTCCATTAGCTTGTCTTCGTAGCTTAGACCTCTTAACCTTGGCATCAATCTTGTTACAATGCTTTGTACTTTTTCAACTTTGGCTTTATATTTCACAAGGTGCGGACTCCATACCGGTGATGCGTATGGATAGATAGATATTGGTCGAGCAAATAATGTGTAGATTGCTTTGAAAGTTCTGATTCAGGTTCAATCATGTTATCCTGTTATAAGGTCCGATGTTATCCTGTTTATGTATGCCTCCGGTGTGAGTGTCGGAATTATTTCCAGATACTACTCTCTGATTCCTGTTGCTGCCTTCTCTCAATAGCGTAGATACTTTCTGGTCTCCTTTCTCCCTTTCCCATTCTCATTACTTTAAACTTGTTGGGACTGAACTCCAAGATCCATTTGTCTGAGCACTCCTGGAGTGTGTCAAGATCTTCCTGTAACTTTACAGGAAGTTAAGGACTTTACAGGATCTTCTATAGTCCTCATATGTTTTTACGTCCTTTATCAGCTATGCATCTTCAGCAAACATTGACATGTCTGAACTCCGTCGCGTGGGTCGTTAATATAAACTAGGAACAGTAGTGGTCCCAGGACAGAGCCTTGTGGGATCCCCACTCTTTGCATTCCTCCAGCTTGAAACCTCCTCTCTGACTGTCACCCTTTGATATCTGTCCTTTAAATACTCCCTTACTTAGTTCAGTGTTTTCCCAGTTATCCCAGCCTGGTTCTCCATCTTGTAGAGCAGTGTTTCTTGGGGGACAGTGTCAAAATCCTTTTGACAGTCTTGATAAATACATTCTACCCAACCTTCCTTTTCCTGACTTATTTTAGTAATCTTGTCATCAGCCTCAGTCATGTTTGTCAAGCACGATTTTCCGTTTCTAAGTCCTTGTTGATTTTGTTTAAATAAAGTCCTGTCAAGATGCTCCACCATTCATGACCTGATTACTTTCTCCAGCGCTTTACAAGGAATACTTGTCACCACTTGGACGGTCGGCGTTCAATCCCCGACCGTCCAAGTGGTTGGCCACCATTCCTTCCCCCCCCCTGTCCCATCCCAAATCCTTATCCTGACCCCCCTTCCCAGTGCTATATAGTCGTAATGGCTTGGCACTTTCTCCTGATAGTTCCCTTCCCTTCTGTCCCTTTTTTTTAAATATTAGAACTGAGTTCCAATTAAATACCTGTTGCAGACATCTGGGAGATCTCCTGTCTCAAGGGTTTTAATAAAAATTTTAGACAATGGGTGGCAGAGTACTTCTGCAGTGTACCTCGGCAGCCATGGTGAGATTAGGTTTGGCTCTATTGATTTAATCAAGTCTAATTCTCCCAGGATTTGTTTTCAGCTCTTCTACCATGATTACATTGCCATCTACATTGCCACACTGACCTTTTATGTTGCAACCTTGGTCTCCACGCTGGTTCTAATGTAAAGACCTGAAATCTTTTGTTAAGTTTTTCTCATACCTCCTTATTATTCTCTTGAGAGCTCCCGTTTGTTTCCTTAATCTCAGCACAGTCTCTCACTGGTGTTTTTCTCCTTATATGGCTATAGAACAGCGTTGGATGTTCTTAAGCTTTTGCTGCAATGTCATTTTCAAATTGTCTCTCAGCTTCTCTCCTAATTCGGGGATATTCATTCCTGCTTCTCTTTATGCCCCTCTTTTGTTCTCTTTTCGCATATTTCTCTAATTTTCCATTTTTTCCTTTCTTTAGCTTCGCTACATTGGCTATTAAACCAGGGGTTTGTTTTACTTTTTTCATCCACCTCCTTCTTGAGTGGTTTGAACTGCTGCGTCAACGGCACATTTCCCAGCAATGAAATCCATCCTCTCGTTTGCTCTCTTCCATTCTATTTCTCTTTCCCACTGGAATTCCCAGAGAAAGTCCATCATCCTGTTGTCATTCCAACGTCGCTAGCTCATAGAGGCATCCCATACTCAAATTTGTCAACATCTGCTTCATTTTAGGAAAACCCCAAGTCTAGTGTTGCTGGTAGATCGTCTCCTCTCACACTTGATGGTTCTGGGACATGTTGCTTTAAGAGGTGTTTTTCTGCCATGTCTACCAGCTTTGCTCTCCACGTCTCGTCACCTCCGTGGGAATCCTTATTTGTCGAGTCTATTTCCCTGTGGTTGAAATCTACCAATCTTTAGCTCTTGTTCCCTTTGCTACTTGCTTTTTTCCATCACTTTTAGACAGTTGTCACCGCATCTGTCGTACTCTTCCCTAGATCTTCTATTGTTCAGTGGGGATTATAAATCACTGCTACCACTATCTTCACGCCTCACATTGTTGCTGTTCTCAGTGTATACTCTTGCTGGTCAGCTCTCTCTCTGCTAATAAGTGCCAAGCCATTACGACTATATAGCACTGGGAAGAGGTCAGGATAAGGATTTCGGTTGGGACAGGGGGGGTGGGAAGGGAAGGATTGGTGCCCAACTACTTAGGCTGGACGGTAGAGCGACAGTCTCGCTTCATGCAGGTCGACGTTCAATCCCCGACCGTCTAAGTGGATGGTTAACATTCCTTCCACCCGTCCCATCCCAAACTTTATACTGACCCCTTCCCAGTGCTATATAGTCGTAATGGCTTGGCGCTTCCCCCTGAAAATTCCCTCCCTCCCTCCCTCTGTTATTTTAAGTTCTTCAAAGGTCCAGTGAAGCTGTCACGACAGATCTTTCCCTTATTGCATCTTTGGGTTTAAATTTTGTGTAGAATTTCTGTTATTTCATTCTATTCCATCTGTGAGATATAGAACTCTCAGAACACAAATTTATTGCTTGCAAAAGTGATTGCAAGACTCAACTTCTCAAGTTGATATCCAAAGTATCATGTTGGGTGTCTATGGACTCGTCCTCATATGAGGAGTCCAACGGGGTCACCAGTTGTGACCCGGGTCATCAGGATCAGTTGCAATGGAGTCGCAACAGCTACAAGACCAGGCCCTCGGTACTAGTACCCAGAGGTACCCAGAGGTACCCAGAGGGGGAGATTTTTGCTACAAGCTGTGTTGTAGGGGGTCGAAGAGAGGCCTCTCCCCCCCCCTCACAAAAACGGTTGGGAGGCGATTACAAACTCCCCCATTCCCCCCTCTGAGACAGTATGGCACTCTAGCGGTACGTTGGGGAACTAGACATGACGTCACAGGACACCCAAGTGCGGCTTGCAATCAGATGAAGTTAACAGAAAAGGCGGGAGAGGCCTATGCCTGTGATTGGTCAAAGGTTGATGACGTCACAGAATGCTGGAAGGGACACAGGCGCCCGAGGCAAGTATTCAGTCTCGGACTCAAGGGGGGAAGAGACTGCCTTTCGAGCTCCAAGGCAGGTAGGTCTCTGTCTCAAGTCCTCAGAGTTACTGTTTACCTAAAACACCAGAACTATTCCAGATCCTAATCACTGGGCTGGTACAGGTGTCAAAGGATTTATCAACAACAGAAGGATAAAGGATTTATCTACAACAGAAGGATAAAGGATTTATCTACATCAGATGGATAAAGGGTTTATCTACATCAGAAAGATAAAAGATTTATTTACATCCGAAGGATAAAGGGTTTATGTACATCAGAAGGATAAAGGATTTATCTAAACCAGCAATGGTTCGCGGATAAGCAATAACAACCAGTGTTGTGTGTAAAATACTAGCTGTGTGGAATACCTGTAGGAGAGACATGTGTCGTTTCACAGAGAGCAGTGATAGAGGTGAAATCTCAGCTACCCGTCTAGGCGTCTAAGGTGGAATTCACGTGTGCTAAAATCTTAAGTCACAGATAGTAAGACTCAGCGTCACGTGTGAGTCTGAGAAGAAGTGATTGTCAGTTTAGTAGTGAAGCATCTTTAGCGACACTCAACTGTGAAAGGTTCCAACAGTAGTGAAGGAAGCTTGACGATTGTGAATACGTGTTGGTTCGCGCTATCGGGGTCGAGAGGAGGAGGTATCCTCAACTCGGGATGTGTGTACTCACCTAATTGTGCTTGCGGGGGTTGAGCTTTGGCTCTTTGGTCCCGTTTCTCAACTGTCAATCAACTGGTGTACAGATTCCTGAGCCTTCTGGGCTCTATCATATCTACATTTGAAACTGTGTATGGAGTTAGCCTCCACCACGTGTGTGTGTGTGTGTATTCACCTAGTTGTAGTCATCTAGTTGTGCTTGCGGGGCATGAGCTCTGCTCTTTCGGCCCGCCTCTCAACTATCAATCAATCAACTGTTACTAACTACTACAAAAAACTTTCCACATACACACACAGACCCAACAAGCAACCCGTAACAGCTGTCTAACTCCCAGTGCCACTATCCCTTTGATCCCATCACTATTTACTGCAGATAGCAGGGGCATCAGGGTGAAAGAAACTGCCCATTTGTTTATGCCGTCGCCGAGGATAGAACCCGGACCCTTAGGCCTACGAATCCCGAGCGCTCTCCACTCAGCCGTCAGGCTGTCCCCCCCCCCCCAAGCGTGTGTGTACGAGTATGCGTTCTACAGTCACGTGAGAAGAGGAGAAGTGTCAAGTGGAGGAAGTGTGCCGCTTCTTCACTCACTAAGTGGGAGACATTCTTGTAGACGGCCATACCACGTTGAGAACACCGCTTCTCGTCCGATCAGCGAAGTTAAGCAACGTTGGGTTTGGTTAGTACTTGGATGGGTGACCGCCTGGGAACACCAAATGCTGTTGGCAATAATATTCGGGAGCCGGTCGGCCGAGCGGTCAGCACGCTGGCCTTGTGATCCTGTGGTCCTGGGTTCGATCCCAGGCGCCGGCGAGAAACATTGGGCAGAGTTTCTTTCACCCTATGCCCCTGTCACCTATCAGTAAAATAGGTACCTGGGTGTTAGTCAGCTGTCACGGACTGCTTCCTGGGGGGGGGGGTGGAGGCCTGGTCGAGGACCGGGCCGCGGGGACACTAAAAAGCCCCGAAAATCATCATCATCTCAAGATAGACGGTGTTGAGTGTGGTGGTGACTACGCTAGAGCTGTTGATGGTCGTGTCCGGGTGGTTGACCAGCCTGCGTGGTGCAACCCAATTACTCCTGGATGTACTTTATGCATCTGGATAGCTTGAGGTCCGAGCTTGAAATTGAAATTGAAATTGAAATAAGTATTGATGTAAAAATACACACAAAAGGATGAGGTAGCTCAAGCTATTCTCACCCCGTTCAGTACATATACACACATCACAAACCATAAACATATTACCAAACATTCTGAGAGATAACATATACATTTCCTAGAGGGTTCGATCTTGATCCACCATTGTGGCTTCAGTGTTGGGCTCCCTCGCTAAGGAATCCACAGTCGTACCTTGACATCTGGAAGACACCTGGATCATCGTCGGGGAGTATGAATGGTGTAATTGAATGTAAGTACAACACCCAGGTTAATTAATTGTTGTTGATTTGCATATATTATTTTTGCTGATCTGTAATCACCTGTAATCACTTAGTAGTTAGTAAAAAGTTAGTTAAAAAGTTAGTAGTAACAGTTTACCTTCAGGTCAGCTCGTTAGTAGTAACAGTTTACCTTCAGGTCAGCTCGTTAGTAGTCGCAGTTTACCTTAAGGTCAGTTCGTTAGCAGTAACAGTTTACCTTCAGGTCAGCTCGTTAGTAGTGACAGTTTACCTTCAGGTCAGCTCGGTAATAGTGACAGTTTACCATCAGGTCAGTTCGTTAGGTGTGACAATTTACCATCAGGTCAGTTCGTTAATAGTGACAGTTTACCATCAGGTCAGTTCGTTAGGTGTGACAGTTTACCATCAGGTCAGTTCGTTAGGTGTGACAGTTTACCATCAGGTCAGTTCGTTAGGTGTGACAGTTTACCATCAGGTCAGTTCGTTAGGTGTGACAGTTTACCTTCAGGTCAGTTCGTTAGGTGTGACGGTTTACCATCAGGTCATTTCGTTAGGTGTGACAGTTTACCTTCAGGTCAGTTCGTTAGGTGTGACAGTTTACCATCAGGTCAGTTCGTTAGGTGTGACAGTTTACCATCAGGTCAGTTCGTTAGGTGTGACAGTTTACCATCAGGTCAGTTCGTTATGTGTGACAGTTTACCATCAGGTCAGTTCGTTAGGTGTGACAGTTTACCTTCAGGTCAGTTCGTTAGTAGTGACAGTTTACCTTCAGGTCAGTTCGTTAGTAGTGACAGTTTACCTTCAGGTCAGTTCGTTAGTAGTGACAGTTTACCTTTAGGTCAGTTCGTTAGTAGTGACAGTTTACCTTCAGGTCAGTTCGTTAGTAGTGACAGTTTACCTTCAGGTCAGCTCGTTAGGTGTGACAGTTTACCTTCGGGTCAGCTCGTTAGTAGTGACAGTTTACTTTCAGGTCAGCTCGTTAATAGTGACAGTTTACCTTCAGGTCAACTCGTTAGTAGTGACAGTTTACCTTTAGATCAGTTCGTTAGTAGTGACAGTTTACCTTCAGGTCAGCTCGTTAGGTGTGACAGTTTACCTTCGGGTCAGCTCGTTAGTAGTGACAGTTTACTTTCAGGTCAGCTCGTTAATAGTGACAGTTTACCTTCAGGTCAACTCGTTAGTAGTGACAGTTTACCTTCAGATCAGTTCGTTAGTAGTGACAGTTTACCTTCAGATCAGTTCGTTAGTAGTGACAGTTTACCTTCAGATCAGTTCGTTAGTAGTGACAGTTTACCTTCAGGTCAACTCGTTAGTAGTGACAGTTTACCTTCAGGTCAGTTCGTTAGTAGCGACAGTTTACCTTCGGGTCAGCTCGTTAGTAGTGACAGTTTACCTTCAGGTCAGCTCGTTAATAGTGACAGTTTACCTTCAGGTCAGCTCGTTAGTAGTGACAGTTTACCTTCAGGTCAGCTCGTTAATAGTGACAGTTTACCATCAGGTCAGCTCGTTAATAGTGACAGTTTACCATCAGGTCAGCTCGTTAGTAGTGACAGTTTACCTTCAGGTCAGCTCGTTAGGTGTGAAAGTTTACCTTCAGGTCAGCTCGTTAGGTGTGACAGTTTACCTTCAGGTGTGGAGTGACCGACATGTGTGAGTGTGGACAATGGTATAACACATTTGAGATAGGATTTGTCACCATCTATTACAGGTAGTGTCGTGATTGATAGATTACCACGGTTGTCTTGGCACGTAAGGTAGTGTGGTAATTAGCGGTTGTGTTAATGACCCCATGTGTTATTATCCCATTGTCTTGTTATCTTGTCAAACCTTATTATTGCCTCGTCTGTGTGATAAGCAATAATTAGTGTCGTTATTATTATAATTATTGAAGTGTTGATTATCTTTGATTGTTGACTGAGTGACAGTGTGATTAACGTAATTAATTAATTAATTGTGATTTCAAGTCTTAGTGTAATTGCTTGTATAAATGTAATTACTTGTATTGTTGTCTTGGTGACAGTGTTGTTTTGTACTCATTTATGTGTGTTAATTTGATATGTTGTTGAAGTGTTTTGATACTGCCAGTGGCGAGTAGAATAATTACCAAGATTGTTCACGAAGTGTTCAGTTAGTTCACTTTTGTTCATGACCTGACTACTGGGTCGAGACTGCGGTCTCTTTAACACCTGTCAGAGTGGCGGGAACGGAATTCCTGCTGCAAGAGATGTTTTGACAGCTTGTGAAGTGACAGTCTTGAGTAACGTCACGAGCGTGGGTTATTGTGTATTAGTAGGTATGGTCTTAAATAAACTTATTTTTGTTAATAACCGAGCCTTTGATGTCACTCCTCATTCAAGCGTACTGACCTCCAATAATTCATCACAATTGCTACTTGTCAATAATATGAGTTGGCTCGGTATCAAGTCCTGAGCTTCAGACACTGAATATAATTTCGGAGTAAGGACCCATTCGTTACTTGCTATATTTGTTTGCTTGCAAGCAAGTTGTTGAGCGAACGATTTCAGTGTGGAAGGATTATGGTATTATAGGTGGCAATAGGAGACTGTCCTGGCCTTCATTTCCACCTGGGATACCTGGACCTTGACGTTTGCTCAATTCTAAGGAGGGGGGGGGGGTTGTATATGATTGTTTGTTTGATTGTTGCAGGAGGCAACAATAGCCAGGCAAACACTGGAATCCACGCCCCAAATCAAAACAATCCCTCTCATTCTGTCGCAGCAACGTGGGGGATAAGAGACTATGTGAGGGGTCTATCACACTATCTCTCTCCTTATACGACATATGTCCCCCTCAGGCTCTGGTAGGTTGCATAATACCAATCTCTTCTTCTCCAACTCCTGTCGTGTATATTTCATGACTTGGGTAGTTTTTACAGCCTCTAAAACTGTTTCCATAGGTATCTTCTTTTCCTCTGAACCCGTTGCTGCTGCGGCCAAGGTTTTCTCTGATCTTACTCCCCAAATCTCAGCTACATTCCCTATTTTTTTAATTCTTTTCTCTGTTAACTCATTTCCTTTGTTGACTTCCCTTCCTCTTCCACCTTTTCTTTTCTGTGCTGTAACCTATTCACACTTGCCTTCCCATTGCCATTTATTTCCATCAGTTCTTCTACTTGGCTAAAGGTTCCAAAGAGTTCGTGACTCATGTCTATAACCTCACCTTCTGTGTCTACCATCTCTTGTAATTCTTGAAACTGCCTTCCAAGAGTAGTTGACTTCCAAGAAAGATGTCTTCCTAGAGAAGTTACCTCTTCTTTCAGTGGCTGTGTTTCCCCTCCCCATAGCCTCCTCTTCTCCTCCAGCTGTTCCCACATGTATGTATTGTCTCTCACTAGCTCGTCCATGCTGTCCCGGAGTTGTATTATGCTCACGGGCGTCCTTCGATCATCATGCATGCGTTCCCCTAACGCCATCAATCTCTTCCATATGGTTGTGTTGATATCCTTTGGCCGCTGCATATCTGGCCTACTCATCCCTCCCTGGCTGTTCCTACGACACTCCAGCAACACAGCAGGTACACCAGGTGAGTGTGGCTTGCTCTAACTGCATGACGGCTTCCCCGCCACCACCACACTGACAGACATTGTGGTGGCGCCTTGTCAATGCTTGTGTGGGGGCAGGTGGTGGGTGCATCCTCTGGTCGCGGCTGGAGGTCAGGTCAACTCACCTCACTGTCCTATTTACTTCACAATGTTTTACCACACTTTCTTTCAAATACACCATTGCTGCATTTTTTATTTGACTTTTTTATGATTTTTTTGTCAGTTTATCAGATATTCGTTCACTCGTACACACATTTTCACTGCGGTGTTGCCTGAGTATCTCTCCCAAACTGAGAGTATAAACTGAAGCTCCCTAGCCCTCAACCCCCCTCACAATGGACTCAAACTTAAGTGTGGATGGGAAGAAGAGAGTAGATGGGGGAGAGTGGATGGGCGAGTGTGGAGTGGGTAGGTGTGTGGTTAGGGGAAAATTGTGAATGGGGACATTGTGGATGGGTGGGGAGGAGAGTGGATGGGCGAGTGTGGATGGAGTAGGAGTGTAAATGAGGAAAGAGTGTGGATAGGGAAGGATTGCAGATGAGGTAGGAGTGACGATACCGAAGGAGTGTGGATGTGGAGTATTGAAGATAGGGGTGGAGTGTGGATGGTGGCGTTTGATGGGTAGGAATGTGAGTGGGGGAGAAGTGTGGATGAAGGGAGTGGGGATGGATAAGGAGTATGCATGGAGGGGAAAAGTGGCTGGTTGGAGTTAGGATGAGGACAGAGGGGAGGTAGAACACTTCTTCTACCTTAGCGGCAATAATATTATCTGGGTAAGTTGTGGTGTATCATTGTGGTCGTGAGTGATAACTAACCGAGAGCCACAGAGAGAGAGAGAGAGAGAGAGAGAGAGAGAGAGAGAGAGAGAGAGAGAGAGAGAGACACAGACAGAAACAGAAAGAGAGACAGAGGATGATACACGGAACATCAGTTCAGCT
>WNGS01061674.1:3165194-3183555 GCA_020271785.1 Procambarus virginalis | reverse complement strand
AATGTTTATTGACCCACATTTTTGATCACCCACATGTTTATTGACCCATATATTTGCTCACCCACATGTTTATTGACCCACATGTTTAATTAATTAACGCGGGTGCGTAATATTATGTATCTGTTTATGTGTGTTCTAAATGTACGCATTTACCTCTGTTAAGAAGTCAAGTTGACAGAGGGACAGACAGAAACAAAGAGATGTGTTTAAATGTGATTTGAAAGAAAGCTTGAACTTCTGCGCTTCTTCTGTAGAGCATCAGCGAGAGAGAGAGAGGAGAGGAACAGAAATAGATGGTGGATCGTCAAAGTAACCTACAGGTATCTGTTCTCCTATCTCATGTGAATAGGTAACCTTCACTTGAGGGACGTCCCCAAACACTCCGTCACCAGCGAATCTTCATCTATTTACCCTATCACATTAATCCCACGTGACATCTTTAATAAAAACCCATGTCTTCGTCCGCTCTCCCTACCTCCATCCTCCCTACCACCTCTCTGGGCTTTGCGTCTT
This sequence comes from Procambarus virginalis, assembly GCA_020271785.1. NCBI lineage: Eukaryota > Metazoa > Arthropoda > Malacostraca > Decapoda > Cambaridae > Procambarus > Procambarus virginalis. The sequence goes on along the minus strand of WNGS01061674.1, from coordinate 3,183,042 downwards.
AACCCTCACCTCCATCCCTACCCTCCCTCCCTCCCTTCTTCCTAACCTCCTACCTACTATCATGTCTGCATCTTAAAAAGCCAGATTAGGTTCGGTACTCAATCACGATTGGTGGGATTACGAATATACAGTGATGGGATATAAAATGAGATATTGCATGTAGATGTTTTGTCTATTCTGTATGTCCAGGGCGCTGTAGCGGTATATGAGTCCCAGGGGGGGACTATATGTGCGCGCGGACGCGCACACACACACACACACACACACACCACACACTGACCACACACACACACACATCACCACACACCAGGCACTACATCACACACACGCATCACACCACAACACACACAATCACACGACACACACACACATCTAGATATTCAGCATGTACATATGATGAACCAGTCAGGCCTTCTGTAATCTCATACATCAGTTGATTGACAGTTGAGAGGCGCGCGATAAAAAAAATCAAGGAGCTGAACGCCCGGCAAGGCAACAACTAGGTGTGATGTATCAATCATCTCTACTAGTAAGCAGCAGCTTGTCTTAACTCCCAAGTACCTATTACTGCTAGGTGAACAGTGGCATACATGGGAGAAAAGAAAACTCCTGCCCCTGCTACCATGTTGTTTTACCTCGGCCTGGAACAGTTGATGTGTTATTGGAGAGAATATGTATGAAGGCTAGCACCATTAATATGGGGTAATGGAAATCAGACTGGAGTCTAAGTAAGCAGGAGTAGGACATGTCTGAAGACCGCTAGGTAGCCTTCGACTTTGCCGATAGGGCTCACACAACTAGTAAATAGGACCAGCCTTAGGGCCGGACAGTCTTGTGCAAGTACAGGTATCTTTCTGATACACCGTCGGTGGCATTGACGTGGGCTATCCTTACAGTGTAGCTGGACCACTATTACTCCATGCTGGGCTATGGAGTCCCCCCCCCCCCCCCCACGGGTGAGGCCGTTGTTTTTCTTTTTTCTAGCTCTATTAATATCTACTCTTGTGTTGTTTTTTCGTTATCATATGAAAATCCTCAGACTGAGGAGAAGTAGTCGAGAGCCGGTGGTTTTGCTCTACAGTAGTATACTAATATATTCGAACGTTCTTATATAGTAGTTTATATATGTAATATTAGTAATATCTATATCTAATTAGATAATTTAGATACGGAATCGTTGACTAGTCCAATATTGTACAATTCCCATCTGGCAGACGGAATCACAATATAAGACTGGCGGGAGAGAATTTATTTTACTTCATAAAAACCAAATGTTATGCTAGTGATATTGAAGGATGGAGTACAAACATGTAAGCTTCCCGAGTATCAAGATGGTTGGAATCAATGGACATAACGAAAATGATGAGAACTGAGAGCTATGGTTGACTGAAGTTTGTCAATGCCATGGCAAGATGACGATGAACTTGGTTTCTTCTGCCACCTCGTCTTGTTCCTTCCATTTCCCTGCTTCTCGTATGCTTAATGAGTCCTTTCTCCCATTTCTATGGGCATCCATATTCTAGAGGCCATATAAGATTTCAATGGGCCTCTAAGTTCTAGAGGGCCTCTAACATCTGGGCCTCTAAGTTCCACCCATTCTCTTATCTTATCTTCCTCCCATGCACTCCGTGCCTCACCTGGCCTCTAGCTTACCTAAGCTGGAGACCGACTTACAGATCCCTCTCCGTTTCTCTCAAGGTTTCAGGGTGAGATCAGTATCTCTAGTTCAGATTAAACCCAAAACTTTGGAAACAAACATTCAACCATCCACAGAATAATCTTGGTTGCCGTTTAACGTTGCTTTTGGTTACTGGCCAAGGGTTCATTGCAAGATTTAATAGGTTGTATATAGCCACAGATTTATTTTGCTCAATGTGTTGGTTCCTAGATGATGGTTTGGCTGTCAAACGCTTCTCGCTTCAATATCTCTAGAAAACATGCTAAATACCTAATTTCTAATTACGTTTCGGAAATATATTTCTAGTTGAATATGTATGAGACTTTATATGTTTTTTTTTTGTAGAATACAGCATACGAAAATTTGCTTCAACACAAGGTAGTCTATAACGCCGAAGAAGAAAGTTAGTAGCCAGATAATGGCGGTAATCATCAGAGTCTTGGAAATATTCCAAGTAACTGGATAGAATTAACATAATTCCGTGAAATAGTTTATGGTAAAGAAAATTCTGCGGCAACGGGGGGAGGGGGGGGTTCGAGTGGGAGGCGCGGAGCCCATGATCAGAGGAGCTCAGAGCCACCCACAGCAACTTTAAGCCCCTCCCACGGTGAGGAGAATCTTGATGCTCTCTCCCACCTCCCGCCTCTCTCTCTCCTCTACATTACGAAGACATTGTAAAAACATTATCTTCAGTTTCTTTCATCTCATCTTCTTTGTAGTGAGACTGTAAATAGCAATGATGGTGGTACAGTGAAGGTGTTTAAAGGGATGAACATAGAGAGTAGTGAAGATGAATACAATAATGAACATAGATTTTTACTGAAGATGTGGTGATGGAGACGACGAGCTTGATCGCCTCATTCTCCAAAGATGATTCAGTACTTGATCTCTTTGAGAGAGAGAGAGAGAGAGAGAGAGAGAGAGAGAGAGAGAGAGGGAGAGAGAGAGAGAGGTGGAGGGAGACAGTAGAGGCGGTGATAGAGGGAAGGAGAGTGGGGAGGAGATAGAGGGAGACGGTAAGAGTGCAAGAAGAGGGGGAAGCTAGGGGCAAGAGAGATGAGAGGTAAAGAGGATGAGGAAACAAACCCAAGCACATCCGGGTATGCTCGCGCTGGTATAATAATATAACACTTGAGAGGGATGTGAGGGCAGGGAGCTGGGATATGAGGGCAGGGAGCTGGGATATGAGGTCAGGGAGCTGGGATATGAGGGCAGGGAGCTGGGATATGAGGGCAGGGAGCTGGGATATAAAGGTTACTGGGATATTAGAACAAGGAGCTGCGATGGGAGAAGAAACTTATATTATTACATATTTGGTAATGGTAATGTCTTCTCACAAACATTATAACATAGGATGAAAGCCCTCACTTGTGTATTTGTGAAATTTATGTAAAAAATTTACACCAAGACTTTCTCACTCTCCTGAGTGCTTAAGTCTCAAGGTCTGAGTGTGTGATTAGGACCAGACTTACATCTCCACGTCTAATGAGGTTCTTGTCCAGGGTGCAGTCCTATTGTTCTTCTTGACCTCCTGACCGGGTCACCGCTATTCCCGACATCTGATGTACCTGCGGTAATGTCTTCTACGGAATCATCACATCCACTACGGGGTCACCATAGCCCGTGCTACTTGGAACTTCGTGTTCCAGGTAGCGAATCTTTGACAACATACGGAATCATGGCTGTTAAGAGTGCTGTAGCAAGGCATAGTTGGGGAAAAGGATCTCAATATTGATTTTAAGAAATGTGAAATAATCTATAGGAGTAATAATATTAGAACTAGAAGGGTAGTGGAAGAGGTTTTAATAAATACTCTGAAAACTTTCGCTGCCAACAAAACCTTTATTTCAGAGGATAGTTTTACTAGGGAAGTGATTCTGAGTGAATTAAAATTAGATCTCAATAAATGGATGAATGAAAACAGTGCCAGTAGCCGCTCTCCTTGGGGTATGGAGAGGGCTACGAGGGATAAAACCCAGAAGAACACCTCTGTTAATAACAACTTCAGTTCCCAGAACAGCAGGATTACAGAAAGAACACATGACCATAATTCCGTTGAAGACATTACAGCAGGTACATCGGCCGGTGGGAATAGTGGTGACCTAGTCAGGAGGTAATGAAGGATAAGAGGACTGGACGCCATACAGCAGCCTTAACGGGCTATTCATGCCCGTGTCACCTCCTGCTTGGCTTAATCTTAATCGACAACAGCCTCATTAGTCGTTGAGATGTAAGTCTCGTCCTAACCATACACTCAGACCTTGACGAAGCACTCAGGAGAGTGAGAAGGACTTGGTGTAAATTCCTTACATAAATTTCATAAATACAGAAATGTAGGTTTTTATCATATTAACATTTATTATTATAATTAAAAGGGCTCGTGGCCTCTCATATGTATTACTAATAATCATAATTATTAACATTATTCTAATTAATAATACATATAAAAGGTCACGACCTCTCTAATCTGCACAATAGACAAAAAACTATCAGAAATATTCATACGTGCATAAATAAATAAATATATATATATATATACACACTATTTCAAACTATAAACAATATCAATATTAAAGCTCCCATCACTGATGCATTAATATATATGTACAGTCAATCAGGCAAATGCACTTCAAGTAATGCTTCCCTTGCATGCAATAAACTATTTATCTGCACGAAAAACAAAACACTTATCAATATAAAATGTTCGCATACATTTTACATTGATAATGTGAGAACCGGTTCATATGAACAGTGATGAACATATGATACACGGTATTGATAGTGAACACAATCTCGATGTTGTTCTGGAAGGGGGGGAGGGGGTGAGGGGTACCAGTTGGTTACCGGAGAAAACATTTAGGTGATCACAGAACATATTTCCTCTCTCAGGTCATATAAGGACATGTGTGACACGTCGTCACAGTAACACAATATGTGACACCACATAGTGTGCCAATATGTGACACCACAAGGAAGTCAATATGTGACACACCATAGGAAGCCAATATGTGACACCACATAGCGAGCCAATATGTGACACCACATAGCGAGCCAATATGTGACACCACATAGGAAGCCAATATGTCACAATATAGTTGAAAGTTGGTATTCAGCTGTTCAAACAACCTGTCTTCCTACAGGGAACGTCGCTTTTCGCTCGTATGTGTTATATAAGGCTCATAAATATTGTCGTACTAGAAAATAGAAGCTGCTGGCGAAAGTGACGTACTGTCCCGTTTTCTGTTTTGGATCCTCTGGTTGGTTAGGAGAGACCACTCATAATTGACCGTTTTCTTGATGTTGGGAAAACCTTATGAGGACGGACTGGTTCAAAACACCACAGCTTACGACAGGAGTGCTGGGGAATCTGGCCTCGGCCAGTGAGCACACCCGTGATTATGTAGTAACGAGTGCTGTCGGTGTTCAGATACCAGGTGTGTGGTGTTCAGATACCAGGTGTGTGTGGTGTTCAGATACCAGGTGTGTGTGGTGTTCAGATACCAGGTATGTGGTGCTCAGATACCCAGATACCAGGTGTGTGGTGTTCAGATACCAGGTGTGTGTGGTGTTCAGATACCAGGTGTGTGTGGTGTTCAGATACCAGGTATGTGGTGCTCAGATACCCAGATACCAGGTGTGTGGTGTTCAGATACCAGGTGTGTGTGGTGTTCAGATACCAGGTGTGTGGTGTTCAGATACCAGGTGTGTGTGGTGTTCAGATACCAGGTGTGTGATGTTCAGATACCAGGTGTGTGGTGTTCAGATACCAGGTGTGTGGTGTTCAGATACCAGGTGTGTGTGGTGTTCAGATACCAGGGTGTGTGGTGTTCAGATACTAGGTGTGTGGTGTTCAGATACTAGGTGTGTGGTGTTCAGATACCAGGTGTGTGGTGTTCAGATACCAGGTGTGTGTGGTGTTCAGATACTAGGTGTGTGGTGTTCAGATACCAGGTGTGTGGTGTTCAGATACCAGGTGTGTGGTGACTGTGAAGCGAAGGGAACTATCAGGAGAAAGTACCAAGCCATTACGACTATATAGCCCTTGGAGGGGATCAGGATTCAGATTTGGGATGGGACGAGTGGAAAGGAATGGTACCCAACCACTTGCACGGTAGGGGATTGAACGCCGACCTGCATGAAGTGAGACCGTCGCTCTACCGTCCAGCCCAAGTGATTGGCGGTGAGGCAAAACAAACCGCTTCCGGTTTTCGTTTGAGCTAAATCTTATGCAAATCATTTGAGTTTACGTCTGTTATTTGACTTGACAAAGGAGGGGGGGTGGCCGTAGAGTTGTAATTCCTTGAGAAAGTGTTAAGTGTTACGGCCTTAGTATCACAAGACCATCATCGACGGAGCTTCATCTCCTCTCAGACCAACCGGTTTACCTGGTTGATACCTGGTTGATACCTGCTTGATGGGGTTCTGGGAGTTCTTCTACTCCCCAAGCCCGGCCCGAGGCCAGGCTTGACTTGTGAGAGTTTGGTCCACCAGGCTGTTGCTTGGAGCGGCCCGAGGCCAGGCTTGACTTGTGAGAGTTTGGTCCACCAGGCTGTTGCTTGGAGCGGCCCGCAGGCCCACATACCCATCACAGCCCGGTTGGTCCGGCACTCCTTGAAGAAAACAGTTTGAAGGATAACTTTATATTCTGCCTTAAAAAAAACTTTGAATCCTCACTACTACTTGGTACCAACAAACATAAGGGAACTTGGACTTTGAGGCAGAGCTGATATTACTCCCCCTGGGATTGGATAAGAAATGAGTTCTACCCCGCTGATCAAAATTAATATTAATGCCATCCGTCGCCATGTATGCAGACACCACATCACGTGACACGATGACGGAAGTGACGTCAGAATCCTATTCAGCGCCATATTTTTCTCAATAAAAATAAAAATAAAAACATTAACAATAATAAATGAAACCTCACATTCAATAAAACATTTACATAATTTAATTCACCATTACTTACCAGTTTTGTTCTTATATACAAGAGTTCTTACATTCTTGTACAGCCACCAGCACGCATAGCGTTGGGCAGGTCCTTAATCCTAATTCTTCCCCGGAATACGACAGGGCTAAATTGTTTAACCAGTTTATTAACAAGTTACGGTTGAAATGGCTGGTGTATGACTCTCAGAAGGTTCAAGTTAGGAAGGTAGAACTTAGGAGGAAGCACTAAGCCAGTACGATTATTTACGACTTGGAAGGGATATGGGGACAAGGAGCTAGGGAAGGTATGGTGCGCATCCAATGGAAACCTTATGGGATCGAACGTTGACCTGCAAGGAGCTTGGCTCTCGTTATACCGACCAGTCCATGTGTCTCACTTGGACAGTATGAGTGCAGGAAGCAGCGATGCACAGTAGCAAAGCACAGTCAATCAGAGCGATGCGCAGTAACAAAGAACAGTCAAACAGAGCGATGCACAGTAGCAGAGCTCAGTCAAACAATCAGGTACTGTGCGCGTGGCCGCAGCACAATCATCGTAGAATCACCTCGCTGTAGAATCTTTCTCTCACGAAGCTGAGAGCCGGTCGGCCGAGCGGAGAGCACGCTGGACTTGTGATCCTGTGGTCCCGGGTTCGATCCCGGGCGCCGGTAAGAAACAATGGGCAGAGTTTCTTTCACCCTATGCTCTTGTTCCCTAGCAGTAAAATAGGTACCTGGGTGTTAGTCAGCTGTCACGGGCTGTTTCCTAGGGGTGGAGACCTGGTCGAGGACCGGGCCGCGGGGACATTAAAGCCCTGAAATCATCTCAAGATAAGCTGTCCACATATCGAGCACAGCTTCCTCTCCCTCATACTCACATATGTTGCCTGAATATATGTATTGTCGTCGTATGTTCACCTTCAGTTCGTTAAAGTCTTCTTCCATGTTCTGCGAGGTTAGATATAATTTAGAAGTGCTTTGTTAAATACACACATGTAATCACAGTAAATAATTAACATTCGTCACGTTAATTATTTACAGTGTATATTTATTTGATTCGCCGAATTACTGAATTAATCAGTTAATCAGCTGACATTGTTGTACTGAAGCCAGGCAGCTGACTCCGGTTTGTTTTGACCAGTCAGCTGACACTGGTTTGCTGGGGGTCAGCCATGCAGCTGACACTGGCGTGCGGGCTGTGTCAGCTGTCATAGATGTGCTGGGGCCAGCCCATCAGCTGACACTGGAATGTTGGGACCACTCAGCTGACAGTGGTGTGCTGGAGTCAGTCAACTGACACTAGTGTTTAAGAGGAATCAGTCAACTGACATTGATGTGGTTGCGTCAGTAAGATGACACTTGAGTGCTGGGTTCAATCACCTTACACGGTGTGCTGTGACCTGACACTAGTCGATTACCGTCAGCTGACACTGGTCGGACACACTGAGCTGCCACCTCCCTTACTATTGCAATATTTTTGAACCGACGCCATACTTCCTGAGCTGAGGTTCCTTGGACAGGGAACCCTCACTGAGCCCAACACAACCAAAAGAACACTTCACAGGTTAAGCTCAGGTAAGCTGTGGTACACACCGAGGAAACTTGCATCACAGGATAGTTCTACCCATCACGGACGCTTAAGCCTGGGTCCCAGAGAAAAAAAAATATGAAATGACGTGGAAATTTGAATGTTTTGATATATTCATACTTTCCCCAAGTGTGGAATCAAACTGAACGTCCAGAGGCAATAAATACACTTAACTTGGAACACTTCAATGCGATCCAGGGGAACAGATATCGAGTGATATCTAATAGTGATAGAGTGATATCTTTTGCGTCTATTACTTGTTGGTTTGTTTCCCAGACCATGTTTCGCATTGGTGACGTTTCGTCAGCAATGTGAATTCTTCAGGAATACACTCTATGATCAACTGACACAGGTATATTGAACTTACAGGGAGAACAAATTCACAACGGCAGTGATGAGGGTTCGAACCTACGTCCGAGAGGATCCCAGACGCTCCTTAATCAGATGTGCTATGACACGGAAAAGAATTGCAACCGGGAATTGCGGATTTGTTCATCTGTTGCATCACGTTATTGTGATTTCTGTGTGTTACAAGGAGAAAGCTAGACATTTATAACTATGGGTACACCAAACTCTACAATTCACCTAACCTAACCTAACCTAACCCCCTTCATCGTATGTTAACTTTCCCGCGATCAGTGAATAATGGTGTATATTACAGAAAGAAAAAATAAATTATTCAGAAAAGGTTCGTTTTCACAATATTTAACGATGTAGCTGGCGGGCAGTGGCAAAAATCGTCGTGGAGGTTTGAAAGTGACCGCTGGCACGGTGCTCCCTTGCCAGTTCTGGCGACGCCGACCAGCCTATGTTCATCCCATACCCCAGACCATTATATATATCGGTTTGAGTGAAGCTAGCCCGAAGCATCTGCCATCCAGTTTAGCCAGATACACATAATTACATTCTACCCATTTCAAGACCCCGAACCAGCACAGAACCAAGAAGATAAAATACACAAGACACTATACAATATACTATACACAATATTGACTTTACCCATTGTTTTGTGTCCTGTCACCCTACCCCAAAACATTTGTATTCTATCACCTCATTCAAAAACGACTATAAGCACGAACTGAGTATGTAGAATTGTCTTTGAAAATAGAAGAAGAGTCGTCACACCATAAATAAAGTGTAAAAATGAACTTTGGAGAGTTAATTTTTCAATTACCCACGACAGAAAGAAAAGAGAGAAAACATAAGAAGCGTTGAGAAGATTCATGTTAGAATCATTAATCTTACCCTTTCGGTCATATTATACAGCATATATATATATATATATATATATATATATATATATATATATATATATATATATATATATATATATATATATATATGAGGAAATGATATCCTTACTTTGAAAGTGGATCCTAATCAGAATCAGAGAAAACCCTCTGCTTATTATACACTTCTATGAATATCCCACAAAATTTTCAATATTCATAAAAAGACTGGCAATCTCATCAGCACTGAACCTGCAGATGCAATCAAGCGAGGCCCGGACGGGGCTCCGTGCACGTTCCGATCTGAACGACGTTGTGCAGGACTAAATGAGGTTTTGGAATGAGCTTAGATCTCCTCCCGTGTTTTGTTACTCACTGTACCTGCAGTCCCAAGCTGGGAGAGGTATTGTCTCACTCTACAGTCCCTAGCTGGGAGGGGTATCGTCTCACTCTACAGTCCCTAGCTGGGAGGGGTATCGTCTCACTCTACAGTCCCTAGCTGGGAGGGGTATCGTCTCACTCTACAGTCCCTAGCTGGGAGGGGTATCGTCTCACTCTACCTGCAGACCCTAGCTGGGAGGGGTATCGTCTCACTCTACCTACAGTCCCTAGCTGGGAGGGACGGTTGTTGCAGGGTCGGGGCAAGCAACATGCTCCCCTCGCATGACACCAAATACACCAGACTCCACCTTCAATAAGATTCATCCAGCATATTATTTTCAACGGGATGATTCACTGTCGAGAGCACACACACTCAGAAGGAAAGTTATTGTATAATATTGATTAACTCATATTATTCAGATATTTGGAAAAAAGACTCGCATTGTTGTCTCACCCATTTTTTGTACTGTATTTGTTGTTGGGTACGTGCCCAACATGACCAGATGGTAATTTGCAAAAAATTTAAGATAGTGCCACGTGACATAATGGCCAAACTAACTCCTCCTCCCCCGCAAGAAGAATCTTGCTATAATATTATAAGTAGATTTACACTGAGTCACAATAACGGGGCTGAAAATTGGACCCACATCCCACACATGTGAAAATATAGTAGTGACGACTTTTCGGTCCATCAAGGACCATTAATAATGGCCCAGGATGGACCGAAACGTCGCCACGTACTTCATTTACAAATGAGAAAGGTGGGTGTTAATTATGAGAAAAAGTAAATTGTTGATATGTGCTAATCACGAAAATATCAAAATACTTTACGTTTAGAGAGAGAGAGAGAGAGAGAGAGAGAGAGAGAGAGAGAGAGAGAGAGAGAGAGAGACGATGAGGGGAAGAAGTGAAGAGAGAGAGGGAGGAGAGGAGAGGTAGGAAAGAGAGTAAGCGTAGGAGAATAGTGTTATGAGGTGCAAGGTGGTACGAGAGGGAAAGATGGAAGAGGAGAGACACTTGGAGGATGGGTCGGAGGATAGAGGCAGTTTATGAAGACGTGGGGGGGGGGGTTACCCAACCACTTGGACGGTCGGGGATTGAACGCCGACCTGCAGGAAGAGAGACCGTCTCTCTACCGTCAAGCCCAAGTGGTTGAGTATAGAGGTGGGGGGGGGGGGATAACAAGGGATAGACGGTAGGGGGGGGGAGGAGAGGGTAGAGAATGTGAGACAAGAACGGAGGAAGGCAGAAAGGTTTGGTGAGAGAAAACGAGACCCGAACACCGCCGGGTCACCTCATACTGTGTTATATACCAGCAAATATATTATATACCCAGCAGGTATATCATGTATACATTGTACAACAACAACTATATCATCAAATGTTTTAATATCTCAACAATATATCAGCATTTACATCGCATATCATACCAGGTATAGCTAAACACAACTATTATTCCTGACAATATCCCAGGAAAATGTATATCAATTGTAGAAAATGCGATATTATATCAATCAATCATTCAATCAATAAATCAACAACTTTATTCATAAATTGTCTTATCACCCCAAACTAAAATATTCAGTTTTGCTACTACTAGAAATGGTTTTCTTTGTCGTAATCGCTCTTATTCATCTGGCAACCCGATATAAGGCTTCTGTTAACTAAGACAAGGGAGGAATATGGCAGGTTTCATGTAGATAATTTAAAGTCAAGTTTTAGAGAGAAATGTGGAGACTCCTGGGTACATCTCCCCTGCTCAGGGGGTCTGTGGGGACTCCTGGGTACATCTCCCCTGCTCAGGGGGTCTGTGGGGACTCCTGGGTACATCTCCCTGCTCAGTGGGTCTGTGGGGACTCCTGGATACATCACCCCTGCTCAGGGAGTCTGTGGGGACTCCTGGGTATATCTCCCCTGCTCAGGGGGGGTCTGTGGAGACTCCTGGGTACATCTCCCTGCTCAGGGGGGTCTGTGCAGACTCCTGGGTACATCTCCCCTGCTCAGGGGGTCTGTGGAGACTCCTGGGTCCATCTCCCCTGCTCAGGGGGTCTGAGGGGACTCCTGGGTACATCTCCCCTGCTCAGAGGTCTAGACACGTCTCACGGGCTGACTTGGCGAAGCGTTCAGTTCTTCACATCCAAATTTTTCCTCTTTAATTTATCAGTAAACAGTAAGGTCTCGTGTTTAAATTTTCTAAAATGTTACTCGGGTACTTTACTTAGTAAAATGTTTAAGAACATGTGTGAATTGGCTTGAATTATATTTTGGACCGTCTAATATTCTGCGTGATTACTGTTACTTACTCTCCGGAAGGTGAGGCACTTTGCAAGAGAAAGCATTAAGCCCGAATGGCTATATAACACTTGGTAAGGTTATAAGGACAGGATAGGGGCAGGCATAGGCGGTAGGAGGGAAGAAAGTGTGGCCAACCACTTGGACGGTCAGGGATTGAACGCGGACCTTCAAGAAGTGAGACCGTTCCTCAACCGTCCTGTCCAAGTGGACGGCCATGTTAACTTTGTGGCCGTTTTTTTTTTTATTTTATAGTAAATTGTCAATTGACAATTTACTATAAAACCAAAAAAAAAACGGCCAACCAACTCATGAAAACTCTCCAGACACCAAGCAGGACGTCTTGAAGGAAACCAACGTAATCTATGCTATCAAATGCCCACTTTGGGACTGTTAGCCCCAAAGAACTCAGTATATTGGCACGACAACACCGGGCCGCGGGAAGCTAAGCCCCGAAATCATCTCAAGATAACCTAATTTTGGTCAAATTACTGTGACCACAGCCACAGTACCACAGTTGGTACTGTGTCCAACTAACTTCTTAATTTATTTAACATTTCCGAATAATTTCTTAAAATTACTCGATAAATTAATTATTTAACAGATGGCCTTCTTAAGTACACTGCAATACATGTGTGATCACTTGAGGTGCTGAAGCAGTGATACAGGAAGAACTGCCAAACTCGTGTGTGTGTCAGCGGATACACAGGTTAAGTCTTTCTGTAATGCAGGTGTGCTGATTACTTCTTAGTGGCATCCAGACAGATGTTTCTCTCGTAGAACACATCTTTATGATTCTGTAGGAAATGCTGAAAAAATTGACGGAATCATAATTCCCGAGAAAGGTAACTTCAATGGTCCAGGACGGACCGAAACGTCGTCGTCCCTTCACCTTCTAGTGTGTGTGGTCTGGTCAACATTCTTCAGCCACGTTATTGTGACTTATCGCCTGCACAGGTATCTTCAATTTCTTATGCATTTATATTTTAGCTTGAAAAGTATTCAGAGCACTAAAGTGACATTCTCTTGTACCACTTGTACCAATTCCCGGGAGACGAACAGGTCTCAATATTATACATTTTTGAGGGAAGATCAAGAGCCTCGAACGAGTGTCCAGAACAGGATCCTGGGACACACACACACACACACACACACACACACACACACACACACACACACACACACACACACACACACGCCCCCGTCCACTTTCGTCAAATCTTTCCTGATCTCCGTGGCTTCTCAGCGGGCCCACCTGTCAACACTGATTACGAATCTTGTTTTATTATCAACTAATATGTTAATTATCATAATTAACATTGAGACTATTACGACCAGCTGCTTAAAAGACTTGCGAAGCTGTCCTGTCATTATACGGGTGATTGCATCTGTGATTGATGGATTATTGCTCTCTCTCTCTCTCTCTCTCTCTCTCTCTCTCTCTCTCTCTCTCTCTCTCTCTCTCTCTCTCTCTCTCTCTCTCTCTCTCTCTCTCTCTCAATCGAAGTTCTGCACACTTGAATAACGAGAAACAGAGAGTATCTAACTCTCTTAAATAAATACATTTATATAAATAAAAATGGAAATGTTCGTTTGTGCATGACCGCTAATTTCCGAAAGTAGTCACCGATTGCTTTGAAATTTTCACACAACGTTCCATTCGCATCCGAACAGGTTTTTATATACATACTATATAGATGTCACGTCTGTGACGGTAAAAAAAACAGTTTTTTTTCTGAAAAACTGTGTTTTTCATATGACAGAAATCTTCGAAACCTCTTTACCGATTGCTTTGAAATTTTGACACAACGTTGCGTAGGTTGCATTAAAATAGGCGCGTCTTTTTATATGTCTACTATATAAATGCCTCACCTGTGACAGGAAAAAAACATGCTTTTTTTTTAAAACAGTGCCACCTATTGGACGTAAAAGAAACACACGCCGTAATCTCCGAAAGTTCTTCATCGATTGCTTTGAAATTTTGACACAACGTTACATTCGAATAGGAGCGTCTTTTTATATACCTACTATATAGATGACACCCCTGTGACAGGTAAAAACATGTGTTTTTGAAAAACAGCGCCATCTATTGTACATACTAGCGTTGCACGCTATACTAAATATGTTACAATTCCATTTCAATGTTTCTGATTGTATTGATAAATTGAATTTTCATAGATTTTTATTTATTTCCATTTTTATTTAATTATTTTGTGTGAATTGCGTTGGAATTGAGCTGTGTTGTTTACAATACCGTTCATTTCATGAGTACAGTTTATTTTTTAATTTTTTCATATTTTCATTTCATTTTTTAACTGTTTTTCTTATATTTCAGTGATGGGAACATCAGATCACTTGATGTTCTCAATTTTCTGATGGGAACATCAGACCATTTGGGAAGACATCGGACGAGGGAGTGGGGAATGGTGGGGAGGACGAGGGGACAAGGGAGTGGGTAATAGTGGGAAGGATGAGGGGACGGGGGAGATTTGGATGGTGGGGACGAGGGGATAGGGGACTGGAGAATTGTGGGGAGGACAAAGGGAAAGGGGAATGGGGCATGATGGGAAGGAAGAGGGATGGTGGAGTGGGAAATGGTTATGAGGCCGAAGAGACGGGTGAGGGGGGAATGGTGGGGGAAGACTGTGGGACAGGGAAGGTTGCTGAGCCACAGCAACGCGTGGCCGGGTACTGCTAGTTAATAATAAATTAATAAATAATTTATAAGTATAAATAGGGACATCTAATAGCACAACTAATTATCTCTAATTCAACACAAGATTTAATGATAAGCCACAGTTTGAGTTTACACTGTATATTGCCATTTAAATTGTAAACTAAATTTCACTCACTTTATGTCAAAAATGTAAGTATGATGTAGACTGATGTGCTACTGTTTAGTCCAGCCAGTATTGTTATGACGTGTATAAATTGTTACGAATAAAGTTTGTGATTCTGATACTGACAATGTCTACGTGCTGAGCTGTAATTGTGGCTCTCATATGATTGTAATTACTCTATGTAATTGGAATTATACTCTCTTATGTAATTGTACTTACTGTCTTATGTAATTGGAATTACTCTCTTATTTCATTATAATTATTCATGTATATAATTGTAAATACTCTCTTATGTAACTGTAAATACTCTCTTATTTAACTGTATACTCTCTTATGTAACTTTAGTTACTCTCTATGTAATTACTCTCTTATGTACTGTACTTTTCGTGTAAACTTTCCAAATTGTAAATATGTAACTTGTTATGAATAATAATTTTGGTGGATTTGATTATGTTTTTAACGTACTGCTACTCACAACAGTCAACTGACTCACAGGTACCCATTTATTTACTGTGAGTCAGGAATCATGTTCAAACATCTCTCCATTCTCGGTATTCGAACCTGGGGTCCAGTCGGTCCATAATATATATATATATATATATATATATATATATATATATATATATATATATATATATATATATATATATATATATATATGTTGAATATGACCGAAAAGGTAAGATTAATAATTCTAACACGAATCTTCTCAATATTCTTATGTTTTTCTTCACTGTCGGTGGTAATAAAAATAACAATTCTCCGATATTCATTTTTTAATTGTCTGACGCTTGAACGCGTTTCGTAATTCGTATTACATTTTCAAAGACTCATTTCACACAAATTCTTCGTACTTATACTCAACTGGATGAGGTGATATGGTACAAAAGTTTTGGGTGAGGTGACAAACACAAGATAGAACACGAAACAATGGTATAAATTGGAGAAGTGAACATATGAATGGAAATAACTGCAGAAGGTCTATTGACCCATACTTCCTCTTGCTGCTTCCATATTGGTTCGAGGTCTTGAAGTAGATAGAATATAGTTGTGCATTAATTGGCTGTTGATTGCTGGTGTTGACTTTTTGATGTGTAGTGCCTCGCAGATGTCACACCGATGTTATCGCCGTACTATCGATGAGTTCTGTGTTGTTGTTAAGATTTCTCTGGTGATGGTCTGGTTGTGAGAAGAGATTATGTGTTCCTGATGGCTCCTGTTGCTTATGCATTGTTAGTCGCCTAGAAAGAGACGTTGTTGTCTTGCCTATATACTGAGTTCTTTGGGCTTACAGTCCCCAAGTGGGTATTTAAAGGCATAGACGACGTTGGTCTCCTTCAAAGCGTTCTGCTTGGTGTCTGGCGAGTTTTCATGAGTAGATTGGCCGTTTTTGGGTTTTATAATAAATTATCAATTGTATTTTCTGATTTTTGTCTTTAGGGATGACGTTCCTATCAACAATATCTTTCAGGACCCTTTCCTCCGTTTTATGAGCTGTGGAAAGAAGTTCCGTAAAATAGTCTAATAGCGGGTAAGGGTTGTGTTAGTTGTCTCTTCAGAAGTTGCATGGCGTTTTACCTTTTTTTATGATGTCTTCAACGAAACCGTTAGAGAAGCTGTTGTTGACTACGACTTGCCTTACCCTACAGAGTTCTTCATCGACTTTTTCATCCTGAGCTGTGGCTTAGAGCAAGGTCGACGTAAGCATTGACAACACTCTTCTTATACCTGTCTGGGCAGTCACTATTGGCATTGAGGCACATTCCTATGCTTGTTTCTTTAATATAGACTGCAGTATGGAAGCCTCCGCTCCTTTCCGGGACTGTTACATCCAGAAAGGGCAACTTCCCATTGTTCTCCATCTCGTACGTGAAACTCAACACAGAATCCTGCTCAAATGCCTCCTTCAGCTACTGCAGACATCTGGCATCAGGTACCTGTGTAAAAATGTCGTCAACATACCTGCAGTATATAACGGGTTTCAAGCCCATGTCAACTAAGACCCTCTGCTCGATGGTGCCCATGTACAAGTTCGCAAACAGGACACCTAGGGGAGAACCCATGGCAACCCCATCTACTTGCTTATACATGTGCCCATCTGGGCTCACGAAGGGTGCCTCTTTAGTGCAGGCTTGGAGTAGTTTCCTCAGTATGTTTTCTGGCATGTCAAGAGGAGTGCAAGCCGGGTCACGATACACTCTATCTTCTATCATCCCGATTGTCTCGTCCACAGGTACGTTGGTAAATAGTTATTTCACATCCAACGAGGCTCCTATCCCCGTGGCCCGAGCTCCGCGCAGTAAGTCGACAAATTCCTTAGGAGACTTCAAGCTGAAAGCACAGGTACGTAAGGAGTCAGCAACCCGTTGAGTCGCTTAGCCAGTCTGTATGTGGTTGTGGGTATCTGGCTGATGATTGGCCGAAGAGGGTTTCCCGGCTTGTGGGTTTTGACATTTCCATAGGTATACCCAGGCTTGCATTCCCCAGCAACTTTTGGCAGGTGGAGTCCGGATTTCTTGGCATTCACAGTTTCAATCAATTTGTTGACCTTCGTTTTCAATTCGGCTGTAGTGTCCTTCGTTACCCTTTGGAATTTAGTTTGGTCAGAGAGTATGTGGTTCATTTTTGCCAGATATTCATCTTTTTTAAGAATGACGTATATTGGCGACTTGTCGCCTCTCCTAATGACTATCTTCTTGTTCTCACGAAGAAGGTTACCACTAAAGACACCTTGCAAGCAGAACTTATTGCGGGAGGAGGAAAGTTCGAGGCAACTACGAAGCACCATACTGTCCCCCGAATTCAAAGCGGAGCCAGAGCCTTGATAAATACAGCTACATACCCGTTAACAAATTATATCAAAGAAGTGAAGAATTGGCATGTGTTACGAAGCGAAGTGGTGGAGGCAGAC
>WNGS01061674.1:3140051-3154585 GCA_020271785.1 Procambarus virginalis | reverse complement strand
GTCGACTTACTGCGCGGAGCTCGGGCCACGGAGATAGGAGCCTCGTTGGATGTGAAATAACTATTTACCAACGTACCTGGGACGAGACAATCGGGATGATAGAAGATAGAGTGTATCGTGACCCGGCTTGCACTCCTCTTGACATGCCAGAAAACATACTGAGGAAACTACTCCAAGCCTGCACTAAAGAGGCACCCTTCTGAGCCCAGATGGGCACATGTATAAGCAAGTAGATGGGGTCGCCATGGGTTCTCCCCTAGGTGTCTGTTTGCGAACTTGTACATGGGCACCATCGAGCAGAGGGTCTTAGTTGACATGGGCTTGAAACCCGTTATATACTGCAGGTATGTTGACGACATTTTTACACAGGTACCTGATGCCAGCATGTCTGCAGTAGCTGAAGGAGGCATTTGAGCAGGATTCTGTGTTGAGTTTCACGTACGAGATGGAGAACAATGGGAAGCTGCCCTTTCTGATGTAACAGTCCCGGAAAGGAGCGGAGGCTTCCATACTGCAGTCTATATTAAAGAAACAAGCATAGGAATGTGCCTCAATGCCAAAGTGACTGCCCAGACAGGTATAAGAAGAGTGTTGTCAATGCTTACGTCGACCGTGCTGTTAAGCCACGCTCAGGATGGAAAGAAGTCGATGAAGAAACTCTGTAGGGTAAGGCAAGTCGTAGTCAACAACAGCTTCTCTAACGGTTTCGTGAAGACATCATAAAAGAAAGGTAAAACGCCATGCAACTTCTGAAGAGTCAATCTAACACAACACTTGTACCCCCTATTAGACTATTTTACTGGAACTTCTTTTCCACAGCTCATAAAACGGAGGAAAGGGTCCTGAAAGATATTGTTGATAGGAACGTCCTCCCTAAAGACAAATCAGAAAATACAATTGATAATTATTATAAAACCCAAAAAACGGCCAATCTACTCATGAAAAACTCGCCAGACACCAAGCAGAACGCTTTAAGGAGACCAACGTCGTCTATGCCTTTAAATGCCCACTTGGGGTACTGAAGCCTCAAAGAACTCAGTATATAGGCAAGACAACAACGTCTCTTTCTAGGCGACAACAATGCATAAGCAACAGGGAGCCATCAAGGACACATAATCTCTTCTCACAACCAGACCATCACCAGAGAAATCTAACAACAAACAGAACTCATCGATAGGTACGCGATACAGCGGTTGACATCTGCGAGGCACTACACATCAAAAGTCAACACCAGCAATCAACAGCCAATTAATGCACAACTATATTCTATCTACTTCAAGACCTCGAACCAATATGGAAGCAGCAAGAGGAAGTATGGGTCAATAGACCTTCTGCAGTATTTCCATTCATATGTTCACTTCTCCAATTTATACCCATTGTTTCGTGTTCTATCTTGTGTTTGTCACCTCACCCAAAACTTTTGTACCATATCACCTCATCCAGTTGAGTATAAGTACGAAGAATTTGTGTGAAAATTAAGTCTTTGAAAATGTAATACGAATTACGAAACCGTTCAAGCGTCAGACAATTAAAAAATGAATATCGGAGAATTGTTATTTTTATTACCACCGACAGTGAAGAAAAACATAAGAAATATTGAGAAGATTCGTTTTAGAATTATTAATCTTACCTTTTCGGTCATATTCAACATATATATATATATATATATATATATATATATATATATATATATATATATATATATATATATATATATGTATGTATATATATATATATTATATAATATATTACATCATCAAGAGGAGCCTCACCATAAGCTGGATGGCCCACCTGAAAGAGAGCCCCGTTACCTAACGCCCGTAACTCTGATGCTCTTATTGGTCGCCGGATGTATCACAGTGAACCCCTGGAAGAATGGTAAGCAGTTGGTATGGGACCACCCGTGCGTATCAACCCTGGCTAACACTGACATTGACCTCAGTGTTGCACAACCAGGTGGCGCTGCCACCCACAGTGAAGCAGCCAATCCTAAGTATAGAGAACTGGATCACCACTACAATTTTGTCCCCATTGCTTCTGAGACACTCGGCGCCTGGGGTAAAGTGCTACCAATTTTTTGAAGGAACTGGGTTCTAGGCTCATTGAAACAACAAGGGACCCTAGAGCTGCCAGCTTTCTTTTCCAGCGCCTCAATGTGGCGATACAGAGGGGAAATGCGAACTGCATCCAGGGTTCCTGCCCGCCTTCTGAGGCGCTGGAGGAACTCGACAACCTATGATACTCATCTTTGTAACCTATATGTGACTCCATCTTGTAACAAAGTTCAAATAAAGCAAATATATATGTGTACACACAAAGAATGGGGGTGGTAGGAGAAGATAATATTAGTGTTCAGTGAGAAACTACAAAGTCTCCTCTGAATACTTTTTATTTTCTTCTCCGAGGCTAATGGGTCCCCACATTGCACCAGAGGTGGTACCCTCACAAACTTTATATATATATATATATATATTATATATATATATATATTATATATATATATATATATATATATATATATATAAACCTAAAAGGGCTACCACCTCTGGTGCAAGTTTAGGGACCCACAGCCTCGGAGAGAAAATAAAAAGTACTCAGAGAAGACCTTATGGATCCTCACTGAACACTTTGATATTTTCTTCTCCTACCACCCCTATTCTTTTCTTCTCCTACCACCACTATTCTTTTCTTCTCCTTCCACCCCTATTCTTTTCTCACCGACCACCCCTATTCTTTTCTCACCGACCTAACAAATTCACAAAGACCTGAAAGTTGTAGCATTAAATACTGTATTATGATAGATATCGTGAGGAGACATTCACATATGGGGACTAATAGAACAAGAACCCGGAAATATGATGTTATAGTGGCCAGAATACGCCTGGGATACAGACGTATCTGGCAGCTTTCTCAAAAACCCAATGTCGAGTACACTATGTGTCAACTTTGTGAAGAGAAAACATGCACTCTCTTGAACATTATATTGTAGAATGTCCCATACTGGCTGACTTTCGCCCTCCTGGGCTAAGGTATTCTGAACTTTGTAATTACTACATGAGTACTGGAACACTTGATGATATATTATTGGACTTGTATCCAAGATTGACCATGTAATCGATTAATTATACAATGTATATGAAGTAACTATATAACCTGAGCTTGTAAAAGCACCCTTAATCACCTTCAGTGATTAAGTGCTTAATTGCACACTACTTTCTTTATCAGCTATCTCACCCTGTCAGAGTAAATGAGATAAATGTCTGTGAATGCATGTGTGTATATATGTATATGTGTGTGTATGTATATGTATGGGGTATAAAGTATATATGGAAGCTGATTAGATTTACATTTCACCTTTGTAAATGTACATTAATGACACTGTGTAGAAGACACATCGAACACTTTTATGTAAGGCATACGTAAATCTGTGTGTGTATGTATTTACGTATATAGGTTACCTTAGCATTTTAAAAGCGCCGACTCACCTTCAGTGGTTGATTGATCAAAAAACCCTTGAAATATATGTTAACACATCTCTACCCTGGCCATGGAGGACAGAAGAAAATGTATATATGCTGGTTAGCATTGTAAATGTGTGGCCACGTCTGTGGTAGAAAACAATAAAAAAAAAACTATTCTTTTAGTATGTGCGTATATAAATCTAACTTTATTTGAAATTTCATTACATAAAATGGGTTTACATTGGTTACATGCAAAGTACAAGACTACTTGTCACAAGTTGTATAGCTCCTCAAGCTCCTCAGATGGCGGCAGGAACCATGGATGCAGTGAGCATTTCCTCTCTGGATCGCCAAACTATGGCGCTGAAAGAGAAAACTGGCGGCTCTAGGGTCTCTAGTTGTTTCAGTTAGCTTAGATCCCAACTCCTTCAAAAAACTTGCCACACTTTTACCCCAGGCACCAGTGTCTCTGAGGCAATGGGGAACAAATTGTAATGGTGCTCAAGGTCTCCGTATTTACGTGACTTGGCCGCTTCCCGGTGATTGGAAGCTCCTCCTGCCTGTGAAGCACTGAAGTTACCATACGTGTTGGCTAAGGTTGAAACGCAAGTGTAGTCCCACACCAACTGTCTACCATTCTTCCAGGGGTTTACCGTGATCCCGTCTGGGCGACCGATAGGCTCATCAGAGTTGCGGGCATTAGGTATCGGGTTTCTCTCTCTGCTGGACAACCGGCCGTGGTAAGACTTCTCTTAATAACGTCGTTAACCTCGCCGTGTCTTGCATGCCATCCTCCTGTCCTTGGCACAGAAGGCCATGCCATCCGTACCTGGGGCCACTGCCTCGCCGCAAATACACCTGTATGCGGTGTGGATTGGGGCAGCGAGGCGGAGAGCCACAGCAATTCGCAGGGCCTTCCGTGTGAGACGGGTGCCAGTTGCTGACATTGGGGTTGCTAATAGAAATCCCCTGCATGGGAGCTGCTACAGCTCTAAGGCGGGCAGTGTTATGTGGTGTTGTCGCAGCTTTTAGTAATGTCACAGCTTCTAGTAATGTCGCAGCTTCTTGGTCGGCAATGGGGCGATCCCAGCTGGATTGCTTATGGGCTTCAGAAAGCAGTGGCTGGGGTGCTGGTCCTGCAAGAGAGACCCATTTGGTGGTGCAGTCTGTAGAGCTGGGATCATGTACCCCTGCCCGTTGAACTAGGTGCTCAGGTAGGATTCCTTCACCAAATTGTCAGACGCCACTGAAGAGGACAGGAACGCTGGTACCGTAATTTGTGTTGCTGTGCGCACGCCGAGGCCCCCGAGTCTGACAGGAAGGGAGGCCTGTTTCCACTGTTAGTCGCTGAGAGAAAGGTTGAGGGCTTTTTCTAGCATTGATTTCAGCAAGCTGTCGTACTCTTCTAATTTGATGTTATTGAAAGATGGCGAACATCTTAGAAAGGAGGTCAGCCTGGGGAGGGACAAGCATCTGGTGATGAGGTTAAGTGCATCATGGGCATCGATGTCTACAATCCTCTAGTTCGTCCTCTTCAGGTCAGTGATCTTCTTACCAAGGGCCTCGTCGGTGGCATTCCTTCCAAGAGGAGCACCTAGGAGTGTGCTGTCCTCAGGGTTGGTTGTATGAATGTCAGGCAAAACACCTTTATTTGCTCCATTATGTGCTGGTTGGTGGAGGTTATTTCGCACTTGGAAGGGTTCAGAGTGAGGCCTAGACTGGCTCCTTGCTCCTGAATTATTCGTATATCGTCCAAGAGTGAGGCTGGGGAGCCGGCTAGAGTAACATCGTCCAAAAACCAAATGTTGAGCTCACTGGACAGGTTATCGGTGACTTTCTTGATGACTAGACAGAAAAGAAAAGGAGCAAGGGGGTCACCCTGTTAGACACCTTCTTGTGATTCGAATTCATGTTCCCCAAAAAGCAAAGAGAGATTCTTGCTGTAACATGAGTTTACAAACGGGCAAAGGGAAGGAAAAGGCGATGAACCGCACTGAGTACTGCATCCTTCTAACCAGATTGAAAACATTTTTGAAGCCCAGTTTATCAGGGCTTTTTCATCCGTAATGTTGGCAATGTATATATATATATATATATATATATATATATATTATATATATATATATATATATATATATATAATATATATATATATATAATGTATATATATATATAATGTATATATATAGATATATATATATACATATATATATATATATATATATATATATATATATATATATATATATATATATATATATAGACTTGGCGGCCTTGGTGTCCGCACAGCCTCCCAAATTGCTCTACCAGCCTTCCTTTCCTCTCCTCCTCCCACGCATCGCACGACCTCGTCAGAGATATTCTTACCTGCAACCCTGAGAGATTCAGCAGGAAAACACGATCCTGCTTTCACTGAATGTTCAAATCAGTGGGGGTGTTCTCGCAGCCCCAGCAACCATTTTAGAGCCAACAAACAACACAAACAGTCCGGCTGGGACTAACCTCTAGTGGAAAAAGTAGCTGATACCATGCTCAGCGCCGCAACATAAGACAAGGAGAAAGCCCGCCTCAGAGCAGTACGTGCCCCCCATGCAGGAGACATCCTCCTGGCAGTACCCATGTCAACAATGGGCACGCGCCTAGAATCCAGAATCCCTTCGTGTAGCAGTGGCCCTCCGCCTTGGTGCCCCAATTCACACTGAATACAAGTGTATTTGCAACAGGGTGGAAGCAGACCAATACGGACTGCATGGGTTTGCATTGCAGGAAGCACAAAGGGCTGGCAGCAAGACACAACGAGATCAATGACATCATCAAGAGAAGCCTCGTCTCAGCTAAGTGCCCGGCGGAGAGAGAACCTCGCATCCTAGGGGTCCAAAACCCAGATTTCCCGCACTTCGCCCTGATGGCATCACCATATACTCATGGAAGAAGGGTAGACAGTTGGTGTGGGACTACACATGTGTATCCACCCGGGCTAACACCTATGTACACTTCGGAGCTGATCAAGCAGGTGGGGCGGCAACCACAGGGAAACAGCAAAATCTCTAAAATACAGGCGACTGCCAGGCCAATACCTCTTTGTTCCCATAGCGTCTGAGACGCCTGGCCCCTGGGGCAAAAGTGCCTTGGGATTTCTCAAAAGGAATTGGGTTCCAAGCTCATTGACGTCACCAGAGACCTAAGGGCTTGCAGTTTTTTGTTTCAGCGCCTCAGTGTGGCGATCCAGAGGGGAAATGCTTGCTGCGTACTCGGTTCCTGTCCGGAAGCGGAGGAGCTTCAAGAGAGATCCATAACCTTTAGGCATTTGTCCTTGTATAGTTTTGTAACCTTTAAATACACAATAAAGCATAAGAAAAAAAAAAGGAAGCGGGTGGTAGGAGAAAAGCACACAGAACCTGTGTTGGAGGGGACCTACATTCCCTCCATGCGTTATGTGTGATTTCCTCCGAGGTCCCCCTTCTATGGGTCCCCCTTCTTCCAGCCAGAGGTGGTACTCCCTTCCATATTAAAAAATATATATATATATAGCTATATATTATATATATATATATATATATATATATATAATATATATATATATATATATATATATATATATATATATATATAAAAAAAATAAAAAAAAAATTTGTGAGGGTACCACCTCTGGTGCCAATGTGGGGACCCATAGCCTCGGAGAAGAAATAAAACGTATTCAGAGGAGAACTTGTAGTTTCTCACTGAACACTAATATTTTCTTCTCCTACCACCACAATTCTTTTGTATGTACACATATATATTTGCTTATTTTGAACTTTGTTACAAAAAGGAGTTAATATAGGTTACAAAGATGGTTATCATAGGTTAAATTCCTTAGGAGACTTCAAGCTGAAAGCAAGGTCCGTAAGGAGTCAGCAACCCGTTGAGTCGCTTAGCCAGTCTGTATGTGGTGTGGGTATCTGGCTGATGATTGGCCGAAGAGGGTTTCCCGGCTTGGGGTTTGACATTTCCATAGGTATACCCATCTTTGCATTCCCCAACAACTTTTGGCAGGTGGAGTCCGGATTTCTGGCATTCACAGTTTCGATCAATCTGTTGACCTTCGTTTTCAATTCGGCTGTAGTGTCCTTCGTTACCCTTTGGATTTAGTTTGGTCAGAGAGTATGTGGTTCATTTTGCCAGATATTCGTCTTTTTTAAGAATGACGTATATTGGCGACTTGTCGCCTCTCCTAATGACTATCTCCTTGTTCTCACGAAGAAGGTTACCACTAAAGACACCTTGCAAGCAGAACTTATTGCTGTAGGAGGAAAGTTTCGAGGTAACTACAGAAGCACCATACTGACCCCCGAATTCAAAGCGGCAGCTAAGAGCCTTCGTAATAAATACTGCTACATACACGTTAAAAAAATCTATATCAAAGAAGTGAAGAATTGGCATGTGTTACGAAGCGAAGTGGTGGAGGCAGACGTCATACACAGCCTTAAATGTTAATATGACAGAGCCCATTTGGATTTTGAACCAAAACACTAGTCTATTTGGCGTTAAAAGGCGTGACCTAGCGGAGCCGTAGTTAATACCCCCCCCCACCTAAATAAAGCTAGGTGATCATACCACTGTTCTGAATGAAACTTGAAGGAAGCAAAACATTTACAAACTCTACAGGACAATAAATAACTCACCATTACAACCATCAAACAGTTGAACCCCGAACATTAGCTTAGCCATAACTGGCCACTTCCCGGGTTTGTGGACTTAATTACATCCTCATTTGTTATTGATAAGACAATATTCAGTACTTCGATTTGTGTCATCGAAACGCCACAGAGCGCAAGGCAAGTGTTCGTTCTCTTCATTCCCTCTCAAGCTGAGGCCATATAGGATGCAACTTGAGCTGCAGCCGCTGTTATCTGTGCAGCTGCAGCTGTCTAGGATAACATAGGAACATAAGAAACCTGCAGAGGATAAATTAGGACTACTTTCCTACTTATACCCAACTACATTCATAGATATGTCTCACCTTCGCTAAAAAAAAAATCCAGCGACCTCGTGTACATTTGTTTCATTACTAAGTGTTCCATAGATCACCAACACTATTTCAAAGAAGTAAGTACCTGAAGCTTTTGTAAATCCAAATTTATATAGATTGTATTCGAGATTTGGTGATAAGTTTTGTGTTGAAATATTCAACAATATAATAACTGTATCCTTGTTATACACTGCCCTCCGCTTGACTACTGCTCTCCCCTTTCTCTATGCCTCTCTTGAGAATATGAACTTATTAGATATCATATCAGAAGTATTATTGCCGGAAATAAATTTATCATCCTACTGTATAAACATTTTAAGAAATGCTGTTTATCGTTCAATATGGCGCATAAAAAGCTGAACTATTAAACCTTAAAGGGGCCCTAACAAGAGAAGATCAATCGGAGGAATAATTATTTCCAATTTCTCACGTTCCATTTGACATTTTGACACTGTCCTGTTGATTCCGGTAACACTTCAATCAGTTTTCTGATATTTGATTATTGCATATGCAGCATTAACTTTTATATACCGTCGGCAAATTTAGTAATGTTGCTGTTTCATTCACTGTGATCATTGGAGACATGAACGTATGCCACAAAAGTAAGAGACCATTGTCCTTCTTACCACACCACGGCTGCTCACAATAAGGAATGATCTAAGAAGTGCCTAACTGGTTCTCAACTAAGACCCTAATTAATAAATCCCTTTGCACACCACTATGATATGGAGAGACCTTGATCTTCTTTATCATGATCATATACGATGCATCAACCTTTCATTCATCAGAGATTCACACCTGACCCTTAATGCTGCTGCTCTTCTCTGGGTCTAAATCGCTTAAAGAATAAACAACAACGGCTTCAGGACAGATCCCTGGAGAACCCTGTTTACAAAAGCTTCCCACCGTGAATTTACTGCATTAATGCTCATGTTGCATTTCTTAATAAATAACGATGTTCAAATCAACTTAGTTATATTCTTACAAACTCAAGCTTCACCAATTACTCATTGTGGCAATATTTATTATATATTTAAGAAACATCATCCCCAGCTAACATAGGATTAGCTATACAACATAGTTTAATGTATAATACAACTATATGTTAGAGAAAATATAGTTTTTGGTTTCACTATATGAAAACAGGGAGACATTTATACAGTTGATGTTGAGTACCTTCACCTGTCATCGTTGTGAGGCTGACTCATCGTTGAGTACCTTCACCTGTCATCGTTGTGAGGCTGACTCATCGTTGAGTACCTTCACCTGTCATTGTTGTGAGACTTGACTCATCCCACGAGTGTCTGTCTTCTGCTGTCTGACTCACTGTCTGGCACTCTCCTGTATCGTGACTCAGCTCAGGCGACCGCCTCTCGGGACCGACCGCCTGTATAATCCGCTCCTGTGATGAGTATTCACAGACAAGTTCCCGCAGGACGCATAGTCGATGCCTTCCGGTTAAACGTCTTGTGTATATTCTTAACTTTTTTGTTGTCTTCCTTCATATATAACAGCTAAATTTACGTGTCGAGAGACGTACACTGAAGAGAGCGTAAGAATAATAAAACTGCAGATTATGATAATATTCCAGGGTGGACCGAAATGTGATAATGGTCCGGAATGAACCAAAAACATCGGGATAATGGTGTAGCACGGATCGAAACGTCGTGATAGTAGTCCAAGATGATTCAAAACATCGTGATAATGGTCCAGAATGGACCGAAACATTGTGATAATAATCTACGACGGATCGAAGCGTCGTGGTAATTGTCCTGGACGGACCGAAATGTCATCACTATATTTTTCAGAAGTGTGTTGCGTGTCTTATAAGAACGAAAGAATAAAGGAAACTGCATAAGGACTATTGAGCTCCTCTAGGAAGCTTCTATTTGTATTCAGCACAAACTCATATATATAAACACCGGGGCGGGAGATACTCACAGACTCAGTCATCACACAGTTCGTCTCAGTACAGTGTAAGAGACGCTGGAAACAATGGGTATTTCCTTACTTGGTTTGCCGATCTGTTTCAAGTAATTGATATCGTAAATGGTGAGAGATAATCTGCTATCGACTATTACCTGAAACTGGGTGTGTGAAGTTTGACTGGGGGTTTCAGAGGCTAAAATTGCAATAAAATATCTAAAATCAATGATATGGCAATGAAAAAATCCAATATGATACCACAAGAAATGAGGCACAAGTATCTCGTGGAAATTTATAAAGAAGCCGGAGATGAACTAGATCAAATCTACACTGATGGGTCATCTAATCCGGTCAATGGTAGTGCTGGTGCAGCATACACGGTAATTAGGAATAATGCCTTTCAACACAGAAATGAAGAGAAAGCACGTATTGAGAACTATGCCTCGTCAACGCAAGCGGAGCTAACTGCAATTGTTATGGAGTTAAGATTTCTTGAGAAACACTAATGGCGCAGTGATCTGATTCAAAAGCAGTGTTTCAAAGCCTAAATAAAAATCGAGCAAAAAAATCTTGCGATAGTCCCTGAAATTAAGAGAGCTGTGAGGGTATAATCATCCAGGGAAGAGTTGTCAAGTTTCTGTGGATCCTCCCATGTTGGGATATATAGAAGTGAACGAGCAGATGTGCTGGCTGCTGGAGTCACTGAAGGAGACCATATTGAATACTTCGTACCCAAGACTCTGCAACAAATTAGACGTATTATCAGGCAACATCACCGTGACAAGGTAACTGAGGAAAGGAGGATAGAAGCACAAATCAGTGAATCTGTACGATGGTACAACATGGTTGCAGCTGGCAACCCCAATCATTATGGACGAAGAGAAGGTGGCCGCGGGAGAGAATCCGTAATAGCGAGAATCCGTAATAGCGAGAATCCGACTTGGATACAAATATCCATGGAGATTCGGAATGGAAACAACAGTTGAACAGCAGAGTTGCAGAATCTGTGATGAGAGTGACGTACACCGCCTTGACCACTACCTGAGGGAATGTGAACACCTGAGGGACATTAGAAATATGTGTAGGATAATAAACCCCCAATTGTTTGAGTTAAGAAAACACTATATGTCAAATATTGATACTGTTCTTAAAAGATTCTCCCATTTTGCACCCGCAAGATAACATAAGATTTAAAGGGTTGATATATGTTAATCGTCTTGTTTGAACAGCTGTAACTTGAGATAGTTAATCAAATCCCAGCTATGTCTGGGTACAAGTGACAGGCTGAACAACCCAGCGGGTTTTCTTCCTATTGGGGAGTGTTGTATATGCTGCTATGACGGTATGTCCACCCACAGGATGAGTGGCGCTGCCCGATAAACTCGTCCCTCGGGGTAAAATTAAATTAAAAATTAACTGATACATAGTTAAATAATTTGACTAAATGATTTGGATTGACGGGACGGTTTAACTCTGGTGTTGATAGATGCTGAAATGTTTTATTTTGATATAATTTAATGTAATCTCTTCCCACTAAAATATGTTGTGAAGAGTGAAAAATAATTCACTCATTTGGTGCCTAAATAGTTAATGGGTATTTTCTAGATAAGTTGTACCCAGCTGAGGGATCATGGACGAAATAAGTGCTTCTCAACCTAGGATCCATGTAACAGTTTATTCAGGTCAATGGGATTAGTCCTATTATGACAAACCACACATAAGAAGATGAAGAACCGGCGACGTTTCGGTCCGTCCTGAATCATTAGGAAGTCGTGTGTTAGGAAGAAAGGCTCTTGTTATTGTTTTTGATTCAGCTACTGGGAACAAAAAGTTTCAAGTAGCACAGGCTATGGTGAGCCCGTAGTGGCCTTACCTGGCACAGGAGCGGGGCTGTAAGAGAGACAGGTTGCTGTTGTTTTAAATTTAGCTACTCAGAACGAAATGTCCATGCAGCACGGGCTATGGTGAGCCCGTAAAGTAAGAGAGACAAGAAAAGCAATAAGTAAGGAAGGAATGAGGTGAGGCGCAGGTAAGAGAAGGTATTTCTAGAAAGAAAGAGTTAATGTGCAGGAATAATCACAAAAAAGAAGGTAAGTGTAAGGTGAGGAACAGGTAAGAGAAGAAGGTGAAAGTAAAGGTGAAAGGTACGAATGGGATAAGTGGGATAATGGGATAAAGGGAGACTGGGATAGGTAAAAATTAGAGGAGGGTAAGAAAAAAATAAAACTCGTGTAGGCTTAAGTCGTGTCCCGTTTGTTAGAAAAGTTAGAACATTTGAGTATATACTGAGAAAAGGGAAGAGTCAACAGCAACAAAAACCTGGACTCAGGTTCATGTCGGATGTGTGGTGTATCAGAGCCGATCGACAAGACGGCGTCTGTGAAGAGTAGAGGCAGGAAAGATTATTTTAGAAGACCATCAATAGGATAATTAGAGTCCTATTGATTGGTCTATTTATTTATTTATTTAATGGGCTATTATTTTATTTATTTATTGAAAAGAAGTGAATGTACAAGCCACTATGCATGGGTGTGCGGTAGACAGAGAAAAAGAACCCAGACAGAGCTGTGAACGTGAACGTCAAGAAAAGGAAGGGGGAATTAGATTCCCATTCAACTTTGAAATGGATGGCAGGAGCCAGGTTGTTAAGAGAGGAGGGGAAAGGCTGGAAAAGACTAAGGTCATGAGGCCATAAAGCAAAATGTCATCAACATAGCGAAGCCAGAGAGAGAGACGAGTATCAATAGTGGGAAGAAGAATACATCGAAGTATTCCATGTAGAGATTGACAAGAACAGGGGAGAGAGGGGAACACATAGCAACACCTCAAGTTTGAAAGAAGTATTTTACCGTTGAAAGAGAATAGGTCAGCACAGAGTCTGAAGAGTTCGAGGAAAACATCAGTGGGAAGCGGGAGAGGAAGAAGGCCCTCAGACGCCTTCTGTCTAAGGAAAGAGAGAACGTCATCAAGGGAAACATTGGTAAACAGAGAGTCGACATCAAGACTAAGTATCTTACAGGAGGGCTGCAGGCGCAGGGTTCAATGTAGTCCTGAGAGTGACGAAGGTGGGCAGGAGAAAAAGTGCCAAGGTAAGGCGTCAGGGTTTCATCTAGCCAGGAGGCAAGAGGATAGTGACAGAGGCTCTCGAAGAAGTGATGGAACGAAGAGGAACACCAGGTTTATGAGTCTTAGGTAGACCACAGAAATAAAGAAGAGAAGAGCAGATGACACGCAAACGTTCTCTTAATTCGACGTCAGGAGGACAAAGACTAGAGAGCTGTCTTAGTTTGCGGTTGAAGGAAGTTTTAAGGCGATCCAAAGAGTTGGAAGTCAGAGGGGCATATGTGCGGGAGTCAGAGAGCAAGACATCAACATTCTGGAGGTCATCCACACGGTCAAGAACAACCACCAAAATTCCCTTTGTCGGAGGGAGGGAGGGATAAGAATAGAGTTGCTAGCTTTCAGGGCAAGCTGGAAGCGACGAGGAAGGTGGTGATTCTTAGAAAAAAACCTATCATTAGCAGGGATAAACCCCCCCCCCCCTGAAGGCAGCCAGGTCCATAGGGTACTAGATTTAGAATTATTTTTGCAGGGAAATTCCTGCGCATGCTCCTAAGCCTGTTAGATTTGTTAATGTTATGTTATCAAAGGAACTAATGAGGTCAATGCCCCAGCGAGGGCCAGGGGGAAGTAACGAAAGAGAGACTAAGTCTTAAAAGTTCTTGTTGGTGCTTAGAGAAAGAGTGTAGTGTGGAGGAGTGGTGGGGAGAGCAGGTTGTGTAGTGTGGAGGAGTGGTGGGAAGAGCAGTATTGTGTAGTGTGGAGGAGTGGTGGAAGAGCAGTATTGTGTAGTGTGGAGGAGTGGTGGGGAGAGCAGTAGTGTGTGTGTGGAGGAGTGGTGGGAAGAGGCAGTATTGTGTAGTGTGGAGGAGTGGTGGGAAGAGCAGTATGTGTGTAGTGTGGAGGAGTGGTGGGGAGAGCAGTGTTGTGTAGTGTGGAGGAGTGGTGGGAAGAGCAGTGTTGTGTAGTGTGGAGGAGTGGTGGGAAGAGCAGTATTGTGTAGTGTGGAGGAGGGGTGGGGAGAGCAGTATTGTGTAGTGTGGAGGAGTGGTGGGGGAGAGCAGTGTTGTGTAGTG
>WNGS01061674.1:3125040-3139051 GCA_020271785.1 Procambarus virginalis | reverse complement strand
AGACTATTACCGGGGCACACGCACAAGGGAGACAGGTGGAAGCTGAGTACCCAAATGAGCCACAGAGACATTAGAAAGAACTTTTTCCTTGTCAGAGTAGTTAGTAAATGAAATGTACTAGGAAGTGATGTGGTGGAGGCTGTTTTCATACACAGTTTCAAATGTAGATAGACAGCCCAGTAGGCTCAGGAATCTGTACATCAGTTGAGTGACGGTTGAGAGGCGGGACCAAAGAGCCTGAGCTCAACCCCCGCATGCACAATTAGGTGAGTACACATACCAACATACATATAGCATACAGATACGCAACATACACATACACCACACATACACGCATGCCGCTAATTATCTCAGCTGGTTCCAGTATCCTGTCCATAGTCTAATTCTTTTACCGGTTGAAGAACTTTCATAAAGATGTAACCAGTTCTCGTGCTCAAACCAAGGTGTTTAACCTAACCCAACCTAACCTAACTTAACCTAACCGAACCTAACCTAACCTAACCGAACCTAACTTAACCTAACCTAACCGAACTAACCTAACCTAACCTAACCTAGCCTAACTTAGCCAGTGAATGTAGACTAACGCTTACGTATGGTTGAAGTTTCTTAGTGTCAACCTGTATGTTAGAGACCTCAAAAGTAAGCATTTAAGTGTCTGATTCACATATGAAGAGTGAGAAAGTATTGTGGCAATACAATAGGATCGAACATGCTTTCTCCCTGGCACATGCACCACCCACTGTACCATGATGAGCTCAAAGTATCTTAACCGGAAGTATATTGTTAGACTTACCACGGATGGCATCGTCCGGTAACACAATATTTGCTTTACGAAATAACCGGCCCCAACACTCTACGGCAATGTTGAATCAACGTGGACAACTTAGATCCCACGTCAATACCTCTGATTCACCACTACAAGAGCGTGCTTTATTCGCTGGAAGAGAGACCAGGAGGGATAAATAATAACAGAACGGGAGAGAAGGAGGAAGAATTACAGAAGAGGAGAATGGAAGACTGGGAGGGGAGAATGGGAGACTGGGAGGGGAGAATGGGTGAGGAAGAATGGGAGAAAGACTGGTAGGGAGGGAGGAATTAGAGGAAGGGAGAGAGGGAAAATGAGTGTGAGGAAAAATAAGAGATAGGCAGAATGAGAGAAAGTTAGGGAAAATGGGGAATGGAAGGGGAGGGAGGGAGGGAGACAGGCAAACATAGGACACTGGGGCACTGCTAGGTACACCAACTATCAATAAAATATAATGTGTTTGTTTATTTTGTCTGTCAAAGATTGAAATAAATGCTTTGGGGTAACCTCGCGGCTTTCATGGTGAGCGGCGATGTTGTGGAGGGTCCTGTGAGTAGTCAGGGTTGGCCCCAGAGCTTAGTCATCAGACTAGTACGCGAGCTAAGGGGTATGAGCTACTAGGAGAGACTACGGAATCTAAATCTCACGTCGCTGGAAGACAGAAGAGTAAGTGGAGACATGATCATCAGATACAAGATTCTCAGAGGAATTGATAGAATAGAGACAGTTATTTAACAAAATGGGCACATGCACTAGGTGACACGAGTGGTAATTGAGTGCCCAAATGAGCCACAGAGACATCAGAAATATTTTTCTTACTATCAGAGTAGTTAACAAATGGAATGCATTAGGAAGTGATGTGGTGGAGGCTGACTCCATACACAGTTTCAGTTGAAGATATTATGTAGCCTAAAAGGTCCAGGAACCTGTACACCAGTTGGTTGATTGTTGAGAGGCGGGACCAAAGAGCCGAAGCTCAACCCCCGGAAGCACAACTGGGAGAATACCTGGTTGGAGTATGTGAAATATGGTAGCGAATACCGTAGAGTTTATTATTGCAATTAACTTTTAACTATTAGTGAATTAAACTCTCTATGACTAACCATCCTGTGTGATGGAATTTTTTAGCATCACGTAGCTAGCTTTTTGGCACACTATACTCCCCTTCATATAGTCTAGGGCAGCTGCACAAATGCAGATGTACCTAATGTATTAATGAAAAAAATAGTGAAATAAAAAACTGTATTCAGATGCTGACATTCAAAACGAATGCTCGAGTGACAGATTTGTGTTCTGACCACAACCTTTTGAGTATAATGATGATGTTGTATAGTGATAATAATTACAGTGATAGGTAGATATTGTGAGAGTATGTATGGGTGGAGAAGGGGAGGATGTGAGTCTGTCTGGATGGGAATGGTGCGACGATGTTCACTGTGACGAGGACAGTGTGTTGTGAAAATGGTTACAAAGATGACGTAAGACGAAGAAGGTGTGTCATGGGGGGTAACAGGAAGGTGGGTGTATATATATATAGATAATGGGCAGGACGTGTATTGTTGGAGATGCATAGTTGTTAGTGAGGGAGGGAGATGGGGAGGGTGTGTGTATTAAAGGCGCGTTGGAGACCTATAGGAGTGTGTGGGAGAGGCCTGGGTCGACCCGGGCGCTGCCGGGCACCCAATCACTAAAGGACTATGTGTGATCGTTTGTGGAGTGGCTTGGCAATAGGGTCGACCAGGGCAAAAAAGGATACCTTATCTTCTATAATATAGTACTTTTTCCTATCGCTTTTGATACTGCTCACTTCTCTCCCCACCCCTCCTCCACACTACACAATACTGCTCTCCCCACCACTCCTCCACACTACACAATACTGCTCTCCCCACCACTCCTCCACACTACACAATACTGCTCTCCCCACCACTCCTCCACACTACACAATACTGCTCTTCCCACCACTCCTCCACACTACACAATACTGCTCTCCCCACCCCTCCTCCACACTACACAATACTGCAATTCCCACCACTCCTCCACACTACACAATACTGCTCTCCCCACCACTCCTCCACACTACACAATACTGCTCTTCCCACCACTCCTCCACACTACACAACACTGCTCTCCCCACCACTCCTCCACACTACACAATACTGCTCTCCCCACCCCTCCTCCACACTACACAATACTGCTCTTCCCACCACTCCTCCACACTACACAACACTGCTCTTCCCACCACTCCTCCACACTACACAACACTGCTCTCCCCACCACTCCTCCACACTACACAATACTGCTCTTCCCACCACTCCTCCACACTACACAATACTGCTCTTCCCACCACTCCTCCACACTACACAACACTGCTCTCCCCACCACTCCTCCACACTACACAATACTGCTCTTCCCACCACTCCTCCACACTACACAATACTGCTCTTCCCACCACTCCTCCACACTACACAACCTGCTCTCCCCACCACTCCTCCACACTACACTCTTTCTCTAAGCACCAACAAGAACTTTTAAGACTTAGTCTCTCTTTCGTTACTTCCCCCTGGCCCTCGCTGGGGCATTGACCTCATTAGTTCCTTTGATAACATAACATTAACAAATCTAACAGGCTTAGGAGCATGCGCAGGAATTTCCCTGCAAAAATAATTCTAAATCTAGTACCCTATGGACCTGGCTGCCTTCAGGGGGGGGGGGGTTTATCCCTGCTAATGATAGGTTTTTTTCTAAGAATCACCACCTTCCTCGTCGCTTCCAGCTTGCCCTGAAAGCTAGCAACTCTATTCTTATCCCTCCCTCCCCGACAAAGGGAATTTGGTGGTTGTTCTTGACCGTGTGGATGACCTCCAGAATGTTGATGTCTTGCTCTCTGACTCCCGCACATATGCCCCTCTGACTTCCAACTCTTTGGATCGCCTTAAAACTTCCTTCAACCGCAAACTAAGACAGCTCTCTAGTCTTTGTCCTCCTGACGTCGAATTAAGAGAACGTTTGCGTGTCATCTGCTCTTCTCTTCTTTATTTCTGTGGTCTACCTAAGACTCATAAACCTGGTGTTCCTCTTCGTTCCATCACTTCTTCGAGAGCCTCTGTCAGCTATCCTCTTGCCTCCTGGCTAGATGAAACCCTGACGCCTTACCTTGGCACTTTTTCTCCTGCCCACCTTCGTCACTCTCAGGACTACATTGAAACACTGCGCCTGCAGCCCTCCTGTAAGATACTTAGTCTTGATGTCGACTCTCTGTTTACCAATGTTTCCCTTGATGACGTTCTCTCTTTCCTTAGACAGAAGGCGTCTGAGGGCCTTCTTCCTCTCCCGCTTCCCACTGATGTTTTCCTCGAACTCTTCAGACTCTGTGCTGACCTATTCTCTTTCAACGGTAAAATACTTCTTTCAAACTTGAGGTGTTGCTATGTGTTCCCCTCTCTCCCCTGTTCTTGTCAATCTCTACATGGAATACTTCGATGTAGTTCTTCTTCCCACTATTGATACTCGTCTCTCTCTCTGGCTTCGCTATGTTGATGACATTTTGCTTTATGGCCTCATGACCTTAGTCTTTTCCAGCCTTTCCTCTCCTCTCTTAACAACCTGGCTCCTGCCATCCATTTCAAAGTTGAATGGGAATCTAATTCCCTCCTTCCTTTTCTTGACGTTCACGTTCACAGCTCTGTGTCTGGGTTCTTTTTCTCTGTCTACCGCACACCCATGCATAGTGGCTTGTACATTCACTTCTTTTCAATAAATAAATAAAATAAATAGCCCATTAAAATAAATAAAATAAATAGACCAATCAATAGGACTCTAATTATCCTATTGATTGGTCTTCTAAAATAATCTTTCCTGCCTCT
This sequence comes from Procambarus virginalis, assembly GCA_020271785.1. NCBI lineage: Eukaryota > Metazoa > Arthropoda > Malacostraca > Decapoda > Cambaridae > Procambarus > Procambarus virginalis. The sequence goes on along the minus strand of WNGS01061674.1, from coordinate 3,134,383 downwards.
ACTCTTCACAGACGCCGTCTTGTCGAATCGGCTCTGATACACAACACATCCGACATGAACCTGAGTCCAGGTTTTGTTGCTGTTGACTCTTCCCTTTCTCAGTATATACTCAAATGTTCTAACTTTTCTAACAAACGGGACACGACTTAAGCCTACACGAGTTTTATTTTTCTTACCCTCCTCTAATTTTACCTATCCCAGTCTCCCTTTATCCCATTATCCCACTTATCCCATTCGTACCTTTCACCTTTACTTTCACCTTCTTCTCTTACCTGTTCCTCACCTTACACCTTACCTTCTTTTTTTGTGATTATTCCTGCACATTAACTCTTTCTAGAAATTACCTTCTCTTACCTGCGCCTCACCTCATTCCTTCCTTACTTATTGGCTTATTCTTGTCTCTCTTACTTTACGGGCTCACCATAGCCCGTGCTGCATGGACATTTCGTTCTGAGTAGCTAAATTTAAAACAACAGCAACCTGTCTCTCTTACAGCCCCGCTCCTGTGCCAGGTAAGGCCACTACGGGCTCACCATAGCCTGTGCTACTTGAAACTTTTTGTTCCCAGTAGCTGAATCAAAAACAATAACAAGAGCCTTTCTTCCTAACACACGACTTCCTAATGATTCAGGACGGACCGAAACGTCGCCGGTTCTTCATCTTCTTATGTGTGGTTTGGTCATATATAGGACTAATCCCATTGACCTGAATAAACTGTTACATGGATCCTAGGTTGAGAAGCACTTATTTCGGTCCATGATCCCTCAGCTGGGTACAACTTATCTAGAAAATACCCATTAACTATTTAGGCACCAAATGAGTGAATTATTTTTCACTCTTCACAACATATTTTAGTGGGAAAGAGATTACATTAAATTATATCAAAATAAAACATTTCAGCATCTATCAACACCAGAGTTAAACCGTCCCGTCAATCCAAATCATTTAGTCAAATTATTTAACTATGTATCAGTTAATTTTTAATTTAATTTTACCCCGAGGGACGAGTTTATCGGGCAGCGCCACTCATCCTGTGAGTGGACATACCGTCATAGCAGCATATACAACACTCCCCAATAGGAAGAAAACCCGCTGGGTTGTTCAGCCTCTCACTTGTACCCAGACATAGCTGGGATTTGATTAACTGTCTCAAGTGAACAGCTGTTCAAACAAGACGATTAACATATGTCAACCCTTTAAATCTTATGTTATCTTGCGGGTGCAAAATGGGAGAATCTTTTAAGAACAGTATCAATATTTGACATACAGTGTTTTCTTAACTCAAACAATGTGGGGTTTATTATCCTACACATATTTCTAATGTCCCTCAGGTGTTCACATTCCCTCAGGTAGTGGTCAAGGCGGTGTACGTCACTCTCATCACAGATTCTGCAACTCTGCTGTTCAACTGTTGTTTCCATTCCGAATCTCCATGGATATTTGTATCCAAGTCGGATTCTCGCTATTACGGATTCTCGCTATTACGGATTCTCTCCCGCGGCCACCTTCTCTTCGTCCATAATGATTGGGATTGCCAGCTGCAACCATGTTGTACCATCGTACAGATTCATTGATTTGTGCTTCTATCCTCCTTTCCTCAGTTACCTTGTCACGGTGATGTTGCCTGATAATACGTCTAATTTGTTGCAGAGTCTTGGGTACGAAGTATTCAATATGGTCTCCTTCAGTGCCTCCAGCAGCCATCACATCTGCTCGTTCACTTCTATATATTCCAACATGGGAGGGGATCCACAGAAACTTGACAACTCTTCCCTGGATGATTAGTACCCTCACAGCTCTCTTAATTTCAGGGACTATCGCAAGATTTTTTTGCTCGATTTTTATTTAGGCTTTGAAACACTGCTTTTGAATCAGATCACTGCGCCATTAGTGTTTCTTTCAAGAAATCTTAACTCCATAACAATTGCAGTTAGCTCCGCTTGCGTTGACGAGGCATAGTTCTCAATACGTGCTTTCTCTTCATTTCTGTGTTGAAAGGCATTATTCCTAATTACCGTGTATGCTGCACCAGCACTACCATTGACCGGATTAGATGACCCATCAGTGTAGATTTGATCTAGTTCATCTCCGGCTTCTTTATAAATTTCCACGAGATACTTGTGCCTCATTTCTTGTGGTATCATATTGGATTTTTTCATTGCCATATCACTGATTTTAGATATTTTATTGCAATTTTAGCCTCTGAAACCCCCAGTCAAACTTCACACACCCAGTTTCAGGTAATAGTCGATAGCAGATTATCTCTCGCCATTTACGATATCAATACTTGAANGTACATCCTGGGAGACCACTCTGGTACACCCTGGGAGACCACTCTGGTACACCCTGGGAGACCACTCTGGTACACCCTGGGAGACCACTCTGGGACACCCTGGGAGACCACTCTGGTACACCCTGGGAGACCACTCTGGTACACCCTGGGAGACCACTCTGGGACACCCTGGGAGACCACTATGGTACACCCTGGGAGACCACTATGGTACACCCTGGGAGACCACACTGGTACACCCTGGGAGACCACTCTGGTACACCTGGGAGACCACACTGGTACACCCTGGGAGACCACTATGGTACACCCTGGGAGACCACACTGGTACACCCTGGGAGACCACTATGGTACACCCTGGGAGACCACTATGGTACACCCTGGGAGACCACACTGGTACACCTGCGAGACCACTCTGGTACACCCTGGGAGACTGCTCTGCTACACTCTAGGAGACTGCTCTGGGACACCCTGGGAGACCACTCTGGGACACCCTGGGAGACCACTATGGTACACCCTAGGAGGCCACTCTGGTACACCATGGGAGACCACTCTGGTACACCCTAGGAGACCACTGTGGTACACCCTGGGAGACCACTATGGTACACCCTGGGAGACCACTATGGTACACCCTGGGAGACCACTATGGTACACCCTGGGAGACCACTCTGGTACACCCTGGGAGACCACTATGGTACACCCTGGGAGACCACTATGGTACACCCTGGGAGACCACTCTGGTACACCCTGGGAGACCACTATGGTACAACCCTGGGAGACCACTATGGTACACCTGGGAGACCACTCTGGTACACCCTGGGAGACCACTATGGTACACCTTGGGAGACCACTCTGGTGCACCCTGGGAGACCACTCTGGTACACCCTGGGAGACCACTCTGGTGCACCCTGGGAGACCACTCTGGTACACCCTGGGAGACCACTCTGGTACACCCTGGGAGACCACTCTGGTACACCCTGGGAGACCACTCTGGTACACCCTGGGAGACCACTCTGGTGCACCCTGGGAGACCACTCTGGTACACCCTGGGAGACCACTCTGGTACACCCTGGGAGACCACTCTGGTACACCCTGGGAGACCACTCTGGTACACCCTGGGAGACCACTCTGGTGCACCCTGGGAGACCACTCTGGTACACCCTGGGAGACCACTCTGGTGCACCCTGGGAGACCACTCTGGTACACCCTGGGAGACCACTCTGGTACACCCTGGGAGACCACTCTGGTACACCCTGGGAGACCACTCTGGTGCACCCTGGGAGACCACTCTGGTACACCCTGGGAGACCACTCTGGTACACCCTGGGAGACCACTCTGGTACACCCTGGGAGACCACTCTGGTACACCCTGGGAGACCACTCTGGTGCACCCTGGGAGACCACTCTGGTACACCCTGGGAGAATGCCCTGATACATCCTGGGTGTACACATAATTATACTTCATGATTTTTATACTTCATGATTTATCCTTAGATTTTATGATTTTTTTTACAGATAACTGTATTTTACAGATAATTATAGTTAAAAATAACTGTTCATATCAGATTGTATTTTTAAGATAATTGTATTTAACAGGCAATTATACTTAACAGATATTTATGTAGTAAAGATATTTATTTTTTTGAATTATTAAATGTTACATTCATAACTATTTATGTCTCTTCAAAGATTTACTATATATATTTAGTTTACTTGTCAAATGACCACACAACAGTTTATTTCTTATTTGCTACTAGCTGTATCCGGCCACAGCAACCTTCCTCGGCCTTCCAGTCCTCCACAACATTCCCCTCCCCCTTACCCGTTCTTTTGTCCTCCCCACCATCCCCCACTCCGTCCCCTCCTCCTCCTAACCATTCCCCACTCCCCCATCCCTAATCCTCCACATAATTACCCTCTTCCCTATCTCGTCGTCCTCTCCATCCTTCACTCCAGTTCCCTCGTCCTTTTCTCCCATTCCCCAAATGATCTGATGTTCCCATCAGAGAATTGGGAATATCAAATGATCTGATGTTCCCACCAGAGAATTGGGAATATCAAATGGTCTGATGTTCCCATCAGAGAATTGGGAATATCAAATGATCTGATGTTCCCATCAGAGAATTGGGAATATCAAATGGTCTGATGTTCCCATCAGAGAACTGGGAATATCAAATGGTCTGATGTTCCCATCAGAGAATTGGGAATATCAAATGGTCTGATGTTCCCATCAGAGAATTGGGAATATCAAATGATCTGATGTTCCCATCAGAGAATTGGGAATATCAAATGATCTGATGTTCCCATCAAAGAATTGGAAATATCAAATGATCTGATGTTCCCATCAGAGAATTGGGAATATCAAATGATCTGATGTTCCCATCAGAGAATTGGGAATATCAAATGATCTGATGTTCCTATCACTGACATATAAGAAAAACATTTACAAAATCGAAATAAAAACAGTTAATAAAATAAAATAAACTATACGCGCGAAATGAACGTTACTGTAAACAACACAGCTCAGTTCCAACGCAATTTCACACAAAATAATTAAATCAAAATTAAAATAAATGTAAACCTATGAATATTAATTTTGTCAATGCAATCGGAAACATTGAAATGGAATCGTAACATAGTTAGGATAGTGTGAGTTGCTCTTACGAGCAATAGATGGCGTTTTTTTAAGAAGGTTTTGACCTGTCACAAGTGTGGCATCTATACTTATACTTACGAAATGAACGGTATGGTAAACAACACAGCTCAATTCCAACGCAGTGTCACACAAAATAATTAAATCAAAATGAAAATAAATCGTAATCTATGAAAATTCAATTTATGAATGCAATCTAACACACTGAAATGGAATCAAAACATATTTAGTATAGTGTGTATGTTGCTATTACGTGCAACAGATGGCGCTGTTTTTCAAAAACGCATGTTATTACCTGTCACAGGGGTGGCATATATATAGTGAGTATATAAAAAGATGCGCCTATTCGAATGCATCGTTGTGTCAAAATTTCAATGCAATCGGTGAAGAACTTTTGGAGATTACAGCGTGTGTTGTACTTACGTCCAATAGATGGTGCTGTTTTAAAAAAAACATGTCTTTCCTGTTACAGGTGAGGCATGTATATAGTAGATATATAAAAACACGCGCCTATTCGAATGCAACCTACGCAACGTTGTGTCAAAATTTCAAAGCCATCGGTAAAGAGGGTTCGAAGATTTCCCTCACATGAAAAACAGATTTTCAGAAAAATATTTTTTTTCTTTTACTGTCACAGACATGACATCTATATAGTATGTAAATAAAAACCCGCTCGGGTGCAAATGGAACGTTGTGTGAAAATTTCAAAGCAATCGTTGAAGAACTTTCGGAGATTAGCGGTTATGAACAAACGAACATTTCCATTTTTATTTATATAGATTTGCTACTGTATTCATAAATATCGCTTGTCTCAGGGTTTATATATTGAATTTTATTGAATTTAATGCACTGTGTAATTTTCGTCAGCATTAATTTGTATCATTTGGCGCTCATTCATCATTGCATATAACAACACAATTGTGCCTCTTGCAACACACACACACAGAGGTAGTGAGAGGTTGTGGTTCAACATAAGGGGGGGGGGGAGGGGTGTAATATGTGGGAGGTTATGTTGGCACATAAGTGCTGCTCCCTGCCGTCACCCACCACATCAGTGTCACACTTATGTCAGAGAGTCGTTGTGGCAAGACATGTTAAGTGGCTATAAACCACTTACCTCAGTGGGAGACGTCTCTTTACACAGCCACGGATCAATACTCTCAAGTCAGCTCCAAATGACTGTGAGGAGGTATTGTCCAGGGCTTTTTACTTTCTAAATTGTAAACTAAGCTGGTATTGTTGTCTCTCTTCACAAAGCGGCCTCAGCATGATGAAGTGATTGGAGGTAATATCTGGGCCCAAAATAGTCACGAGAGCTGTCGGGTTTTGGGTTAAGAGTCAGACGACTTCCAATACTTTTGTACAGTCTGATGGCAGAGTGGTTATGTTATTGGACACGCCAAGGGGCATGGAGGCTCTGGCTCACAGGGTTCGAATCCTTCCGTGGGTTAAAAGTTTTCTGATTTATATATACACACACACACACACACACACACACACACACACACACACACACACACACACACACACACACACACACACCCACACATATATATATATATATATATATATATTATATATATATAATATGGAAATTTATTGTGCAAGATTCCAGATTACAAAATGTGGCCTTAACACATACACTACACAACTAATACAAATAAAATTAAAAACACGCCAATGGGAAACATTGATATATAATATATATTTATAAATATATACATAAACGTATATATCAGAAAACTCATGACCCGTGATGGATTCGAACCCTGTGAGCCAGAGCCTCCAAGCCCCTTGGCGTGTCTAATAATATAACCACTCTGCCATCAGACTGTACAAAAGTATTAGAAAGCCGTCTGACTCTTAACCCAAAACCCGACAGCTCTCGTGACTATTTTGGGCCCAGATATTACCTCCAATCACTTCATCATGCTGAGGCCGCTTTGTGAAGAGAGAGAGACAACAATACCAGCTTAGTTTACAATTTACAAAGTAAAAAACACTGGACAATACCTCCTCACAGTATTACTACCTCACACTGAAAAGAATAAGAAAAAAAGAAAAATGACCTTTCCAAAACAATAAACCCAGCGCTTTATTGTTTTATATAAATAATGGTTTGAAACATCATCAGAAAACCACTATTTAAGTTTTCTAATTGGAAATTAGTGCAATTTGCAGTTTCATGCAATGAGTGTGGCGACCCCAATGCGTATGAGGCCTGGTAAGAGACCGAGCCGCAAGGACATTGATTCCAGAAACCCACGCAAGGAAACCACCCTTGGGGTTCAATCCTGACCTGCCTATGTGACGTTGCAACCCATCCTCGCAAATTCGTATAGTCAATATTGACTTATTAAATACGTGCAAAGGTGATATGCTAAACATAATAGTTTACCTTGAAAAGCTTCATAGAAAACACCGACCTTACCTAACCTTGTTAGTATGTTAAGATAAGCATCTTATTGCTTCGTAATTACAATTATTACTTAACCTATACCTACAATAGGTTAAGTAACAATTGTAATTACGAAGCAATAAGATGCTTATCTTAACATACTAACAAGATTAGGTAAGGTCAGTGTTTTCTATGAAGCTTTTCAAGGTAAACTCTTATGTTTAGTATATCACCTATGCAAGTATTTAATAAGTCAATATTGACTATACGAATTTGCGAGGACGGGTTGGACTCCTCAGCCACTAACCAGTCACCTTGCAAAGCCTAGTGAGGCTAGCCTCGAACAGACAGACGTACAGTCAGACGCACAGACATTTTTAGAGACACTGATGTGGATAATATTTATTAGTTAACCGTGTTGTTGATTTTTTTTGTTAATCGTTACTATAATGACTGTTAATTACTGATTATATATGTACAAATATTATTCCGCTAAGTGATCAATAATTATGAACTCGGTGTGATAATAACATTGATTTGGTGGAAATTATTTAATGTGATTATAGAATATAAATTTGATTTCCCTTGGAATAATCAGATTAAATTATATTGTTTAATTTGTGGTGTTTATTATTATGTTCATGTGAAAGGTATTTGGAGTGGCTCCTTTATTATGAAGTGTTACTAAAATTGCTTTATTATGCAGTCTCTACCTTTTTCTCGTGCATTTTGCTTCTAGCTTCTTGAGGTACATATACAGACACAACACACTACACATACACGAAAGACGCATACACAACACACACGCACACACACACACACACACACACACACACACACACACACACACACACACACACACACACACACACCACACACCAAGAAGACTTCAAGAAGACCTGGACAAGCTGCAGGAATGGTCGAACAAATGGCTGTTAGAGTTTAACCCAAGCAAATGTAATGTATGAAGATAGGGGTAGGAAGCAGAGACCAGATACAAGGTATCATTTGGGATGAAATACTTCAGAGTCAGAGAGAGAGAAAAGACCTGGGGGTTGATATCACGCCAGACCTGTCCCCTGAAGCTCATATCAAGAGGATAACATCAGCAGCATATGCCAGGTTGGCTAACATAGAACGGCCTTTAGAAACTTGTGTAAGGAATCTTTCAGAACATTATACCACATATGTCAGACCAATCCTGGAGTATGCGGCTCCAGCATGGAGTCCCTATCTAGTCAAGCATAAGACTAAACTGGAAAGGTTCAAAGGTTTGCCACCAGACTATACCCGAGCTAGAGTAGAGAGAGTATGAGCTACGAGGAGCGCTGCAGGAATTAAACCTCACTTCGTTGGAAGACAGAAGAGTTAGGGGGGCATGATCACCACATTCAGATTCTCAGGGGAATCGACAGGGTTGATAAAGACAGGCTGTTTAACACAAGGGGCACACGCACTAGGGGACACAGGTGGAAACTGAGTGCCAAATGAGCCACAGAGATATTAGAAAGAACTTTTTTAGTGTCAGAGTGGTTGACAAATGGAATGCATTAGGAAGCGATGTGGTGGAGGCTGACTCCATACACAGTTTCAAGTGTAGATATGATAGAGCCCAATAGGCTCAGGAAACTGTACACCTGTTGATTGACGGTTGAGAGGCGGGACCAAAGAGCCAGAGCTCAACCCCCGCAAGCACAACTAGGTGAGTACAACTAGGTGAGTACACACACACACACACACACACACACACCCCCACACCACATGGCACTAACTCTTTCTCGCAGTTTTATTAAACAATAGAGAGATTTTATACAAAATTTGACAATATCCTAAGTTATTTTAACAGTTCTTAAATATTATTTATTGTATTTTTTTTATAAAACTGTAATATCAATCAATATAGGTATAGGTTAAGTACAATTGTAATTCAGATAAGATTATCTTAACATACTAACAGGTTAGGTAAGGTCGGTGTTTTCTATGAAGCTTTTCAAGGAAACTCAAAT
>WNGS01061674.1:3087310-3111149 GCA_020271785.1 Procambarus virginalis | reverse complement strand
CAGTCAACACCTGCCTTCAGACAACACCACCAGTCAACACCAGCCTCCAGACAACACCATCAGTCAACACCAGCCTCCAGACAACACCATCAGTCAACACTGTCCTCCAGACAACACCACCAGTCAACACTGGCCTCCAGACAACACCACCAGTCAACACTGGCCTCCAGACAACACCACCAGTCAACACCAGCCTCCAGACAACACCACCAGTCAACACCTGCCTCCAGACAACACCATCAGTCAACACTGGCCTCCAGACAACACCATCAGTCAACACTGGCCTCCAGACAACACCACCAGTCAACACCAGCCTCCAGACAACACCATCAGTCAACACCAGTCTCCAGACAACACCATCAGTCAACACTGGCCTCCAGACAACACCACCAGTCAACACTGGCCTCCAGACAACACCACCAGTCAACACCAACCTCCAGTCAACACCATCAGTCAACACTGGCCTCCAGACAACACCACCAGTCAACACCAGCCTCCAGACAACACCATCAGTCAACACCAGCCTCCAGTCAACACCACCAGTCAACACTGGCCTCCAGACAACACCATCAGTCAACACCAGCCTCCAGACAACACCACCAGTCAACACCAGCCTCCAGACAACACCACCAGTCAACACCAGCCTCCAGACAACACCATCAGTCAACACCAGCCTCCAGACAACACCACCAGTCAACACCAGCCTCCAGACAACACCATCAGTCAACACCAGCCTCCAGACAACACCATCAGTCAACACCAGCCACCAGTCAACACCACCAGTCAACACCAGCCTCCAGACAACACCACCAGTCAACACCAGCCTCCAGACAACACCATCAGTCAACACCAGCCTCCAGACAACACCATCAGTCAACACCAGCCACCAGTCAACACCACCAGTCAACACCATCAGTCAACACCAGCCTCTAGACAAAACTGTATGAACAAGTGGCCACAATTATCATCGTTACCTTTGCTGTTGCTTGACAGTAAAATATTTCACAAAGGCTTTCAACGAACTGACAGTAATGCACACGTGAATTTTTCAGGTTTGTTTCCAGACCTGTCAAGACTTAAGTTGCATTTTTTTCTGTTCTGAACTCATCTCGCAAGAATTTTATTTTTGATATTAACAATAGAATGGATAATAAACTGAAATAAAGAAAGAAGACGTTTTTCATGAAATATTACTTGCTACTTGAGATATAATGATGGTGTTTGTTTTAAGAATGAGAAATTATAGTTTATTCCTAAAAGCCGTAGGTAATATGGGGTGACGTGAAGGCTTAGGTGCTGCACAAACAGGCTTGACAACCAGGCCACGAAGGCTTTCCAGATCAAGGAAAGCTTGAAGCTTCATCATCTCGGTACACTTCCAGCTTATACTCCTATGTGGGAGCGACGGAAGTCACTATATCCTCCCTGGCGGGTCCAGGTCACCATATCCTCCCTGGTTGGTTCAGCACTATATCGTCTGGCCATATTTGGTGTCTAACCTACATAAATAAAAATGTAAATGTTAGTTTGTTCAAAATCGTTCATCTCCCAAAGTTCTTCATCGAGTGCTTTGAAATTGTCACACAACGTTCCATTCGCATCCGAGCGGGTTTTTATATACCTTCTATATAGATACCACACCTGTGACAGGTAAAAACATGTTTTTTTTTAATCAGAGCTATCTATTGGACGTAAAAGCGATACACGCTTTTGAAATTTAATCTTATTTTATGATTACATTTCAATGTTTTCAATTGCATTGTTAAATTGAATTTTCAATTCTAATTTTTCAGTGATGGGAACATCAGATAATTTGATGTTCCCATTTTTCTGATAGGAACATCAGATCATTTGAGAACCCATCGGATGGGAGAGTGGGGAATGGTGTTAGTCCCCTAGTCTTACATAGACTAGGGGATAGGGGAATGGGGGATGGTGGGGACGACCGGGGATAGGGGGTAGGGAATGGTGGTGGAGGACGAGGGGACGGGTGAGTGGGGGATGGAAGGGAGGACGAGGGGACGGAGAAGAGTTGCTGTAACTCAGCAATGCCCACGCGGTGCTGAGCCACAGCAACGCGTGGCCGAGTACAGCTAGTTATAGATAAAATTAGATAATTATGACCAGGACAATTGGAGATAAACATTGAACCACTTAAGTGGCCGGGTATCAATGTGTGTGCAAGTTGACCTTGACCCTGACCCTTGACCCCATCTTAAATATAAAATGAGGTCACGATGAACGTTGCACTGTGCAGTTCAGTTATCTTGCATCTGACCTAAATTGTCTCTGTGAGATGCTTCAATCTTCGTTATGCTCTATTAAAGTAAACAAAAAAAATATATTTTTTCGTTGAAATCTTTTATACAGACCCACTGAACACTGAATTTTTTGTAATGATATTTCCTTGAGCATTGTTTACTTGAACACTATTTATTTGATCGCTATTTTCTTAAACATTTCAGTGTCAAGTTCTTTAGGTATTGTCTGTAGTCAGCTTAGATCAGCTGAGTGGTATCAATCGGCATTGCTATAAACAACCGGCGGTTGTTTATATTATAGCAACAACTCTTGTCCTATTTCTTCATCATATCAAGTTTTAAAATTCTGAGTATTGTTTGCTTCCACAACCTGTTCCTTAAGTCTATGCAATTTCTCCACTACTCTCACGGCAAAAGAAAACTTCCTAACATCTCTGTGACTGACTTGATTTTCCAGCTTCCACCCATGTCCCCTTGTTCTGTTAGTATTCAGAGTTAATATTTCGTCTATTTCCACTCTGTCAATCAACTTAAGTATTTTATATGTTCCTATCATATCCCCCATCCCTCCTTTTTTTCTAATGTTGTCACGTTCAGTTCCTTCAATCGCTCTTCATACCCCATCCCTCGTAATTCTGGGACAAGCCTTGTCCCAAGCTTCTGAACCTTTTCCAGTTTCCTTATATGCTTCTTCAGATGGGGACCCCATGATGGGGCGGCATACTCTAAGACTGGCCTCACGTAGGCAGTATAAAGCGCCCTAAATGCCTCCTTACTTAGGTTTCTGAATAATGATCTAATTTTTCCAGTGTAGAGTACGCTGCTGTCGTTATCGTATTTATTTGTGCCTCAGGAGTTAGAATAGGTGTTACGTCCACTCCCAGGTCTCTCTCTCGAATCGTCACACGTAGGTAGTTTCCCTTCATTGTTTACTGTCCCTTTGGTCTCTTGTCACCTAGTTCAATTTCTATAACTTTACATTTGCTCGTGTTGAATTCCAGTAGCCATTTTCCTGACCATCTCTTATCACCTATATTTTATCTTATCACCGGCCACATTGGATGAGGTGATATGGTATAATTGGATAAGTGAACATATGAATGGAAGTAACTGCAAAAGTTCTATTGGCCCATACTTCCTCTTGCTGCTTCCATATTGGTTCGGGATCTTGAAGTAGGTAGAATATAGTTGTGCATTAATTGGCTGTTGATTGCTGGTGTTGACTTTTTGATGTGTAGCGCCTCGCTTATGTCAAGTCGCCTGCTATCGCCGTACCTATCGATGATTTCTGTGTTGTTTGTTAAGACTTCTCTGGTGATGGTCTGGTTGTGAGAAGAGATTATGTGCTCCTTGATGGCTCCCTGTTGCTTATGCATTGTTAGTCGCCTGGAAAGAGACGTTGTTGTCTTGCCTATATACTGAGTTCTTTGGGGCTTACAGTCCCCAAGTGGGTATTTAAAGGCATAGACGAGTTGATCTCCTTCAAAGCGTTTTGTTTGGTGTCTGGCGAGTTTTTCATGAGTAGATTGGCCGTTTTTTTGGTTTTATAATAAATTATCAATTGTATTTTCTGATTTTTGTCTGTAGTGATGACGTTCCTATCAATAATATCTTTCAAGACCCTTTCCTCTGTTTTATGAGCTGTGGAAAAGAAGTTCCTGTAAAATAGTCTAATAGGGGGGTAAAGGTGTTGTGTTAGTTGTCTCTTCAGAGGTTGCATGGCCTTTTACCTTTCTTTTTATGATGTCTTCAACGAAACCGTTAGAGAAGCCGTTGTTGACTAGGACTTGCCTTACCCTACAAAGTTCTTCATCGACTTCTTTCCATCCTGAGCTGTGGCTTAGAGCAAGGTCGACGTAAGCATTGACAACACTCCTCTTGTACCTGTCTGGGCAGTCACTATTGGCATTGAGGCACAATCCTATGTTTGTTTCTTTGGTGTAGACTGCAGTATGGAAGCCTCCGCTCCTTTCCGTGACTGTTACATCCAGAAAGGGCAGCTTCCCATCCTTCTCCATCTCGTACGTGAAACTCAACACCGAATTCTGCTCAAATGCCTCCTTTGCCTGCTGCAGATATCTGGCATCAGGTCCCTGTGTAAAAATGTCGTCAACATACCTGCAGTATATGGCGGGATTCAAGCCCATGTCTACTAAGACCCTCTGCTCGATGGTGTCCATGTAGAAGTTCGCAAACAGGACACCTAGGAGAGAACCCATGGCGACCCCATCTACTTGCTTATACATGTGCTCATCTGGGCTCGCGAAGGGTGCCTCTTTAGTGCAAGCTTGGAGTAGTTTCCTCAGTATGCTTTCTGGCATGTCAAGAGGAGTGCAAACCGGGGCACGATACACTCTGTCTGCTATCATCCCGATTGTCTCGTCCGCAGGTACGTTGGTAAATAGTGACTCCACATCCAACGAGGCTCTTATCCCCATGGCCCGTGCTCCGTTCAGTAATTCGACAAATTCCTTGGGAGACTTCAAGCTGAAAGCACAGGGTATGTAAGGAGTCAGCAACCCGTTGAGTCGCTTAGCCAGTCTGTATGTAGGTGTGGGTGTCTGGCTGATGATTGGCCGAAGAGGGTTTCCTGGCTTGTGGGTCTTGACATTTCCATAGGTATACCCAGGTTTGTATTCCCCAACAACTTTTGGCAGGTGGAGTCCGGATTTCTTGGCGTTCACAGTTTCGATCAATTTGTTTACCATCGTTTTCAATTCGGCTGTAGTGTCCTTCGTTATCCTTGGGAATTTAGTTTGGACAGAGAGTATGAGGTTCATTTTTGCCAGATATTCGTCTTTTTTATAGATACGTCGATGTAGGGTAAGGCAAGTCCTAGTCAACAACAGCTTCTCTAACGGTTTCGTTGAAGACATCATAAAAAGAAAGGTAAAACGCCATGCAACTTCTGAAGAGTCAACCAACACAACACTTGTACACCCAATTAGACTATTTTACCGAAACTTCTTTTCGACGGCTCATAAAACGGAGGAAAGGGTCCTGAAAGATATTATTGATAGGAACGTCATCCCTAAAGACAAAAGGAAAAAAATACAATTGATAATTTATTAAAACAAAAAAAAACGGCCAATCTACTCATGAAAAACTCGCCAGACACCAAGCAAAACGCTTTGAAGGAGATCAACTCGTCTATGCCTTTAAATGCCCACTTGGGGACTGTAAGCCCCAAAGAACTCAGTATATAGACAAGACAACAACGTCTCTTTCTAGGCGACTAACAATGCATAAGCAAAAGGGAGCCATCAAGGAGCACATAATCTCTTCCCACAACCAGACCATCACCAGAGAAATCTTAACAACACAGAAATCATCGATAGGTACGGCGATAGCAGGCGTTTTGACTTTTTTTTTTAATTTGGTTTATTTGAATTAATGTTATTGTATTACAAAGAACTAGAATTACTGACAGTTTTGATAGGTTAGGTTAGATTAGGTTAGGTTTGGTCATATATCTAAGTTAGTTTAACTAAAATTAAAAAAATATATATAAAACCATATATAATGTAAACCTTTATAATTCTATAAGAATATATTTAGAAAAATATTTAATTTCAGGAAAATTCGGCTTATTAGGCAAATCAGGCCCTTCATACTAGACCAAATAGTGTATACTAGGATACAGAGGTTCTATCCATCCTGCCATGAGCAGCCTTAATAGGAAAAGATTCCAGAAACAACTATCTGCTGCCCGGCTGAAATTGTCGACTTTCCCCTGACGGCTACCGAAGCCCAGATAAATATCACTCGCTTAGCCCTCAGAAAAAAACATTAGTGAAGGTTTTCCTGCAACGTTTTGTGTTTGATGTGTACAAACTCTCCACCCTCCCCCCCCCCCTCCACACACCCTCCATCCACTATCCCTCCATCCCCATCCACTCCCGATCCACCTTCAACCGGCAGCGCTGAGCGCCGCGATGTCGTGGCAATTGCTGGAGATGGAGCCTCTTTGTTCCTGGTGATTGTTGGCATCGGGAAGTGGACGGGAATGTGATTGGAATCTTTAGATGGTCTTGATTTGTTGGATGGTTTGCTGCTTGGTTCGTTAGCTGGTGTTTGTTTAGAGACGGGGTTAAGGCGTCTTGCACACACACACACACACACACACACACACACACACACACACACACACACACACACACACACACACACACACACATTATATATATATATATATATATATATATATATATATATATATATATATATATATATATATATTTATATTCGTATATTTTGGTACAAGTCTTTCTTGTAAAAATATGTTGTTAAATATGACCGAAAAGGTAAGATTAATAATTCTAACACGAATTTTCTCAATATTTCTTATGTTTTTCTTTACTGGCGAGGATAATTGAAATATCAACTCTCCAAAATTCATTTTTATTTTTGGTCTGACGCCTGGAAGCGTTTCGTACAGGCTTCTTACATTCTCGTTCTCTGTGTCCGCTTGTTTGTGTTCTACCTGTGCTAAAGTGTTTGCGTCTGTGCACC
This sequence comes from Procambarus virginalis, assembly GCA_020271785.1. Classification (NCBI taxonomy): domain Eukaryota; kingdom Metazoa; phylum Arthropoda; class Malacostraca; order Decapoda; family Cambaridae; genus Procambarus; species Procambarus virginalis. Next base: position 3,104,376 of record WNGS01061674.1, on the reverse strand, counting down.
CTGTCAATTCCCTTGAGAACTTTGTAGGTGGTTATCATGTCTTCCCTTACTCCTCTGTTTTCCAGCGACGTGAGGTCAGATCCTTTAGCCTTTCATCGTAGCTCATGCCTCCGAGTTTCGGGACGAGTCCGGTAACATACAGTTGAATCTTCTCTAGATTCAGAGGTATATGTGTGTGTAATTACCTAAGTGTAGTTACAGGATGAGAGCTACGCTCGTGGTGTCCCGTCTTCCCAACACTCTTTGTCATATAACGCTTTGAAACTACTGACGGATTTGGCCTCCATCACCTTCTCACTTAACTTGTTCCAACCGTCTACCACTCTATTTGCGAAAGTCAATTTTCTTATATTTCTTCGGCATCTTTGTTTAGTTAGTTTAAATCTATGACCTCTTGTTCTTGAAGTTCCAGGTCTCAGGAAATCTTCCCAATCGATTTTATCAATTCCTGTTACTGTTTTGTACGTAGTGATCATATCACCTCATTTTCTTCTGTCTTCTAGTTTCGGCATAGTTAATGCCTCTAACCTCTCCTCGTAGCTCTTACCCTTCAGTTCTGGGAGCCACTTAGTAGCATGTCTTTGCACTTTTTCCAGTTTGTTGATGTGCTGCGTAAGATATGGGCACCACACAACCGCCCCATATTCTAGCTTTGGCCTAACAAAAGTCGTGAACAATTTCTTTAGTATTACGCCATCCATGTATTTAAAAGCAAATCTGAAGTTAGAAAGCGTGACATAGGCTCCTCGCACAACGTTCTTTATGTGGTCCTCAGGTGATAGTTTTCTATCTAGAACCACCCCTAGATCTCTTTCTTAATCAGAATTCTTTAAAGATTTCTCACATAATTTATAGGTTGTGTGGGATCTATGTTCTCCTATTCCACGTTCCATAACATGACATTTATTCACATTAAATTCCATTTGCCAAGTGATGCTCCATGTACTTATTTTGTCCAGGTCATCTTGAAGGGCATGACAATCATCTAAGTTTCTTATCATTCCTATTATCTTAGCATCATCAGCAAACATGTTTATATAATTCTGTATACCAACTGGTAGATCATTTATGTAGACAATGAACATCACCGCTGCAAGAACTGAACCCTGTGGTACTCCACTTGTGACATTTCTCCAGTCTGATACATTGCCTCTGATTATTGCCCTCATTTTTCTATCAGTCGGAAATTTTTTCATCCATGTTAGAAGCTTACCTGTCACCCCTCCAATATTTTCCAGTTTCCAGAACAACCTCTTATGTGGAACTCTGTCGAAAGCCTTTTTTAGGTCCAGATAGATTCAGTCAACCCAACAATCTCTTTCCTGTAAAATCTCTGTGACTCGATCATAGAAACTGAGTAAATTCGATACACAGAATCTTCCAGATCGAAAACCGTACTGTCTGTCTGATATTATATCATTTCTCTCTAGGTGTTCTACCCATTTAGTTTGTTATTATTTTTCCAATATTTTGACTATTACACTTGTCAATGATACAGGTCTATAATTGAGGGGTCTTCCCTGCTGCCACTTTTTTAGATTGGAACTATGTTAGCCTTTTTCCACACTTCTGCAACGACTCCTGTACACTGGGATGCCTGAAAGATCAGGTGAAGTGAAATGCTGAGCTCAGATGCAAATTCTCTCAGAACCCATGGTGAAACTCCATCTGGATCAACTGCTTTGTTCTTACTTAGCTCCTTTAGCATATTTTTCATTTCATCTCTAGACACTTCTATGTGCTCTATGTTGTTCTCTAGAATTCTTATTGTGTCTGGTTTTCTTAAGATTTAATTTTGTACAAACACACTTTGGAACTTTTCGTTTAATGTTTCACACATTTCCTTTTATTTTTCCGTGAATCTGTTTCCCATTTTCAACCTCTGGATATTATCCGTTACCTGCAATTTGTTGTTTATGAATTTGTAGAATAGGCCTGGTTTTGTTTTACATTTATCCGCTATCCCGTTTTCAAAATTTCTTTCTGTCTTTCTCCTTACTGCCGTATAGTTGTTTCTCGCATCTTTGTATTACTGGTATGTTTGGCCTCTTCCTATATTGATTCCATTTTTGTGTCTTTTGGTCTCTGGCCCTCTCGCAATTTCTGTTGAACTAAATCTGTTTTCTAGCCCTGCATCTTTGTTTTGGTATGAATGTGTGTGCGCCTTCATCGTATATTTTGCAAAATTTGGCATACATTTCATTTACTTTCCTGCCAAGCAACAAGTCTGTCCAGTTACACTCATTAAATTTTTTTCGAAGTTCTCCATAGTGACCTTTCTTAAAATCGAGTTTATCAACTGTTTCAATGTCCCCATTTTCTTTAAGATGATATCTTAAAGCATATTTAATGTCTAACAGGATGTGATCACTCTCGTGTGTGTGTGTGTTAGAGATAAATATAAGTAGTAGACATAATAGAGGAAAAGTAGATTGGTTAGAAAGTGTTACCGGTGTGGGGGGGGGGGGCTGAGGCTGTCACAGGCGCTAGGGGAAAGAGGTCAGTCTGTCTGACTCAAGTGACTTACTAGCATCTAGAGAACCACGTCATGCCCACCGCCACAGGTCTATGCTTCCACCACCTGGGTGCAACTGATCGCCCTGGGAGCCCTCCAGTCGAATCATGGGAGAACTGCTACCAGTAATTCCGGCCTTGCCCCATGGAAGAGTGAAGGAAGACTCAGATTTACTTTCAACAGCTGTCTCTCTGAGTCTTGCCCGCCGTAACAAAGGGGTCACAAGTCCCTCGTCCACACCTGTATTTCAACTATTCATAAGGTCGCCAGCTGGATTTATAGCTCTGTACCGCAGCAGTGCAGTTCAGTGGATACACTCTATGTTGCCTGAGAGCGTTGTGTCGCTACTCTAACAGTGTTAAAACAGGATTGCCAGCCTAGGGTACGTTTCCATAAATATCTGTGTTGCTCCAACTCTGCCAGCCACTAGGATATTTTCACATGGAATATACTGTTCATATATAATGCTATAGTATCACTCATATATGCCCATAGAGGTGTATGGAGGCGCACATAAACACGTCATTAAAATTATATGAAATTTACTAGCGAAAAAAACTACATTGAACACATATATAGAATAGTACATGAATGGATATATGAAATAAATGATCTAGAGAACGTCGACAGCTCTCCTCTCGCCACCTCCGGCAACTCCGTCAGCTGGCCAGATTTAAATGGGGGACTCGTACCCTCTCGAAAGGGGGCAGCTCCGTCAGTATTGGCCGCCACCTCACCAACTGCCACGTTGTCCACACACTGTCTTCAAACAGTTGTAAATACTGGCTGCCCTAATACTAATATAATAATAAGTATGCTAATGTCATATATATATATATATATATATATATATATATATATATATATATATATATATATATATATATATATATATATATATATCTCCTGGCCTGGGTAGCCTAGTCAGCAAGGGGTAATGGGAGGGAAATATGAACTACCTTAATCGCTCCTGTCCACGACGCCTGTCCTCCGATAATGTGAGGTTCTCACGGTTCCCGGTCGCTCCTCGGCGATCCAGTAGCAAGTTGCAAGGCCTCAGGTGTTGTGAAGTAATCGCGTTCTCACCGTACCACTCCCAAGGGTTCAGATTTTCCTATAACTGGTCCAACCAGTGGTCATTGAGCCTGTCACTGTATACACACGTTCCTTCAACGAGACATTCTCTCCTAGATCCGGAGGGTGTCTTCCCTCCAATGTCTCAGCAGATGTGATCCAATCACTGCAGCACTGCTCGTTGTACCAAGCTAGACTCACGGGCGTCAGTCTTGCCCTCCCGAGTCGTCGCCGACTAATATCCACAAGTCCTTAGCACTTCTTTGCCCACTAAACTTGGATTCTTCTTGCCCTCCAGGAGCACAGTGTCTTCAGCATTAATGGTAGACTGCGATGGCTACTTAAAATCCACTGAGAGAGGCTCGCAGAGCCTCCAACCTCGAGAGCTCTTTGACGCACGTCTGCTCGCATCCAAAGTCAGATCAGCTTTGCAGCGACGCCCGGGCCTGCCAGCGCCGAGCCAGGTATCTCAGTGACGTCACGGCGGGTCCTGATTGGTCAGCCACGTCACGAACCCTCGGCCAGCCAATCAACAGCCGGCTGGCGTCGCCCACAAAATGGCGGATTTGTTGGCAGGGGCAGCCATTTTGTATGTAAAAGGGGTGCGACCCCCCCCCCCTTACCTACAAACTTATAAACACAAATTTCTCCCTATATTGGTATCCAATTTGGCTGCCACGTATACCAAAAGACTCCCAGCATTTCAGGGAACCTGCAGGGTTAGTGGATATGACTCTTAACACTGGCATTGGGGAGAAATAGGAGAGGGCACCGTAACAAAAGGCTGGGTCCAAGAGCTAATAGCTCGATTCTGCAGGCAGAAATAGTAAAGCAAATAGTAAATACACATGCCTACATAGTTTTACGGGCTCACCATAGCCCGTGCTACTTGGAACTTTGTTCCGGGTAGCGAATCTTTAACAACAACAACAACACGCCTACATGAAAAAAAATATAATATTAAAGCACATTTAGGTACCTTAGTTCAAAATCCTAAGAAAAACTGTTTTATATAAAACAATTCCCCCTCCCCCATGGCCGAGTTGGTAGGGTGACGGACTTATAACCCAACAATCGACGGTTCGAGTCTCCCACCAAGGTATGCACAGTGTGTTCCAGTGTCTCGTTTGGGAGCATCATGTGTTGTTGAGGGCTTCACAATGCAGCAAGATGTGTGGGAAGAATGAACTCCCTATGAGCAAGTGTTCACAGTTAAGGCGCCCAAGAGCGTCTTGGACCGATCACACTCTTCGCATAGGCCACACTAAGGTCTTCCATTTTAAGAATAAGGAACGGAAAGGTCTCCCGTTGTAAAAATAAGGAACGGAAAGGTCTCCCATTGTAAGAGTAAGGAAAGGAAAGGTCTCCCGTTGTAAGAGTAAGGAACGGAAAGGTCTCCCGTTGTAAGAGTAAGGAACGGAAAGGTCTCCCATTGTAAGAGTAAGGAAAGGAAAGGTCTCCCGTTGTAAGAATAAGGAAAGGAAAGGTCTCCCGTTGTAAGAATAAGGAACGGAAAGGTCTCCCGTTGTAAGAATAAGGAACGGAAAGGTCTCCCGTTGTAAGAATAAGGAACGGAAAGGTCTCCCGTTGTAAGAATAAGGAACGGAAAGGTCTCCCGTTGTAAGAGTAAGGAACGGAAAGGTCTCCCGTTGTAAGAGTAAGGAACGGAAAGGTCTCCCGTTGTAAGAATAAGGAACGGAAAGGTCTCCCGTTGTAAGAATAAGGAACGGAAAGGTCTCCCGTTGTAAGAGTAAGGAACGGAAAGGTCTCCCATTGTAAGAATAAGGAACGGAAAGGTCTCCCGTTGTAAGAATAAGGAACGGAAAGGTCTCCCGTTGTAAGAATAAGGACCGGAAAGGTCTCCCGTTGTAAGAATAAGGACCGGAAAGGTCTCCCATTGTAAGAATAAGGAACGGAAAGAGGAAAGCAAGACCGCCGCCAGTAGATGGGAGCCCTCGAGAACAGGAAGCATCTCCCACGCCACCCTCCTCCCTCCCACGCCACCCTCCTCCCTCCCACGCCCCCCTCCTCCCTCCCACGCCACCCTCCTCCCTCCCACGCCACCCTCCCCACGTGTGTTATCTCTTACTTGAGAACAGAGTTACTAACTCACTACCCTCCTTGTGTCAGCAGTTCATTGCAATAAACCATCCTCTTAAAATCCCATTTTCTCCTTCTCTTCCACACACTATCTCCTATTTGTCCCTCTCTCTCACTTTATCTACCCCCCTCTCTCGTTGTAAGGAGGTGGATTACCTGCTAGCTTTTAAACTGTGTGTTGGAGTGCAGGCAGTCATTTTGTACTCTCACATGAGTATACAAGAATGCACTCTAGTTTCTCTCTAGTGCACTCTAGTAGTCTTTTCTTGTTGGGTGTCTATGAGGAGCAGACCTGGGCTGTTCACTAAGACTACGGAGACCGCCTTAGCCTTTCTATGCAAGGAATTACAGCCATTTGTATATAATTAACATTTATGTGTATGGAGACAGAGAGAGGAGTGGGAGGAACTTGTGACCGGGAGAACCAATGGCTTCCCTCGCTTGTGTAAACATAACATGTTGGCCTTGACGTCACTTGGTCATCACGTGACCCGAGGAAGACCTAAGACTGGTCAAGGCACGCTGGCCGATGCCGCGCTCTTCTCTGTCATCCATTCGATAGTTGATGAAAAGTCAACCCAAGAAACTTAAGCACAGAATACAGAAATATGAGTCCTCACTTTAGACAGCCTTCTCATTCAAACTCTCTTCTCATTCACTCAGAACTCAATACAGCTGTTGATTGATGTTCTGCTCCAGACTCTCCACACGTGGAGTAAGAGGGCACCAGGTGGTGGATGGCGTCTGGGGTCACCCGCACGCTTGGTAACACCAGGTGATGGAGACACGTGGGCACACTGGGTGAACACACGTCGTGTCGTAGGCGACACACGGATGTGACCACGTGTTATAGAACACGGGGTAATGGCTCGATTTTAGCGGGAATCACACTATGTCCACAGAAGTGGCGATAATTCACTTAATTACTTCAGGAGGATTCACAAACACTGGGAAGCCTTTCCTTATTCCCTCCTAGTCAAGTATCATAGCCATATGTTGACGGATGACTACGGATGCTAACGATGATCACGGATCTTAACAATGCAGTCTCATTCCTACTGGGAGATCACGTGGTGGTACACTCTGTTTGACTATCTCGAATCGCAATCAATCTTCCACACTTGCGCCAATTGGATTCTGACAGCAATTCACGGTAGCGGGAATCAGTACGGATTGATGAGATGAATAATAAAGCCACGATAACGGGGATTGGTACTATTGGCCGAGAGTACATTCTTTCACGTCCTACTAGACCAGTCGCGGGGTACAGAAGGCCAGCTCCAGAACAAGCTAGGCCAATGGGTCCCCCTTTCCCCCATCTGTTCTCCTAAACCACCAATCAGAGAAGAGCGCGGCATCGGCCAGCGTGCCTCGACCAGTCTTAGGTCTTCCTCGGGTCACGTGATGACCAAGTGACGTCAAGGCCAACATGTTATGTTTACACAAGCGAGGGAAGCCATTGGTTCTCCCGGTCACAAGTTCCTCCCACTCCTCTCTCTGTCTCCATACACATAAATGTTAATTATATACAAATGGCTGTAATTCCTTGCATAGAAAGGCTAAGGCGGTCTCCGTAGTCTTAGTGAACAGCCCAGGTCTGCTCCTCATAGACACCCAACAAGAAAAGACTACTAGAGTGCACTAGAGAGAAACTAGAGTGCATTCTTGTATACTCATGTGAGAGTACAAAATGACTGTCTGCACTCCAACACACAGTTTAAAAGCTAGCTGGTAATCCACTTCCTCACTACGAGAGACGGAGAAGTAAAAGAGGGATAAAGTGTGAGAGAGAGAGGTGTTGGATGTTGAGAGAAACTGGATGTTGTCCCATAGCACCTGTGTTGACGTGAGGAAAGCGTAGTCGAGGAAACGTATATGTAAGAGACAACTGTAATTGTGTTTGTAGTTGAGTATGTGGTACACATTTATTACACCCGGTGTTAGGAGTTTGACACTTTATTGAGGTGTGTTTTGGTTCAATATTATACCGTTCTGTTTATAGATTTCCATGTGAATGTTTAATTCATTGCCGGAGAAACCAGTCATTCCAGAGAGGTATGGGGTAAATTGTTGTGATATCCTGATTTATTAATTACTATGTTTATTAATTATTATATTATTAATTATGAGTGTTGTGATTTGTTGTTCTGTGTTATTGGTTAATACTGAGAAGTGTAGCCTAGTGTTACCGTGTTCCGATTGTCTGTGCGACTAGGAATTTATGTGAATTTTAGTTGGCAAGTTAAAGTTTAAGTGGCGGTTAAGACATAATTAACATAATCTAGTGTGGTGATATTCGTCTTTGGCAAGTTGTTTGTGAATATTTCACATATATTGAATGGTTCGTTCGGTAGGTTCGAATGTGCAGACTCGAATCTCAATTTTGCCTTTTGTACCTGGATTGATTCACAAACTTTTAGACCAATATTTTTTGTTTCGATTTGGGAACAAAAAAAATAAAATTAATTAAAAAAAATCGCAATGCACAATCACTTGTATATTACAGGATTTTTTTAGAATTTAACCAAAAAATATGGATAAAATACATTTTTTTAATAAAAAATTAACAAAAAATATCCATTCATATCGGGTGACCCTTTATGGTCAACTCATCAAATAACTGGCAAATTAACGACCCTTCGCGGGTTAATGACGCTTTGCGGTCAACTAATCCCACTATTGGTCAATTAATGAGCCTTTGCGGTCACATGACTCCCCGCATGGGAATGTGGGAGCGGTCACCTTCCCGTCTACTGTCCCTAGCTGAAGGCACTGTCATCCAAAGTAACGATATCTAACTATCTATAAAGTAGGTATAAAGTAGCTGAATATAAAGGTTACTATATTCTTTAGAAACTATAGATATTCTTGTCCATAGTATGTAGATACCAGTCCATATTAGCTAAGATAGTGCTCTCCACAGTAGATATTGAAACTCGTGTCCATAGCAGTTATAGATACTATCTTCTTTATGAAGAGTGTCACGGTTTTACATAAACTGTAGCACGATGCTGAGTACAATAGATAGACAGACAAAGAATAGACATACAGACAGGTAGACAGACAGACAGATGAATAGAATGTCATACAGATGTAAATTCAGACAGATAAACAGACTGTACAGAGAGAGAGAGAGAGAGAGAGAGAGAGAGAGAGAGAGAGAGAGAGAGAGATATGAGAGCACACCACCCACGTGCATTCATTCCCCACGAGTCCACTTAAGCCCCAGCCTCGCTCTGTATCCCGCAGGAACGTCGACCTAAACAACACCGAATCATCGACGTTCAGAACATCGACTTAGCACTGTCTGTGGAGGACCTGATGGACCGGTCACGAGCACTCAGGTCAGGAGGGCTGTAACCTTCACCAGCACGTGATCTGAGTGGCTGCGGGTCTGATGCTGATTACCCTTTGTCAGACGTTAATTAGGAGGAAGTGGTAGTGGTGTTGATGATGAGTGATGAGGTGGGTGATGAGGAAGACCGCGTGAGGATGATAGGTTAGCGTGAGGGATGTTGGTTGAGAAGGGGCGAGGATAACTATCAGGAGAAAGCGCCAAGCCATTACGACTTTGTAGCACATGGGAAGGGGTCAGGATAAGGATTGGGATGGGGGGGGGGGCAGGAATGGTGCCCACCCACTTGTGGACGGTCGGGGATTGAACGCCGACCTGTATTGACGGGATAGATGATGCTGAGATAATCTTCATGACGGACGTCTGATGCTGTGATGATCTTCAGTAAGAGCCTGGAGATGAAGAGCTAATTGTGATGAATCGGGTAGTTTATATCCAGGTCGACACCAGTAAGGCTGAGTTCATCAGTGGTTGAAACGTTGAAAGACAGTTGAGGTGGACAGTGGAAGGGGGATAGAGCGATGCAACAGAAGAGATGCAACAGAAGAGATGCAACAGAAGAGATGCAACAGAGGAGATGCAACAGAGGAGATGCAACAGAAGAGATGCAACAGAAGAGATGCAACAGAGGAGATGCAACAGAGGAGATGCAACAGAGGAGATGCAACAGAGAGATGCAACAGAAGAGATGCAACAGAAGAGATGCAACAGAAGAGATGCAACAGAAGAGATGCAACAGAAGAGATGCAACAGAGGAGATGCAACAGAGGAGATGCAACAGAAGAGATGCAACACAAGAGATGCAACACAAGAGATGCAACACAAGAGATGCAACACAAGAGATGCAACACAAGAGATGCAACAGAGGAGATGCAACAGAAGAGATGCAACAGAAGAGATGCAACAGAGGAGATGCAAACAAGAGATGCAACACAAGAGATGCAACACAAGAGATGCAACACAAGAGATGCAACACAAGAGATGCAACACAAGAGATGCAACACAAGAGATGCAACACAAGAGTTGCAACACAAGAGATGCAACACAAGAGATGCAACACAAGAGATGCAACACAAGAGATGCAAACACAAGAGATGCAACACAAGAGTTGCAACACAGAGATGCAACACAAGAGATGCAACACAAGAGATGCACACAGAGATGCAACACAAGAGATGCAACACAAGAGTTGCAACACAAGAGATGCAACACAAGAGATGCAACACACGAGATGCAACACAAGAGATGCAACACAAGAGATTGCAACACAAGAGATGCAACACAAGAGATGCAACACAAGAGATTGCAACACAAGAGATGCAACACAAGAGATGCAACACAAGAGATGCAACACAGAGATGCAACACAGAGATGCAACACAAGAGATTGCAACACAAGAGATGCAACACAAGAGATGCAACACAAGAGATGCAACACAAGAGATGCAACACAAGAGATGCAACACAGGATATTGCAACACAAAAGATACAAACAAGAGAGCAACACAGAGATGCAACACAAGAGGAGTTGCAACACAAGAGATGCAAACACAAGAGATGCAACACAGGAGATTGCAACAAAGAGATGCAACACAAGAGATGCAACACAAGAGATGCAACAAAAAGATGCAACACAAGAGATGCAACAAAGAGATGCAACACAAGAGATGCAACACAGGAGATTGCAACACAAGAGATTGCAACAAGTGCAAATGATTGAATAATGTTTTATGGTGAGGAACAGAGTGTCTGGAGGTTATTGTTGCTAACTGTGGTTCATTCATCATGAGCAGGGGACTCTTCAGGTACATCTGTCAAGCTGGGTCTCTGTCAAGCTGGGCCTCTGTCAAGCTGGGTCTCTGTCAAGCTGGGTCTCTGTCAAGCTGGGCCTCTGTCAAGCGGGTCTCTGTCAAGCTGGGTCTCTGAAGCTGGGTCTCTGTCAAGCTGGGCCTCTGTCAAGCTGGGTCTCTGTCAAGCTGGGTCTCTGTCAAGCTGGGTCTCTGTCAAGCTGGGTCTCTGTCAAGCTGGGCCTTTGTCAAGCTGGGTCTCTGTCAAGCTGGGTCTCTGTCAAGCTGGGCCTCTGTCAAGCTGGATCTCTGTCAAGCTGGATTTTTGTCAAGCTTGGTCTCTGTCAAGCTGGGTCTCTGTCAAGCTGGGCCTCTGTCAAGCTGGGTCTCTGTCAAGCTGGGCCTCTGTCAAGCTGGGTCTCTGTCAAGCTGGGTCTCTGTCAAGCTGGGTCTCTGTCAAGCTGGGTCTCTGTCAAGCTGGGTCTCTGTCAAGCTGGGTCTCTGTCAAGCTGGATCTTTGTCAAGCTTGGTCTTTGTCAAGCTGGGTCTCTGTCAAGCCGGGTCTCTGTCAAACTGGGTCTCTGTCAAGCTTGGTCTCTGTCAAGCTGAGTCTCTGTCAAGCTTGGTCTCTGTCAAGCTGGGTCCCTGTCAAGCCGGGGTCTCTGTCAAACTGTGTCTCTGTCAAGTTGGGCCTCTGTCAAGCTGGGTCTCTGTCAAGCAGGGCCTCTGTCAAGCTGGGCGTCTGTCAAGTTGGGCCTCTGTCATGCTGGGTCTCTGTCAAGCTGGGTCTCTGTCAAGCTGGGTCCCTGCCAAGCTAGATCTCTGTCAAGCTGGGCCTCTGTCAAGCTGGGTCTCTGTCAAGCAGGGCCTCTGTCAAGCTGGGCGTCTGTCAAGCTGGGTCTCTGTCAAGCTGGGTCTCTGTCAAGCTGGGTTTCTGTCAAGCTGAGTCTCTGTCAAGCTTGGTGTCTGTCAAGCCGGGGTCTCTGTCAAGCCGGGGTCTCTGTCAAGCTGGGTTTCTGTCAAGCTGCGTCTCTGTCAAGCTGGTCTCTGTCAAGCTTGGTCTCTTTCAAGCCGGGGTCTCTGTCAAGCTAGGTCTCTGTCAAGCCGGGGTCTCTGTCAAGCCGGGGTCTCTGTCAAGTCGGGGTCTCTGTCAAGCCGGGGTCTCTGTCAAGCCGGGGTCTCTGTCAAGCCGGGGTCTCTGTCAAGCCGGGGTCTCTGTCAAGCCGGGGTCTCTGTCAAGCCGAGGTCTCTGTCAAGCTGGGTCTCTGTCAAGCCAGGTCTCTGTCAAGCCGGGTCTCAGTCAAGCTGTGCCTCTTTCAAGATGGGTCTCTCAAGCTGGGTCTCTGTCAAGCTGGGTCTCGGTCAAGGTGGGGTCTCTGTCAAGCGTGGTCTCTGTCAAACTGAGCCTCTGTCAAGATGGTTTCTGTCAAGCTGGGTCTCTGTCAAGCTGGGGTCTCTGTCAAGCTGGATCTCTGTCAAGCTGGGTCTCTGTCAAGCTGACCCTCTGTCAAGCTGGATCTCTGTCAAGCTGGGCCTCTATCAAGCCGGGTCTCTGTGAAGCTGGGTCTCTGTCAATCTGGGTCTCTGTTAAGCTTGGCCTCTGTCAAGCCGGGTCTCCGTCAAGCCGGGTCTCTGTCAAGCTGGGTTTCTGTCAAGCTGGGCCTCTGTCAAACTGGGTCGCTGTCAAGCTGGGCCTCTGTCAAGCCGGATCTCTGTCAAGCTGGTTTCTGTCAAGCTGAGTCTCTGTCAAGCTGGGTCTCTGTCAAGTTGGGCCTCTGTTAAGCTGGGTCTCTGTCAAGCTGGGTCTCTGTCAAGCCGGGTATCTGTCAAGCAGGGTCTCTGTCAAGCTGGGTCTCTGTCAAGCCGGGTATCTGTCAAGCAGGGTCTCTGTCAAGCCGGGTATCTGTCAAGCTGGGTCTCTGTCAAGCAGGGTCTCTGTGTAGCAGGGTCTCTGTCAAGCAGGGCCTCTGTCAAGCAGGCCTCTGTCACGCTGGGTCTCTGTCAAGCAGGGTCTCTGTCAAGCAGGGTCTCTGTCAAGCAGGGTCTCTGTCAAGCAGGGTCTCTGTCAAGCAGGGTCTCTGTCAAGCAGGGTCTCTGTCAAGCAGGGCCTCTGTCAAACTGGGTCTCTGTCAAGCAGGGTCTCTGTCAAGCTGGGCCTCTGTCAAGCTGGGTCTCTGTCAAGCTGGGTCTCTGTCAAGCTGGTCCCTGTCAAGCTGGGTCTCTGTCAAGCTGGGTCTCTGTCAAGCTGGGTCTCTGTCAAGCAGGGTCTCTGTCAAGCAGGGCCTCTGTCAAGCAGGGCCTCTGTCACGCTGGGTCTCTGTCAAGCAGGGTCTCTGTCAAGCAGGGTCTCTGTCAAGCAGGGTCTCTGTCAAGCAGGGCCTCTGTCACGCTGGGTCTCTGTCAAGCAGGGTCTCTGTCAAGCAGGGTCTCTGTCAAGCTGGGCCTCTGTCAAGCTGGGTCTCTGTCAAGCTGGGTCTCTGTCAAGCTGGGTCTCTGTCAAGCTGGGTCTCTGTCAAGCTGGGTCTCTGTCAAGCTGGGTCTCTGTCAAGCTGGGTCTCTGTTAGTGTCTGCCAGTCAGAAGCTTTTTTGTTCAAGTCTGAATATCGTCGTCAGTCTTGTGTCCTTGTCTGGTCCTTTCTGCTTTACTTAAAGTTTGCTTCTCTACTTGATTGTGTGTCTTCAGGTTTTTAATTCTATCTGAATGTTTCTCTGTCTAACTGCTTATGTGCCAGTCTCTTTGTGTCTGTTTATCTGTCTCTGTTTGTTAACTAAAGTTAAGGTTCTGTATATCACTGAAGTTCCTACATCAGTTCAGTAGAAGTCTATCCCCAAAAATGAAATATTTAATTATACTGTTAAATTAAATGAGGTAAAAACTTTATATAATATTAAGTTACCATCAGATAAATAATTTCGGTTAACCTTAATCCACAAGTAGAGGTTTTCTGAGAGAGCTTCTTGCTAAAGCGATTGTGCCTAGAAATGAACGCTAGCTGTTGAAGAGATTTTTTTTATTAGCGTGGCACAGACCGCATGAGGCTACTGATGGCTCAGAAGCTTGCACTGTAGCTGCTATTCACTGCTTGTCCACGGGGTTGGACCAGGTGAAGAGTCTTTTCCAGGGTTCGAACCTGCGCTGCCAGGACTCACCCCACTGGCTTACACAGTACTAATACCACTCCACCAGCGAGTGCCTATAAAGGTGGTTTGATTCTCTAACTCACAACTTCCACGCGAGCTTCATGACTAACCAACACCCGGCAACACTCGTGATGCACATTGAGGAGTTTTTCATCAAATCCTAGTGCATGCAGGGATCGCACTGCATGACCTACAAGCTTGACACTAAAGCTTAAATGTCCCCAGGACACACATCACCAAGAGCTCTATGGCCCCTTTGTTGCACATTAATTTGTTAAAATATATTAGGATACAAGGAATTTGGTCCGTTTAGATGTAGCACATTGTATTTCATTTGGTTCACGTACTTGTCAATGGTGGTGAGCCATCTTTGTTTGTTTCGTTAAGTCAATCTTAATTGTGGGAGTTTATTGACCAATCTCTTATATATAGTTCATGTTCTAGTTCTCTTAGTGCTTATTATTAGAATATAATTAGAGTACCTTCGGACATGCGAGTTGTATTTAATAATCAGTTTTTCATGGTTACAGATGTGTGATTTCTCTTGACTCACTTCAGGTTGTCGCATTCTGATTGTGTGTGTGTGTGTGTGTGTGTGTGTGTGTGTGTGTGTGTGTGTGTGTGTGTGTGTGTGTATATATATATATATATATATATATATATATATATATATACAAGCTGTACCCGGCCACGCGTTGCTGTAGCTCAGCAACGTTCCTCTCTCCCCCAGTCCTCCCCACCATTCCCCCCTCACCCGTCTCCTCGGCCTCCCAACCATTCCCCACTCCACCGTCCCCTCGTCCTTCCTACCATTGCCCCCTCCCCTGTCCACTCTTCCACCCTCACTATCCCCCACTCCCGTCCCCTCGTCTGATGCATTCCCAAATGATCTAATGTTCCCTTCAGAAAATTCGGAACATCAAATGATCTGATGTTCCCATCACTGAAAAATAAGAACAGTTAAAAACCAAATGAAAAACAATGGAAAAATAAATAAATAAACTATACTCATGAAATGAACGGTATGGTAAACAACACAGCTCAATTCCAAGGCAATGTCACACAAAATAATGAAATCAAAAGGAAAATAAATCGAAATCAAAATGAAAATAAATCGAAATCAATGAAATTTCAACTTATCAATGCAATTGTAAACACTGAAATGGAATTGAAACATATTTAATATAGCGAGTGTTGCTCCTACGTGTAACAGATGGCGCAGTTTTTCAAACAAAGCATGGTTTTACCTGTCACAGGTGTGGCATCAATATTTATACTCACGAAATGAATGACAAGGTAAACAACATAGCTCAATTACAACGCAATGTCCCACAAAATAATTAAATCAAAACGAAAACAAATTGAGATTAATGAATAATTCTATTTATCAATGCAATGGGTAACACTGAATATGGAATCGTAACATATTTAGAATAGCATGTGTTGCTCTTGCGAGCAACAGATGGCGCTGTTTAAAAAAAAGCATGTTTTTACCTGTCACAGGCGTTGCATCTATATTGTAGGCAAATAAAAACATGCGCCTATTCGAATGGAACGTTGAGTCAAAATTTCAAAGCAATCGGTGAAGAACTTTCAGAGATTACAGTGTGTGTTGCTCTTACTTCCATCAGATGGCGTTGTTTTTTCCAAAAAGCATGATTTTTTCTGTCACAGGTGAGGCATATGTATATAGTAGGTATATAAAAACACGCGCCTATTCGAATGCAACGTTGTGACAAAATTTCAAAGCAATCGGTGAAGAGGTTTTAAAGATTTCCCTCACATGAAAAACACAGTTTTTCAGAAAAAGCATGTTTTTTCTTACCGTCACAGACGTGACATCTATATAGTATGTATATAAAAACCTGCTCGGATGCGAATGGAACGTTGTATGAAAATTTCAAAGCAATCGGTGAAGTACTTTCGGAGATTAGCGATTTTGAACAAACGAACATTTCCATTTTTATTTATATAGATTTATATTATATATGTAAAAACCAGCTGGAACCGACCACCCGTTGCTGGGGCTCAGCAACCTTCCCTTGTCTCCCAGTCCTCCTTACTATCCCCCCCTCCCCCGTCCCCTCGTCCTCCCAACCATTCACTCTCCCCCTTTATCATGAAATAAATGAAAGAGAGAGAGAAATCTCTCTCCCTCTGCCCTTCCTTCCCTTTCTCTGCCCTCTATTTTTCCTCCATTTTGTTCTTTTTCCTCTATTCCTCTGTCCATTTTGTTCTTTTTCCCTCTATTCCTCCGTCCCCTTTTCACTTTTTACCCCCTTCTTCCCTTTCTCCTTTCTGTTTCTCTCTCCCAATCGTTCTCCCTCAATTCCATTCTCTCCCCCTCTCTCTTCTGTTATCTCCTCATTCTGTTCTCTCTCTCTCCCTCTCGTGCTCGCTAAGGTCGGTAGAGCTCCTGTCTTCCTCTCTGGTGGTCGTGGGTTCGAGGCTCCGATGATGCAAGGGAAGGGAAGAGAATTGTCAGGAGAAAGTGTCAGCCATTACGACTATATAGCACTTAGAAGGAATCAAAATAAGGATTTGATGGGACGGGGGGGAAGGAATGATGCCAAACCGTTTGGACGGTCGGGGATTAAACTCCGACCTGCAGTGAGCGAGACCATCCAGCCAAAGTGGTTATAGGGAAATATATATGAAATATATATTTATATACAAATAATTTACGTTATATAGAAATTGCAAGGAATATCAGGGGATTTAATTATAAGTCATTAACAAGGAATTCAACAACTCTACATATATAAATAAATAATGCAGATTCTTTATGGAAGTCGGACATTGGTACCAACATTTAATATATAGTTCTTACATGAGATGGAGTATTTGTGAATCTCTGTTGAAATGTATTCAGGGTATTTCATTGAGTATCATTTGGTAAGCTCATTTATAGGCTTGGTGTTCATTAAAGGAAATGTAATTTTGTTTCGCTGTTGGGAAAGGAATTTGCTTACAATTTTAAAATCTTTGCCTAAAGGAATATTAGATAATGCCAAATTTAAAATTTTTCTCACTTTCAGTTTTTTTTGCCTCTTTAATTACACTAAAAACATTGTATGAATTTATTTCTTGTTATT
>WNGS01061674.1:3002832-3027222 GCA_020271785.1 Procambarus virginalis | reverse complement strand
GATCCTTGGACGACGTTGACTAGTTGGCCTTCGTTTATTAGTCAAGTCTTCCGTCCATAAGGTGGGTGGTGTTAGATGGGTTGTAATAAAAGTCCTAACTTGTAATTACAGTTCTGTAGTTAATGCTGCAGATGTCATAAGATAAACAAGTAAGAAACTTGCATGCAGTGAGAACTTACATACAGTATGTATACTATCTAAATTTAAGTTTTAGTTTATCATGAACCAAAAAATTTGAAATATAATGAGGTAGCAATTAAACAGTTTAAGACAATGTTATTTAATAACAAAAAATAATAGCAAATTAAATACACTTGTGCAGTAAGTATGGAATATTAAAAAAATTAAATAAATTTAATATGCAATCTCTGTACTTGCTAATTAATATATATGGCAACGACCATAGACCTGTCGCATATAAAGTATATGGCTATGACAAGAACCTCACATAAACTGTATGGCTTTGACAAGAACATAACATACATATCTCGAATGTATAAATGTTTTCAGTTTCATTTAACATCTAAGTGAACAAAACTGAACAAAATAAGATTTAATTAATAAAACAGTAATATTTTAAAAACTAGAAAAAATAGAAGAACAGACAATTGGGTTAATATTATTGAGCAGATATATAAATAAACAATTTCATCATATATATAATCCAGTTATGTTACAGAATACAATAAGTAAGATACAAATAATTACCTAGGATACAAATAAATAATCCAATTGTAAACCCAATAATTTCTTAAATGAAGATTGTAGTGCACTAATAGGATAAAGATATGCAATATAAACACAAAATTGTCTGGTGGCATTTCCAAAAACACTTTAATGCTACACTTCTTAATATTGCCTTCTCACTACACCACTTTATACTGTCCTCTCACTTAGTGGACGTTCATGTGGTTTCCTTGCGACTGCAGATGTTTTGGGAATTGAAAATATTTTGACTGGCAAATATTTTTGCCAGTTTGTGCAAATATTTTTCCCAGTCAAAAAATATGGTACCATGATATGAAGCAACATAAGTAATTTATCTTTCAGCTTTATTTTCTTTTATCCCAAACTAACTTACGAAAACTTCTTGATGTAATTACTTATTAAATTTGGTGACAATATGTAATTGCCTTCTCCTCCGTGTAATGCTCTCTTTAGATCTAGCATTTGAAGCTTTGAAACACTGCAGACTCTTCAATGAAATCTGGCATTTTGGGAGTTTCCAGTTAATAGTCAGTTTAAGGAAGTGGTTCAGTGACTCGCAATTGTTATTCGTCCATAAATTATCCATTTTGCCTNAAAAGTGACTTTACCATGGGAAGTTGACAAGTGGAAATACATCATATCTTATGTGATTCTGAGAGGTAATCTGAACCACGAAGACTGAAGAAAACACAGCAAATGAAAAATATTTCTTCTGCGGAGTCTAGGAATTCCCTCGTGACTGCAGGCTCACAAATTCGAAGAAATACCAGCCCAAAAGTAAAGGCCATCCAGGCGTGTGGATACGAAGATCAACTGAAAACAAAAGCATAGTGTTTAAAGGGTACTAATGAACAAGGCCTGAACACAGATCTAAATGCAACAGCAAATCCAACACAATTGAAAACAGGTTACATATTAAGCAGCACAGGAATCCATAGGATCTACACCTATAGATTGTTTTCACAATCATCCAAAGTTGCCTTCTCACAGATTGTCTTCTCGCCATCCTAATTTTGTGATATAAATTGTGCAAATATCTGTCTTTCTGTTTTATTGGTAAACACTACTTTCTCTTCTCTCTACGATTCTCTCTTAGGTAAATAATTTACTGAAAATTTGTGTAAACTAACTCAAATATAAATGCACAAACATTTATGAATAAAACATTCGGATTTGATTTTTGGTACACAGAGTAGCGCTAGGTATAAGTTCAAATCTTATAGAACTAAAAAAAAAGAAAAAAGCCCCAATCCACCCCAGTAACGACATGGTCGCCTGTGCAGAGTAATAGAAGCGACTGAATTAAAGCTACAAGAATCATATAAAGCCCAAGAGAGACGAAAAATGCCGTCAGTGAAAGAAAGAGGAACCCCAAAATACTTCTTCTATGCAAAAAGATGGAACTTTCACAGATGACGACGAAGAAATGTATGAATTACTAAGAATGAGTGTACGACTCTGTTTTAGTGAACTCCTGAACACATTGACGATCGATAATCCAAACGAGTTCTTCATGAATGTGATATTAACACCGTATATCTACTGTTGCATGTACATGCACTCTGCACCAGGACCCGATTCATGGAATTCTATATTCATCAATAATTCCCAAGACCCATTATCAAAAGCCCTAAACATAATGTGGAGACGGAGCCTAGATACCGGTCTTATTCCCGATATATTTGTATAACAGTTGAGATCGCACAACTCCACAAAAGAGGTTGTAAAACAATTGCAAACAATATATATAGACCGATAACACTAACAACACACATCCTAAAAATCTTTGATTGAGTGCTAAGAAGTAAGACCACAAAACACATGATGTCATAACTCCTTGCCAACACGGGTTAAGTAATCGTATGACTTGGTTACATATCCCTAGCCAAGTCACAATTATTAGACCACTATGACATGGCCTTAGCTGCTATGAAAGACAAGCAAAACACTGTTGCAAATATACAAATTTCCCGAAAGCTTTAGACAAATGCAACGATGGTGTTATTACAAAAAAAGTGCACTTAAGTAATTGCTGGCACAGTTAGAAGATTGTCAGAGGTTGAACCACATTTTCAAGTTCATCCGTGGACATCTTCAGAGAAAACTGGACTGTTTTCTAAAAGACGTTCCGGACTGTGGTGGGTATGTGGGCCTGCGGGCCGCTCCAAGCAACAGCCTGGTGGACCAAACTCTCACAAATCAAGCCTGGCCTCGGGCCGGGCTTAGGTAGTAGAAGAACTCCCAGAACCCCATCAACCAGGCGCCTAGCTTACACATGTTTCTTACAAGAAGCAGATCACCGTTTTGCTTTCAGATATTTTCAGAGAGTGCACAGAACTGCACGAATTACTAAATTTATTAATATAGGAGCTAGAAGGTCGAAATTAGGTATCTTTGAAATGCAGTCACCCCTCAGCTGTCCAGAAAACTTACGGTGTCCGCCGTAGCGTTACTGAGAAAATAGTTACAGCATTAGCATGATTTTAAGCTCAGAGACAGCGAGGAGCTGGTGGCAGTCGTTCAGTTCAGTTTCATTCATTTACTATGCACCCCATACCCATCTTGTGGGCGGTAGTAGAAAGGGTTATAGAGGCACATACTGGGGTCAGGGACTGAACCCCACAATTTATTTAGCTAAGCAAGTTACAATCTTGATGAGCTAGTTACAAAATTCAGTATAAGTCGTCACATCAACAATGGGTTCGAGATCGACCACAAGTACAGTTTCTAAATCAAGCAACTGACATATGTGGAGAGCTAGTGTCACAATTGATATGTTTGTCCTGCACACCGTCCCCCCATCCAGTGGGCAGCGGTGGATAGATAAGTCACTTGGTTACTACCTAGCTACAGTTAGCAAACTGGGAATATTTGGCTAAAATTTCTGGTGGTAGTTCATTTTGAATTAAATATTTACACATCGTTGGTCAGTAGGCGAGTATCCCTAACGTTTTTTCCTGGCCTCAATGTAAACATAACCGGCAGGTGGTGACGTCACAGTGTCAGAGGATTCTTATTGATCGAGACACTCCTAGGCCTCCAAGACGCTAACACCTGATTGGCTGTCTTGAAAGACAAGGGATGCCGCCCTGCGGGTCCTCGCGTCAAATTCGAGCATTCTGAAGAGTAATCCTGCTAAGACACATTGTAAACCTGATTGCTAAGTAAAGCTGCTAAGACACATTGTCCTGATTTTGACCAAAGTCAGGGTAATTTCCTGTCTGAACGCAAAGTTCAGCAAGTTCAAGTATATCTATTCCCGTCAACGCACTACCGTCACAGAATCCGGTACCTACTCAGCGCGAATAGTTATATTAACGAAGATACATAGATGAGTAACTCCATTCCACACATGCAGGCGATGAGTCACAATAACGTGGCTAAAGTATGTTGACCAGACCACACACTAGAAGGTGAAGGGACGACAGTCGTCCCTTCACCTTCTAGTGTGTGGTCTGATCTCCATTCCACACGTGTTCGTCTACAAGTGCATCAGGACTGTAGTATGTGATCCGTGATCATCTGCGATCGTAAGAGCGATCTGTTACTATATTACTAAGTAAACCGTGTGTAAGGAATCTAGGAATGCGATTCCCATTGTTTGAGTTCAAGTTCTGAATGAATTAACATAAAATTGTGAACTGTTGTGGACTCTTTTATTTCGTCCACTGTGCTGTCCACCCCTTGGGCTTAACACGTGGTGGCCAAGTCGTTCCACCAGTGTTCCAGCAGCAGAGCACGCCGCTCTAATCTCACCTTGCTGTGCGCGGAAAATCGCACTTCTGCCTCCACCCACCGTTTACGGGCTCACCATAGCCCGTGCTACATGAACATTTCGTTCTGAGTAGCTAAATCTAAAACAACAACAATCCACTCACCATCTGTGAGGCAAGCGATTCTTGCCTCTGTGGCCTGGTGGCTTCCCGCTCTCGCCTGCCTTACAGTCTGGCAGTAGCGAGCCTCCACTCCCCCTCACCTCACCCAATTACTTGGGCTGGACGGTAGAGCGACGGTCTCGCTTCATGCAGATCGCCGTTCAATTCCCGACCGTCCAAGTGGTTGGGGCACCATTCCTTCCCCCCGTCCCATCCCTTAGCCTAATCCTGACCCCTTCCCAGTGATATATAGTCGTAATGGCTTGGCGCTTTCCCTTGATAATTCCTTCCTTCCTTCCCCCTCACCTCACCTCCACCCGTGGCCCCTGTGCACAAGGACCACAATCGACTTGAGAATGGTCCAGGACGAAGCGAAACGTCGTCGTCCCTTCACCTTCTAGTGTGTGGTCTGGTCAAACACAAGGACCTACCAAGGGCTGCCTGTGTGGTGTTCGATCTTCAATCAACAGCGGAATCAAAGTGAGTGTGAAAGAGTGTTCAATGGATACCGGTTTTTTCATAGTGAGTACTCAATTAATTAAATTTCTGTATCTTTACATCTGAAAGTGCATTATTCCTTTGTGCTGAGTTTAAGTCAGCTGTTGTTCTGTTGTTTCAGGTCGGAAACAGAAACAACAGGTCTGTTGTTTCCTCGTAATCCCGCAACGGGAAGAAGATCCACAACCGGGGAAAGCACAATAGGTATAGTCAGTTACAGCCATTCTGTGATAACTGTAATACTGACCTGAGTGTGTTTGTTGACCAGTCCACATGCTAGAAGGTAAAGGGACGTCGACGTTTCGGTCCGTCCTGGACCATTCTCACAATCGACTGGAGAATGGTCCAGGACGGACCGAAACGTCGTCGTCCCTTCACTTTCTAGTGTGTGGTCTGGTCAACATACTTCAGCCACGTTATTGTGACTCATCGCCTGCACTGAGTGTGTTTGCAATCTTACTTTTTTGTCACACATTTCATGTTTGTGTGTTTTATTACTTGTGTGCATTGTTTGCTGTGCTTTAAATGTATGTCTTCTTTCTTTCGTTCCAGGAGATAAGCTGATTGTTTAAAGTAAAGGGGATGATTACCCAATTATTTCTGTGTTTTATTATTTGTCATTTATTAGTGATGGTGTTGTGTTGTGTCATTCAGAGCTGTGGTTAAGCACTGTATTTGCTACTGTATTGTGTTGGTCTACGAGACTGGGTTGTTTTGTTGATTTGTGGTTATTAAGTAAAGTCAGTGTCATTGTAATTAGTGTTATTAATTACCTTCAGTAGTAGTATGAGGTAATTAGCAACGTATTGCCAAATCGGTGTTCGTCAAGCGATCTCAGTGATCGGCCAAGTGTTAACGTCATTCCTTGTGAGTTAAGTGACTGTCAATTTGACAGTAGCTAGTGCGGTTACTCACTGATTGTTAACTACCCGGTGTTTGTTTAATTGACTTCGTTAAGCCTTGTTTGGTTGCTTGACTGTCTGTGTTGACAGAATGTAATTAACGTATATTACCTTGCTTTTGTTTAACTGTCCAGAAGACAGTGACTAACGTAATTGGTGAATGCTAATTAACGTAAATGTGTTGAGACTTGTTTTGATTGAAATTGCTTAGATCAATTGTCTTGTGTTTGTCATGATTGCTTGATTGTCATGATTGATTGATTGTCATGATTGTAAGTTGATTGACTTGACTGCCGTCCTGGGAGACGAGCTTTAACGTAATTAACTGAGTGTTGTAATCAGGACTGTCTCTGTAACATGTCTGTCTGTTGTGGTTTAATTTGTTGTTGTTATTATATTGTTTTGGCCGCAGTCGTTACGAACTGCTACTTGCGTCTGAGTGGTCGCCCACTGTTTCAGTTTAGTTAATGTTGGAGCCGCGAGCGGTCTGAACTGGAAGTCCAATTATTCCGGATTGTATAGTGTTGAAAGAGTGCCACTACGGACTTCAAAGTACCGTTAAGCTACTGTTGCCTTGTATTATTATTATTATTATTAAGTTTTATGAATTAATGTTATTGGTTGAACTACAAGCGCCTTTCCGTTCACACACACCTTAAGACCCTTGTCCCCAATAATTAACTCTGCCTTACGTTTTGAAGTGGTTCACATATGTTGTGGGAAAAACTTGCTGGGATTGGTATGAGAGGAGAACTACCAGGGACTTGTACTGAACTAAATTAAAAATTACTGTCTGCAATTTAATTCAACTAAAATCTCTAGCTAGGGTCGTAAATCCTGGCTCCTCTTTTCCTAATGACAGATTGTGGGCTGTAAGGGGCAGGTGGGGTGAATGTATTAGTTGATAGGTTGATTGAAGATCCACAGTCCACCTGCAGACAGGTATCTCACATTAACTTGTATAATTTCATACAAGGATAAGATTTAATAAATTCAGTTCTATGACTGAAGACTGGTTCTGTTTAAATCAGAGATTCAAACAAGTACATAGTCTAGCCTAGCATCATCAGCTTTGCTGTATGATGTTCTAGTAGCGTAGCTACATGATTGTCCTTAATTACAGATGCAGAAAGATGATGGTGGAGACAGTGTCACTCTGTGCTCCACTATACACTCTTATTTGATATAAATGTACTAGGAATTTTCCTTGTAGATATTGTCCAGGTACTCCACCAGTTCTAGAAAGTAATTACTGGTGATAAAGATAATTTGATAAGGTGTCCTGAGCTAAGTAATGTTTGCTAAGGCACTGTCGTACTTGTTCACTCTTTTGTCAACAAACGCGTTCTGCCCCGGTGCGCTCCCGACTGTCGCATTGTCCCCAGTTGGCTCCTCCCTCTCCTTTGAGAGGGGCAGCTTTCAATGAATATTGATTGATTATTTTTACTGTCTAGACATATGATTAAGATAAGATGTGAATATAATATAATTAGATATAGGATTTAAAGATTATAAGTAGTACTTGATAGTACTACCGATTCTTTAAGGATTCGATTTAATCCCTACAGGATGTCAAATTAATTTGTTCCAATAGTTTTTAATTAAGAATCCTTCTAGAAGCTTCTCGATCCTGAGAGATCATGCACAAAGTCACGTAGGCACCTATAGGGCCCCTATGGTGTACGTGATCATAGTGGCATTGTCATCTAGGATCGAGATGTATAATGAATCTATAGTGATTCTGATATAATTTTGATATGATATAGATATGATATAGATATGATATAGAAATAATTCATTTCTTAGGTATTAATATAGATATGGTGGGTAAAATTTCTCACATATGTTGCTCTGGATACTTGGACTCGAGCCAATTTCATAGCCACACACACACCAATATAATTACTTTGGTGTGAGACACCATAGAGCTACTCTGACAACTGCCCTCAGCAGTTACAAAAGCTCCACGACCCAGTGGACCATAGAGTGCCAAGGATTTGGACTCTGGCGCCTTCTCTACGCCACCTACTACAGTCTTAAAGTGACAGGCTGTCATTACAGCACTTGTTTGTTATCAGTGCAGTCCTTTCTGACTGAGGTCACTTGTATTAGTGCCATCCCCAGTAGGCGAGCATCTCACATCTGATGAATCTCAACTTACTAAAAAACAGAACTCAAAGAGGATAAAGTCAAATCCTGACCATCCACCATGAAAAGCTCCGTGCTAACCCTGGTACTTTTCCTCTGCATCATATTGGCAAGAACTTAAACTATAGTGTGAGAATTTTTCAATGCTTACCTCTCTTAGGAGGTGGATCTCAAACAGAAAGGACTGCAAGCAGCGCAGCTTATACTTTAGGCTAGAGACCATAGGAAGGCGGGAGCAGCCGCCGGGATTCACTGAGGGTGAAATCCCTATCCACTAGGTCGTTGACCTCCACTTAGTGCAGGTGCAACTAAGTACGGGTAGATCCTAGATTCTCACAACAAATTTGTAATTTTATATGTGGCGCTATGAATTGGGTTTCGAATTCCCAGAAGCAGGTCTTCATTAAAAAGATCACATTACTAGACAATCGTACAAAGCAGAACATGGATGGAACAAGAATGGTTGAAGGGTAAACATCAAAGACGTTTTCTATAACAATAACAAGTTTATTAACAAAGAGACTAAACTACTACAACATCGAATCTACGTTACGTTAATTTCCATCCAGTGGCACTTTAACAACACCTACTTACCAACCATGCAGAAACGACTCCTGTCTATTGCCGCGAGGCTGGATACTGAACTAACCTGAACACAGGTGTACCTACTGAAGACATAATATTGCAAGGAAATAATTCAACAAGACTAAGTTTACACAACATCGAGCATTACAGTACGTTAATGTCCATCCAGTGGCACATTGTAAGACAACTATTCTACAGCCCATTGAGAAATAACAACAGTCTCCATCTTGTTGTCACTTCGGACTGACTAAATAAGCTAACTGAACAATGGTGTGCCCACTGACGACACGAGAATTCAATCAAGAAACCCCTGCAGCAACCTGCAATACAGTAACTATTGCAAAACACATCAAAGCAGGTTCTAAGACAAATCTCCACTTACATCCTATCTGTTATGTTAACACTCCTTGCGACTCCATGCAATGAAGTTGCAAATGTAAACAAAGCTAGGCAAGGTGGGACCCTCAGACACTTGGTCGCCTGGGGGTGTGGGTGTTTCTGCCCTCCCTGCATTCGCCGTCGAGTGGTGCTTGGGTGTTCGTCGGTGACTCTCCGTGATGGGGGGACCTCTTCCCCCTGTTGTGCGTGTGCACTCTGTAGGCCTGTAATTTTCTGGTCGTGCCGGGTATTCGGAGGTTGAACTTGTAATGTGTGACATGCTCTGTGTCCCCGTTATGTGATTTACGGTATTGAACTGGTTACTGCTCATCGAGTGATTGTTAAGTTCGTGAGGGACGCGGAGTATTGTGCGTTTCTCCAGCGCTTCGAGGGGCGATCCTTGCCCCTGCCTGGTGGTGCTGGCACTGTGGAGATTTCTGATCGGAGTGGTGCATTAACATACGTGAGTATTCATGGGGCACCCTTGGAATTTCCCGATGACCTCCTGCGGTGTTACTTCGGGAGGTTAGGAGCTGTCGTCAGTGTGAGGCTGCACAAGCTTTCCTCGGGAAGTTCTAGGGTTTGCGTACAAACATTTGGACTCTGGGGATGTGCCTGAGGGCGGACATTCCGTCCTCCGTCCGGCTCCTCGGATATTATGTTCGGGTGTATTATTCCTGTCAACCGCGGACATGTTTTCGGTATGGCCTGGTGGGGCATTAGGCTGCTGGGTGTTCTGAGGCTGCTGTCGCCCCCGTGAACCTCTTCCGTGAGGAGGATTTTCCACCGCTCCCTGTGGAGGAAGATTCGGTGGGTGGGGATGTGTCCGTCCCGTTGGCTGCTGGAGGCCCCCCTTTGGCACTCGATGTGTCTCCTGCTGTGGTGGCCCTTATTCCAGGGGTATGGTATCTTCAGATGTTTAGCTTGCTCCCGTTGGGGTCCCTGATGGTCCCGTGGGTTTTCCGGTGGATCTCTGTACATCGTCTTCATCTTCTCCACCTGCTGCGCATGCTCCTGCGCCCTCGTCATGTGTCTCGGCTGTGCTGAGAGCTGGGGTGGATACAGGGTCTCCTTCTGTGCCCGGCCTGGTACCCCATGTGGTTGAGGATGCTGCCGTCCTGCGGAGAGCGTCGGTTCGCACGGCTTGTGATGCCCGTGTCTCTGGGTCGGCCTCTGGATCTGATGATGTGCGGCCAGAGCCCAAGTGTTCCCGGCGTTCTTCTTCTGCCTGGGCTGATGTGGGAGATTTCGACGACTCTGGATCTTCCAGCGATGGCGGTGAGGTTCCGGTTGTGTCGCATTCTTCAGTGGTGGCGGAGGTCCATGTGCCTGCGGCTGCCAGTGTCGGTGTTTCTTCTGGTGGGGTGCCTGTGGAGGTTGCTTCCGGTGCGTCGCTTGCGTCGGATGGTTCCTGTTCTGCGTGGGGGGTGGTTCCTCCTGCTGGTGAGCGTGGTGACCTGGTGGTGGTGTTAAAGAAGACTGCTCGCTCTGGGGGTTCTGTGCTCGCAGTTTCGTCCCCTGGTTCATCGGCGGCGGTTTTGCCCTTCTCCCGTCTCCGACCATCTCTACAGCGTCTCCTGCGGTGTCGGGTGTGGGGTTGCCGTCTCGGCAGCCTTTGTCTTCTTCTCCTGTGTGTCCGGCGCCGGGGCCGTCTCGGAGGCCTGCATCTGCTTCTTTCGTGTCTTCTGCCTCCTTTCGTTCTGCCTTACCTCGTTATGCGATTACTGCACGCCACCCTGAAGCAAGGGGATCGTTGTCCTACCGACAGGGAGTACTTAGTGTGGGAGGCCTATAAGCAAAAATATCCTTTGCATGAGTTTCCTGAGAAATATTTGCCTCCCATTGACGTGTTTCCTCCTTTTAAGTGATTTTGTGTGTGTGTGTGTGTGTGTGTGTGTGTGTGTGTGTGTGTGTGTGTGTGTGTGTGTGTGTGTGTGTGTGTTTGTGTGTGTGTGTGTGTGTGTGTGTGTGTGTGTGTATTCACTTAGTTGTATTTTACGGGGGTTGAGCTTTGCTCTTTCGGCCCGCCTCTCAACTGTCAATCAACTGTTTACTAACTACACTAACTACTTTTTTTTTCCATACCACACACACACACACCCCCCAGGAAGCAGCCCGTGACAGCTGACTAACTCCCAGGTACCTATTTACTGCTAGGTAACAGGGGCTTTCAGGGTGAAAGAAACTTTGCCCATTTGTTTCTGCCGGTGCGGGAATCGAACCCGCGCCACAGAATTACAAGTCCTGCACGCTATCCACCAGGCTACCTGGCCCCCTTGTGTGTGTGTGTGTGTGTGTGTGTGTGTGTGTGTGTGTGTGTGTGTGTGTGTGTGTGTGTGTGTGTGTGTGTGTGTGTGTGTGTGTGTGCTATGTGTTGTTGTGTTGTGTTCGTTTGTGTGCGAGGGGTGCGGTTACGTGCGTGCGTGCGTGCGTTCGTGTGAGTATTTTATTTAATTTGTTGTTATTATGTATTTGTACCTCTCCGTGTGGGTTTCGGGGCCAGTGGGCTTGGTTTGTGTTGTTTCAAGGGTTGGGTTGTTGTGTGCGGGTTTGGGTTCTTTGTAATTGTACTGCTGTACTGTTGTGCTTATTGTTTTTGTTGTCGGCCCTTCAGGCCGATCTTTTGTGTATTTGGTAATTTCTCACCTTTGTGCTTTTGGGATTAGTGCTTTGTGATCTGTTTGCCTTAGACATGCTTGCCTGTACACTTCGCGCTGAACAACAAGTCTTGCACTGTTCTTTTTCTACTATCTTGCATTATGTTTGAATTTTCTTGTCTGCCCTTCAGGCCGGTATTTTCTGTGATTTTGTGATTTTGTACTTTGTGTAGTTTTCTTGTGTTTATATCATTACCCTCCTGTATTGTGTTGTTGTTCATTTTTACTGTGTTACATTGTGTTTATGCTCATTATTGTGTTTTTGTTGTCGGCCCTTCAAGCCGGTATTTAGTGTATTTGTCTTTCTATGTTTAGTGCTTTTGTATTTATGTTTGTGTGCTGTTTGTATGTTCTTGTTTTATTGTATTTATTCGCATGTATGCATGTAAAAAAAAAAATAAAAAAATACTGCATGAAGGACCGCGGCTTGACTAGGTCATTTTTATATATGTTCTGTCAAGTACAATAAACAAACAGGTGTACCCCCCTCCTGTGTGCAAAAACGAAAAATTTACTTAAGATTTGGTAAAGATCAGTGCTGAAGGTTGTTCTCCTAAGTAAACTAATAGTAATACTTAGTAAGTAATAAACTTAATAATCCCGAAGACCATGACTTGACGGTTTTCATCCCTGACAGTCATTTTCTGTCGCATGAATAAGATGATATACATAACTAACAAAATATATTTACTCTCACATTTCTCTGTTCAAAGCTTTAGAGAAAGGAAACTCGAGAACAGAGGCTACGCCCTTAAGGCATGTTTTAATGGTTGATATTGCTTTATACATCATCATTATTTGGGTATTGTATAAAATGCAGAGATGATAGGATTGTTTTTTTTAGAATTGTTGAAGTATATATTCATAATACAAGAAAAGATTTACATTACCTGTAAATATTTAGTAAATTTTATGTATTTACTAATTGGAATAATTGGAAAGCTTATTTACAAGACATTATAAGTTGCTTTTAAAGTTGCCACGAAATAAATAGTTTTTGCTTAGAGAAAACGGCGATTTGTCACGGTTTACTTCTCATTCCATACTAATCCTTAAACCTCTGTCTCACTTGTCATCCTTCAACCTTTCATCACTTGTCATCCTTCAACCTTTCACTCACTTGTCATCCTTCAACCTTTCACTCACTTGTCATCCTTCAACCTTCTCACTCACTTGTCATCCTTCAACCTTTCACTCACTTGTCATCCTTCAACCCTGACTCACTTGTCATCCTTCAACCTCTGACTCACTTGTCATCCTTCAACCTCTGACTCCCTTGTCATCCTTCAACTCTGACTCACTTGTCATCCTTCAACCTCTGACTCCCTTGTCATCCTTCAACCTGTGACTCACTTGTCATCCTTCAACCTCTGACTCACTTGTCATCCTTCAACCTCTGACTCACTTGTCATCCTTCAACCTGTGACTCACTTGTCATCCTTCAACCTCTGACTCACTTGTCATCCTTCAACCTGTGACTCACTTGTCATCCTTCAACCCTGACTCACTTGTCATCCTTCAACCTGTGACTCACTTGTCATCCTTCAACCTGTGACTCACTTGTCATCCTTAACCTCTGACTCACTTGTCATCCTTCACCCTCTGACTCACTTGTCATCCTTCAACCTCTGACTCACTAGTCATCCTTCAACCTCTGACTCCCTTGTCATCCTTCAACCTTGACTCACTTGTCATCCTTCAACCTGTGACTCACTTGTCATCCGTCTGCCTCTGAGAAACAAAGATACATTTTAATTACCCCATATATAGCACGAATATTATAGACTCATACTGTGAGTGGACGTTTATTGTGCACCTCATACTCATCCTGTCAGTGGAAGTTTATTGTGCACCCCATACTCATCCTTGAAGATTATCTACATTCACGCCTTGCTTGATAAGTTCGAGATCGTTTGAGTGCATGGAAATATTTTTGAGAATTATTGTATTCAAAAGGAATTAGTAGCATATAGCTACCTAAGCAGAAATACTACTATACCAGTAACCAGTAAGACATTATAACTGACACTTCAGATTAGGTAAGATTTGATACCACAAGAATCCAGTACTATTTCTGTCACATTCGTCTTAAAACTTTACTACTCAGAATGCCTGTTAAATGTCACCCAAGCACGCATAGTTGTGGAGACTTAAGTTATTCTCAATAGAATGCAACAAGGACAGACGATTTTATTGTATCATATATACAGGATATTCAAAAGGTTCTAGATATCATTCAGAATGTCAATACGAGAGCAGAAAGACATAAGATGAATGATGTCAAAGAAATCAGACTCCTAGAATCTGCATCCTGGGAATGTGTATGTGTAATAGTAGATAAGAGAAAATTAGGTCGGGAGTCAGTATATTAGACAGCAGACGGTTTAGAAAGGCAGGATCCAGGAGCTAACAGTTTGATCCTACGAGCACAAATAGTAATGCACAATAAGTGTCTCATGAGGATTCCATCACATTGTTGCCTAATGAAAGCTGCAGCTCATAGGAATTAGGAAATGCACTATCGGTTTCAATGAAGGAATTATTGTGCACGATTTGTATTTAAAGATCGAAATACTGAGTAAATTCCACTGAACTTCCACAAGCAACTCCGACTCACAAACAAAGAATTCAAGCAGCAAGATGGAAAAAATAGACGATCCTATAGTCTTACCTGACGAATTAGATCAACCTTTCAATCTGAAAATACTCAGAAGAGCTACAAAGAAACTTAAAACACAGCTCCAGGTAAGGACAAAATCGCTTACAATATGTTGGCCAAGCTAGGAGAAAAGGGTGAAAAACTTTCTTGAATCTCATCAACAGCGTATGAGGGCCAAAAACTCGACCACTCTCTTGGAATAGTGCAATTATAATTCCCATTCCAAAACTCAAAGATCAGAAATCCTAGACCCATCTCATTACACAAACTCTCTGGCAAAAACTACGGAAAGAATTGTTCTTAATCGATTGACTGAAAACCCAATCCAATGCACCAAAATATGTTTGCTACATGAAAGGTGCTGGACACCAAGAAACCCCTTACCTACCTCCTTCCTGGATCAACTCAATAACAAACCAGGTATCCTTATTTTTCTGGACCTAGAAGAAGCCTTTGAGCTAGCCACTGNTGGTTCAATAGCTTCGGCTATCACTTCCTTTTGTCCGGTCGTGATGGTCAAGCAGATTAAGGGGCCCCTGTACATACCAGTTGCGTTTGCTCGTGCAGTATGGGTTCGAGTCACTGCTGGGGTGTGAGTTTTCAGTTGCACATAGTCCTGGGGACCATTCAGGCATGTTCGCATTTGTGTTCCTCACGTGTTGCCTCAAAAATGAGGTGATTTGATAAAATGCTATTGCCCAAGATTACCATCCGAGAGCGGTGGGGAGTGTTTCAAATAGCTTCGGCTATCACTTCCTTATGTCCGGTCGTGATGGTCAAGCGGATAAGGCGTTCTTTTAGATATCATTGCGTTGCTCCTGGAGTATGGGTTCGAGTTACTTCTGGTGTGAGTTTTCATTCAGATATATATATATATATATATAATATATATATATATATATATATATATATATATATATATATATATTATATTGGTGTAATCTGGCAGCAGGTTTTCTTTTAAACATGTCTCATTGAATATGACCGCATATTCTGTATTTACTATCTTCTGATTTAATGCTTCTATCCCTCTAACTATTTTCTTAGCATCAGGGCTTAGCTGATTCAAATTCTTGAAGCAATTCACATAAGAATAGAACAACCTACCATGAACACCCAAATCACGGAACTATTTACCCTACCCACAATGAGAGTAAGGACAAGACCAGAACATAACGATGCCAACACAGAAGACAATGTTCAACATAACAGGCCAATTACACTGGATTAATCTTTGTATGTAGATGCCAGCTGCCTCGTATGGGCCAACAGGCCTTCTGCGGTTACCTATATTCTTATGTTCATATGTGTGACCCCACTTATATCCCCTTTGTATCCTCTTTTGTTTTCACATTTATTATCTTATCACCTGACCGTGCGGGTATAAAATCAAATCACATTGTAAAATTCATTCACTTGAGAATGAACCATGGAGGTTCGAAACATTATGCATATTGTATAAATAAGTGTAATACATTCTATAGTAATTTACCTCTTTTCTTCACCCGGAAATTACGAAAATGAATTTTGGAGAACTCCTATTTCAGCTAAGCCCTGATGCTAAGAAAATAGTTAGAGGGATAGAAGCCCTAAATCAGAAGTTAGTAAATACAGAATATGCGGTCATATTTAATGAGACATGTTTAAAAGAAAACCTGCTGCCAATATATATATATATATATATATATATATATATATATATATATATATATATATATATATATATATATATATATAATACCACCAAACTATAGAGCACCAAACTCAGAGCCTTAAACGGGCTCTGAGTTTTTTCAAGTTAGTGCATAAAGCATAGACAATGTGACCGAAAGGGTAAGAATAATAATTCTAACACAAATCTTCTCAATATTTCTTATGTTTTTCTTCACCCATGAGGGTAGTTGAAAAATTAGATCTCCAAAGTTCATTTTCACACTTTATTTATGGTCTGACGCCTAAAAGTGTTTCGCAAGAAACTTCGTGCATTTTCAAAGACAATTTTACATACTGTTTCATGGTAATATTCGTTTTTGGGTGAGGTGATAGGACACAAATGTTTTTGGGTGAGTTGACAGGACACAAATCAATGGATAAAGACAATTTTACAGACTTAATTTTTTGGGGTGAGGTGGAAAAAAAATCAATGGGTACATTGTGTGTTTTCTCTTCTTGCTTCTGTGCTAGTTCGGGGTCTTGAAGTGGATAGAATGTAATTATGTGTTAATTGGCTGTTGATTGCTGGTGTTGACTTTTTTATGTATAGGGCCTCGCTGATGTCGAGTCTCCTGTTGCCGTTGTATCTGTCGATAATTTCTGTGTGGCCTGTTAAGATTTCTCTGGTGATGGTCTGGTTGTGTGAGGAGATTATATGTTCCTTGATGGAGCCCTGTTGTGTGTGCATACTTAATCGCCTAGAAAGAGACGTTGTTGTCTTGCCTATATTCTGAAATCTATGGGGCTGACAGTCCCCAAGTGGGCATGTGAAGGCATAGACGACGTTGGTTTCTTTCAAGGCGTTCTGTTTTGTGTCTGGGGAGTTCTTCATGAGTAGGTTAGCCGTTTTCTTTTTTTTATAGTAAACTGTCAATTGTATTTTTTTTGTTTTATCTGTGGGGATAAGGTTCTTATTAATAATATCTTTCGGGACACTTTCCTCCGTTTTATGAGCCGTCGAAAACAGTCTAATAGGGGGTACAAGTGTTGTGTTAGTCGACTCTTCAGAGGTTGCATGGCGTTTCACCTTTCTTTTAATGACGTCTTCAACATAACCGTTAGAGAAGCCATTCTTGACTAGGGCCTGCCTTACCCCACAGTGCTCTTCGTTGACCTGCTTTCAATCAGAGCTGTGAGTGAGAGCCCAGTCGACGTAAGCGTTGACAACACTCGTCTTGTACCTGTCTGGGCAGTCACTATTGGCATTAAGGCACATTCCTATGTTTGTTTCCTTAGTGTAGACTGCAGTGTGGAAACCTCCGCTCGTTTTCCGTGACTAGAAAGGGCAGCTTCCCAATCACTCTCCATCTGGTAGGAGAAACTTTACTTCGAATTTTGCTCGAATGCCTCCTTCAGCTGCTGCAAGCGTCTGACATCAGGTACCTGCATAAAAATGTCGTCAACATACCTGCAGCATATGGAGGGGTTTCAAGTCCGGTGACGTTAACGACATTTTTATGCAGGTACCTGATGTCAGACGTTTGCAGGAGCTGAAGGAGAAATAAAAATTTGATACATGATGGCAATGGAAGAGTTTCTGGGAATGCTTCATCCTGATACTTCACTAATAATTCAGAAAAGCAGCATCAAGGATATAAGCGAAGCGGTGGACGGATCGTACGTGCTTATTGAAGCGTACAGAAGATTAAATCAGAGCCGAGCTAAGGTCAGTGGTGGATATTGTTTAGTTAACTCGCAGTTAATGTCAAGTCAAAGGTTACAAAAGTGACTTTACCATGGGAAGTTGACAAGTGGAAATATATCATATCTTATGTGATTCTGAGAGGTAAGTCTGAACCACGAAGACTGAAGAAAACACAGCAAATGAAAAATATTTCTTCTGCGGAGTCTAGGAATTCCCTCGTGACTGCAGGCTCACAAAATTCGAAGAAATACCAGCAAAAAGTAAAGGCCATCCAGGCGTGTGGATACGAAGATCAACTGAAAAACAAAAGCATAGTGTAAAGGGTACNCCACCTGCAGACAGGTATCTCACATTAACTTGTATAATTTCATACAAGGATAAGATTTAATAAATTCAGTTCTATGACTGAAGACTGGTTCTGTTTAAATCAGAGATTCAAACAAGTACATAGTCTAGCCTAGCATCATAACTATCAACAGCCAATATATTCTTATACTATAAACAACAATTTAAATTGTAGAGGTATGATAAATGACCTTAAATGTAGTCTAAGTACTGTATGTAACAAACTAGGTTTTGTAGGAATCATCCAGAATGTTCTCTCTACGCATGGGAGAGTGGGAAGTTGGAACCATGTGTCGGGACCTGACAGAGCACGGGGGCATCCCCTGGGGATTGGCGGTAGAAAGACAAAATGACTGGCGCCTTTGTCTCATAGTTTCGTATAATGAATTATTCTACAGTATTCAGTAATTTAGAGAAATTAGTCTACATTCAAATTGTATAATATTCCTGTTTATAGTATCACGAGTATCCTAATTGTTAGAAGAATGAGTAAGTCACCATCAGTGACGTCACGAGCCGGGACTAGACCTTGGCACAGAGTGACCTCAGCAGTCACGGGTCATCAGAGTTTCCACATTCAGTATTTCACAAAGGTCAAATAGCCATTTTGTAATTGGAAATAGCTCTTCCCTAAGATGCTTGTGTAATTAACTTCAGTTAAAAGAATTCAACCATCTGGGGTCGTTCAGTACAACAGAGATTAGTTGTTCAACTTAAACCCTACGAGTAAACCTAGTAAGCCCAAGGCGTAGGGATATCCAGTTGGCTTCTGTGTAGGACAGAGCAGGCAAGAATAGTTAGTGTGGAACAAACAACGACTCGGGAAGGTGACCGTCTCCCACCTCTCCCCTAGACCAGCACATCCACCGCTGGTCGACATACAAGGTATAGTTGCGATGGTTTTGAGTATAGAAAGTTAGTCATCTCATTGCCTTTTATTATAGGGAGTGCTTTGATTTAGATTTTGTTTAGTTTTGAATAAACCATTTAGCTAGTAAATTGTCTTTTTATTAATTTCCATTTTATGTACTATTATTTACATGTCCGGACCACGTGGTGCCCACAAGGCCGAGTTGCGTTGGGCCACAGATTAAGAATTCATTATCCCTTTGATTTGTTAATAATTCCGCACTTTAACGTAAAATCATCCCTCCCATATTTAACTAGTGGGGATCAAGCCCCAAGGTTTATTAATTAGCATGATCGATCCAGACCTTGGTTATTGCTCAGTGGTAATGGTCTGGTGGTGGCAGCACAAGGCGATTCTAGAGTTTTGCTAGAAGTCTATTTCCACGTCATAGGGTTGTAGAATCTTAAGCCGGTCAAACGGCTTAAGACCACATGGCGTGGGATTTGGCTAGAGTAAGAGCTCTGGGGTCCCTTGCTTTGAAGAAGTCGAATAAGAATACGGACGGAGAAGAAGATAAATAGGAACGAAACCCTCTTCCGTGTTACAATGGTGGCAGCGGTGGGATATGGTATGGGAGGAGAACTACCAGGGACTTGTACTGAACTAAATTAAAAATCACTGTCTGCAATTTAATTCAACTAAAATCTCTAGATAAAAAAGGTCGTAAATCCTGGCTCCTCTTTTCCTAATGACAGATTGTGGGCTGTAAGGGGCAGGTGGGGTGAATGTATTAGTTGATAGGTTGATTGAAGATCCACAGTCCACCTGCAGACAGGTATCTCACATTAACTTTCATAATTTCATACAAGGATAAGATTTAATAAATTCAGTTCTATGACTGAAGACTGGTTCTGTTTAAATCAGAGATTCAAACAAGTACATAGTCTAGCCTAGCATCATAACTATCAACAGCCAATATATTCTTATACTATAAACAACAATTTAAATTGTAGAAGTGTGATAAATGACCTTAAATGTAGTCTAAGTACTGTTACCTAAGTTCTAGAAGTTATATTCAATTAAATGAACTTATATAATAAATTAAAGATAACTAAGCAAACAATTGTCAACTTAATTTATATATTCAAGTATATATGCAGATATATTTATATTAAATTTATATAAAGAGGTACAGTCAGCCTGATTGAATCTTTTCCCACGCAATAGACACTCATGATGTTTAGTTTACCGTGACTGAATCTTTTACCACACAATGGACACTCATGAAGTTTAGTGCTTAGATTCAACTGCTGTACTACAATATTAATAAACTTACGGAAATATGAGGCGTTGCCTCCCTCTATAGCCGACAGACAGACTCATTTAATATACTAAAGCTACACAAGCATACAATTGGCCAATTAATATACTAAATAACATCAATATACTTCTCTGACTGCCGGGGTGCCTGTCTGACAGTGTGCCAGACTAGATAACTCTCTTGTTGCGAGTTTAGGCACGATATTTTATATCACAGCTTTGCTATATGATGTTCTAGTAGCGTAGCTACATGATTGTCCTTAATTACAGATGCAGAAAGATGATGGTGGAGACAGTGTCACTCTGTGCTCCACTATACACTCTTATTTGATATAAATGTACTAGGAATTTTCCTTGTAGATATTGTCCAGGTACTCCACCAGTTCTAGAAAGTAATCACTGGTGATAAAGATAATTTGATAAGGTGTCCTGAGCTAAGTAATGTTTGCTAAGGCACTGTCGTACTTGTTCACTCTTTTGTCAACAAACGCGCTCTGCCCCGGTGCGCTCCCGACTGTCGCATTGTCCCCAGTTGGCTCCTCCCTCTCCTTTGAGAGGGGCAGCTTTCAATGAATATTGATTGATTATTTTTACTGTCTAGACATATGATTAAGATAAGATGTGAATATAATATAATTAGATATAGGATTTAAAGATTATAAGTAGTACTTGATAGTACTACCGATTCTTATTAAGGATTCGATTTAATCCCTACAGGATGTCAAATTAATTTGTTCCAATAGTTTTTAATTAAGAATCCTTCTAGAAGCTTCTCGATCTTTGAGAGATCATGCACAAAGTCACGTAGGCACCTATAGGGCCCCTATGGTGTACGTGATCATAGTGGCATTGTCATCTAGGATCGAGATGTATAATGAATCTATAGTGATTCTGATATAATTTTGATATGATATAGATATGATATAGAAATAATTCATTTCTTAGGTATTAATATAGATATGGTGGGTAAAATTTCCCACATATGTTGCTCTGGAAACTTGGACTCGAGCCAATTTCATAGCCACACACACACCAATATAATTACTTTGGTGTGAGACACCATAGAGCTACTCTGACAACTGCCCTCAGCAGTTACAGAAGCTCCACGACCCAGTGGACCATAGAGTGCCAAGGATTTGGACTCTGGCGCCGGCTCTACGCCACCTACTACAGTCTTAAAGTGACAGGCTGTCATTACAGCACTTGTTTGTTATCAGTGCAGTCCTTTCTGACTGAGGTCACTTGTATTAGTGCCATCCCCAGTAGGCGAGCATCTCACATCTGATGAATCTCAACTTACTAAAAAACAGAACTCAAAGAGGATAAAGTCAAATCCTGACTATCCACCATGAAAAGCTCCGGTGCTAACCCTGGTACTTTTCCTCCGCATCATATTGGCAAGAACTTAAACTATAGTGTGAGAATTTTCCAATGCTTACCTCTCTTAGGAGGTGGATCTC
This sequence comes from Procambarus virginalis, assembly GCA_020271785.1. Taxonomy (NCBI): domain Eukaryota; kingdom Metazoa; phylum Arthropoda; class Malacostraca; order Decapoda; family Cambaridae; genus Procambarus; species Procambarus virginalis. Next base: position 3,005,479 of record WNGS01061674.1, on the reverse strand, counting down.
AAACCGAAAGGACTGCAAGCAGCGCAGCTTATACTTTAGGCTAGAGACCATAGGAAGGTGGGAGCAGCCGCCGGGATTCACTGAGGGTGAAATCCCTATCCATTAGGTCGTTGACCTCTGCTTAGTGCAGGTGCAACTAAGTACGGGTAGATCCTAGATTCTCACAACAAATTTGTAATTTGATATGTGGCGCTATGAATTGGGTTTCGAATTCCCAGAAGCAGGTCTTCATTAAAAAGATCACATTACTAGACAATCGTACAAAGCAGAACATGGATGGAACAAGAATGGTTGAAGGGTAGACATCAAAGACGTTTTCTATAACAATAACAAGTTTATTAACAAAGAGACTAAACTACTACAACATCGAATCTACGTTACGTTAATTTCCATCCAGTGGCACTTTAACAACACCTACTTACCAACCATGCAGAAACGACTCCTGTCCATTGCCGCGAGGCTGGATACTGAACTAACCTGAACACAGGTGTACCTACTGAAGACATAATATTGCAAGGAAATAATTCAACAAGACTAAGTTTACACAACATCGAGCATTACGTTACGTTAATGTCCATCCAGTGGCACATTGTAAGACAACTATTCTACAGCCCATAGAGAAATAACAACAGTCTCCATCTTATTGTCACTTCGGACTGACTAAATAAACTAACTGAACAATGGTGTGCCCACTGACGACACGAGAATTCAATCAAGAAACCCCTGCAGCAACCTGCAATACAGTAACTATTGCAAAACACATCAAAGCAGGTTCTAAGACAAATCTCCACTTACATCCTGTCTGTTATGTTAACACTCCTTGCGACTCCCTGCAATGAAGTTGCAAATGTAAACAAAGCTAGGCAAGGTGGGACCCTCAGACACTTGGTCGCCTGGGGGTGTGGGTGTTTCTGCCCTCCCTGCATTCGCCGTCGAGTGGTGCTTGGGTGTTCGTCGGTGACTCTCTGTGATGGGGGGACCTCTTCCCCCTGTTGTGCGTGTGCACTCTGTAGGCCTGTAATTTTCTGGTCGTGCCGGGTATTCGGAGGTTGAACTTGTAATGTGTGACATGCTCTGTGTCCCCGTTATGTGATTTACGGTATTGAACTGGTTACTGCTCATCGAGTGATTGTTAAGTTCGTGAGGGACGCGGAGTATTGTGCGTTTCTCCAGCGCTTCGAGGGGCGATCCTTGCCCCTGCCTGGTGGTGCTAGCACTGTGGAGATTTCTGATCGGAGTGGTGCATTAACATACGTGAGTATTCATGGGGCACCCTTGGAGTTTCCCGATGACCTCCTGCGGTGTTACTTCGGGAGGTTAGGAGCTGTCGTCAGTGTGAGGCTGCACAAGCTTTCCTCGGGAAATTCTAGGGTTTGCATACAAACATTTGGACTCTGGGGATGTGCCTGAGGGCGGACATTCCGTCCTCCGTCTGGCTCCTCGGATATTATGTTCGGGTGTATTATTCCTGTCAACCGCGGACATGTTTTCGGTATGGCCTGGTGGGGCATTAGGCTGCTGGGTGTTCTGAGGCTGCTGTCGCCCCCGTGAACCTCTTCCGTGAGGAGGATTTTCCACCGCTCCCTGTGGAGGAAGATTCGGTGGGTGGGGATGTGTCTGTCCCGTTGGCTGCTGGAGGCCCCCCTTTGGCACTCGATGTGTCTCCTGCTGTGGTGGCCCTTATTCCAGGGGTTATGGTGTCTTCAGATGTTTAGCTTGCTCCCGTTGGGGTCCCTGATGGTCCCGTGGGTTTTCCGGTGGATCTCTGTACATCGTCTTCATCTTCTCCACCTGCTGCGCATGCTCCTGCGCCCTCGTCATGTGTCTCGGCTGTGCTGAGTGCTGGGGTGGATACAGGGTCTCCTTCTGTGCCCGGCCTGGTACCCCATGTGGTTGAGGATGCTGCCGTCCTGCGGAGAGCGTCGGTTCGCACGGCTTGTGATGCCCGTGTCTCTGGGTCGGCCTCTGGATCTGATGATGTGCGGCCAGAGCCCAAGTGTTCCCGGCGTTCTTCTTCTGCCTGGGCTGATGTGGGAGATTTCGACGACTCTGGATCTTCCAGCGATGGCGGTGAGGTTCCGGTTGTGTCGCATTCTTCAGTGGTGGAGGAGGTCCATGTGCCTGCGGCTGCCAGTGTCGGTGTTTCTTCTGGTGGGGTGCCTGTGGAGGTTGCTTCCGGTGCGTCGCTTGCGTCGGATGGTTCCTGTTCTGCGTGGGGGGTGGTTCCTCCTGCTTGTGAGCGTGGTGACCTGGTGGTGGTGTTAAAGAAGACTGCTCGCTCTGGGGGTTCCGTGCTCGCAGTTTCGTCCCCTGGTTCATCGGCGGCGGTTTTGCCCTTCTCCCGTCTCCGACCATCTCTACAGCGTCTCCTGCGGTGTCGGGTGTGGGGTTGCCGTCTCGGCAGCCTTTGTCTTCTTCTCCTGTGTGTCCGGCGCCGAGGCCGTCTCGGAGGCCTGCATCTGCTTCTTTCGTGTCTTCTGCCTCCTTTCGTTCTGCCTTACCTCGTTATGCGATTACTGCCACCCAGCTCCGGGTGCTGCCAGTTCCGCCTGATCTAGTGATTCCCGAGTTTATGCACGCCACCCTGAAGCAAGGGGATCGTTGTCCTACCGACAGGGAGTACTTAGTGTGGGAGGCCTATAAGCAC
>WNGS01061674.1:2985098-2995334 GCA_020271785.1 Procambarus virginalis | reverse complement strand
TAATCATATATCCTATATGTTAAGCAAGAGTCATTCTAATTTCCTATCATGTACTGTGAGATGTAGTCTTAAGCAAGCAGGCTGAAGTAACACGGGTTGGATCTCTTGGTAATACTGTGGTCACCCCTCCGACTCTCATGTTTCTACTTCTACATTGACGTGTATTGATACAAGTGAAGTTGACTTGTAATGTCGTCTCTGATTTTTGCTTGTAAATACAAAATCAGATCTAATTCACTTTTTTTAAGTTTTATTTTTCAAACAATTATTTGAAATGTCTAATAGGATAGTTGTCTAAATGAAACTATGATACAATACTAAAATATCTGCATATTATCGCCAGAACGTTGCAGAATGTTCACTTTCATAATGTAAAGAATATTAAGAGCGAACGCATAGTTACTTTAAGTTAGACTGTACTTCAAGTGGCATAAAGTTACTTCAAGTGTACTTCAAGTTAGTTTATAATACATCAGGAAAAATGGGTCTCTCCATAATCTGAGAAGCTTGTGGACTGGAACGTCTCCTGGTCAGAAATACAGATGTTCTCACAGGGATCTATACTTCATCTATTCCACGGGGCTTTTTGACCATCCAAGTCAATCATGTTGTCTCACTCAACTTACCAAAGCCAACATAACTGTGTCTACGGTGAAATCTGGTCTTGCTCTTTGTGCCCCGCCTATTAGCCTTGTCGTATCTGTTGCAACATAATTTACTTTGACGCTAAAATTATTTGTTAAATCTGGCGTTGATGTTGTGGATGGAGGTGGCTTCCACAACTTCTTTCCATGCGCCCTTGACCCCCCGTACAGCGAGCAAGTATTCCTTACATTCTTTCAGTTCATTTGCGTTTCCAGCTTCCACAAGTGTCCTGTTGTACTATGTTTTCTCAACTTAAAGAGGCAACACAATTAACGGTTAATTAAGTTAATCAATTAATTAACACAAGCAACACAATTTAGTGCCACACGCGGGGACACTAAAGCCTCGAAATCATCTCAAGATAACCTCAAGATAACGGGAATAAATTATGGTCGACTCAATTTTAATATATTAACAGATCTGAATTAAAAGATTCCCAACACTAATATTCAAGATCACGTTTCAAACACGTCATATAGATAGAAACACAAGTTATTAACACGTCTTTTCGCAAGAGTGCATAGTTGCATAATCCATGTAGCAGACGTGCATGGTTGCAACGTCAGGTACCCCACGCCACTAGAATGCATTGTTGCAGCCTCTGTTGCCCAAAGTCAAATCTAGTTAAAAAAAATATATTGAACGTCCAGCTGAAGGTTAGTTCTTTGTGTAGAATACCAATAATACGAAGTCAATCTCCTTGCATTATCGTTAATATAAAACTAATACATATTAATTATCATTATCAATTTCATTAAGCACGCAAAAATATGATAATTAACGAGAAACAAAAACACGAATGAAGTCGTTAACCGACCTCTTGTCAGTGATCCAGCAACCCAGACGACAGCCAATCATCAAATACAGGATCAAGGAGAGCTACTAATCACTCTAGAAACTGCCTTAAACTCCCTGTGTGCGTCTGATCTTCATGCAACACCGGTGAATGCAATGCAAATTAACCCGGAAATAATTAGAAGTAATGTGTCGCCGGGAAGCAATTCAGCAAAGTTGTCCCCGAAGTCTTGCAACGGAGATGAGGAGATTGTTCAGCGTTCAGCTCTCTGGAAAGGCAAGACGACTGCAGGAGAGAATTTCTTCAAGACAACAGGAAACAACAGGAGAGGTATGGCTCTACAAGACAATAAGATAATGAATCTCTATGTGACCACATGGCAGTGAGGCTCTTTGTGACATCATTACAGTATGGCTCTATGGAACAACATGCTAGGAGGCATTATGTGACAGCATGTTGTTGTCACATAGAGCCAACATGGCTTTGTGGGACAACAGGATAGTGTGGCTTTATGTGGAAGCCTGACAGTGAGGCTCTACGAGACCACACATCTGCAGTCCTGATGACACATCTGCAGTCCTAATGACACATCTGCAGTCCTAATGACACATCTGCAGTCTGATGACACATCTTCATGCCACGACGTTTTCGTCAAAAGATTATTCCTGTCTACGTGGCTCTGTAGACCATTAATTTCCTCGGACATTGTCGATGCATAAGAGATCACAAGAGTTTGGGGACTTAAAAATTTCTTGACACTTTCTCCCAGTCATCTTGATGTTGAGTAACTTGTAAGTAAGACTGCGGGAGGGAGAGAAGAGAAGCCCTTCACACACCTTCGCTTCGTATACTTTAGCCAGGAGATTGTGACTGTCAGGTGTTGGGCACGGGGCTCAGTGCAACGTTTTTTGTCTTTGTACACACAGACGTGAGAGGCACTTCTCTAAGCTGGCTGCTAGGGCAGTACCAGACACTACGACAGTGCCAGACACTAGGGCAGTACCAGACACTAGGACAGTGCCAGACACTAGGACAGTACCAGACACTAGGACAGTGCCAGACACTAGGACAGTACCAGACACTAGGACAGTGCCAGACACTAGGGCAGTACCAGACACTAGGGCAGTGCCAGACACTAGGGCAGTGCCAGACACTAGGCAGTGCCAGACACTAGGACAGTGCCAGACACTAGGGCAGTACCAGACACTAGGGCAGTACCAGACACTAGGACAGTGCCAGACACTAGGGCAGTACCAGACACTAGGACAGTACCAGACACTAGGACAGTGCCAGACACTAGGGCAGTACCAGACACTAGGACAGTACCAGACACTAGGACAGTGCCAGACACTAGGACAGTACCAGACACTAGGACAGTACCAGACACTAGGACAGTACCAGACACTAGGTCAGTACCAGACACTAGGACAGTACCAGACACTAGCATAGGCAGTACCAGACACTGGGACAGTACCAGACACTAGGACAGTACCAGACACTAGGGCAGTACCAGACACTAGGACAGTGCCAGACACTAGGACAGTACCAGACACTAGGGCAGTACCAGACACTAGGACAGTACCAGACACTAGGTCAGTACCAGACACTAGGGCAGTACCAGACACTAGGACAGTGCCAGACACTAGGGCAGTACCAGACACTAGGACAGTACCAGACACTAGGACAGTGCCAGACACTAGGACAGTACCAGACACTAGGACAGTACCAGACACTAGGACAGTACCAGACACTAGGACAGTACCAGACACTAGGGCAGTACCAGACACTAGGACAGTACCAGACACTAGGACAGTACCAGACACTAGGGCAGTACCAGACACTAGGACAGTACCAGACACAAGGACAGTACCAGACACTAGGGCAGTACCAGACACTAGGACAGTACCAGACACAAGGACAGTACCAGACACTAGGGCAGTACCAGACACTAGGACAGTACCAGACACTAGGGCAGTACCAGACACTAGGACAGTACCAGACACTAGGACAGTACCAGACACTAGGACAGTACCAGACACTAGGACAGTACCAGACACTAGGACAGTACCAGACACTGGACAGTACCAGACACTAGAGCAGTACCAGACACTAGGACAGTACCAGACACTAGAGCAGTACCAGACACTGGGACAGTACCAGACACTAGGACAGTACCAGACACTAGGACAGTACCAGACACTGGGACAGTACCAGACACTAGGACAGTACCAGACACTAGGACAGTACCAGACACTAGGACAGTACCAGACACTAGGACAGTACCAGACACTAGGACAGTACCAGACACTAGGACAGTACCAGACACTGGACAGTACCAGACACTAGAGCAGTACCAGACACTAGGACAGTACCAGACACTAGAGCAGTACCAGACACTAGGACAGTACCAGACACTAGGACAGTACCAGACACTAGGGCAGTACCAGACACTAGGACTACCAGACACTAGGACAGTACCAGACACTAGGACAGTACCAGACACTAGGGCAGTACCAGACACTAGGACAGTACCAGACACTAGGACAGTGCCAGACACTAGGACAGTACCAGACACTAGACAGTACCAGACACTCGGACAGTACCAGACACTAGGACAGTACCAGACACTAGGACAGTACCAGACACTAGGACAGTACCAGACACTAGGACAGTACCAGACACTAGGACAGTACCAGACACTAGGACAGTGCCAGACACTGGGACAGTACCAGACACTAGGACAGTACCAGACACTAGGACAGTACCAGACACTAGGACAGTGCCAGACACTAGGACAGTACCAGACACTAGGACAGTACCAGACACTAGGACAGTACCAGACACTAGGACAGTACCAGACACTAGGCAGTACCAGACACTAGGACAGTACCAGACACTAGGACAGTACCAGACACTAGGACAGTACCAGACACTAGGACAGTACCAGACACTAGGACAGTACCAGACACTAGGGCAGTACCAGACACTAGGCAGTACCAGACACTAGGACAGTGCCAGACACTAGGACAGTACCAGACACTAGGCAGTACCAGACACTAGGACAGTGCCAGACACTAGGACAGTACCAGACACTAGGACAGTACCAGACACTAGGACAGTACCAGACACTAGGACAGTACCAGACACTAGGGCAGTACCAGACACTAGGACAGTGCCAGACACTAGGACAGTACCAGACACTAGGACAGTACCAGACACTAGGACAGTGCCAGACACTAGGACAGTACCAGACACTAGGCAGTACCAGACACTAGAGCAGTACCAGACACCGGGTCAGTGTTCTAGTGTACTAACACTCAATATATGAGTGTTCCCTTCTCGTTCCACCCCTTTGTTTTATTATTATTATCATTATTTACGTTGTACACTTTATTATACACGGTTACACAGTTAAGTTACATATCTGATTGGTTACAAAAAGTGGACATTAAGAGGAATTGAAGGGTAGTTTGTTTCTATAGGCTGATAAGGAGTTCGGAAGTCTTCTTGGTTTTGTAGAATATTATCAGGTTTATGTTTGGTTAGGAGTAAGCTTTTTTCTCCTTTACGGATTATTTCTTCATTATTCTTTCCACTTTTATATGTTCACTGTGCATGGTTGATTTGTAATATAATTTTATTGGAGGTATTGTGGTTTCTGTTCTAGGTTCAGGATTATACCATCGGTCCAAGTGTCTTCTTATAGCAGCGTTTATTTCCGCGTTGCTATATCCGTTGTTCACCAATACCTGAGTTACTCTTTCAAACTCTCTACTCACGTTGCTCCATTCAGAGCAGTGGGTAAGCGCTCGAGGAATATAAGCATTGAGAACACTGGCTTTGTATCTTTGAGGGCACTCACTTCTACCGTTCAGGCATAATCCTATGTTGGTGGGCTTGGTATATACGTTGGTGCTTAAAGAGGTTCCTGTTTTTGTTATTAGTACACAAATAAACTAAATGGTAGTAATTTATTGAAAATAAAGAAAATCACTCGGCTTATTAGGCAAATCGGGCCTTGCATAGTAGGCCGAGAAGGGCGTTCTGGCTACTAGGTACGACATATATATATATATATATATATATATATATATATATATATATATATATATATATATATATATATATAAATGACTGTAACATCAATATTCTTCCCTCGAACGAGGTCTTCGGGTTCGTGAAACATGTTTCTTATCCAGACAGCAAGGCCTAAAAATCGTGGCTGAGAAGTGGACAACCAAACCCGACAGTCAGAAAATAAATAGGATGGAACAACGTTTCGGTTCTTCCTGGACCGAAACGTTGTTGCTTACTCTGTTTTTTCAGACGTGTATTCACCTAGTTGTGCTTGCGGGGGTTGAGCTCTGCTCTTTCGGCCCGACTCTCAACTGTCAATCAACTGTTGCTACTTCTACCACTACTATTTTTTCCCCCACAGCACACACACACACACACACACACACACACACACACACACACACACACACACACACACACACACACACACACACACACACACACACACACAGGAAGCAGCCCGTGACAGCTGACTAACTCCCAGGTACCTATTTACTGCTAGGTAACAGGGGCATAGGGTGAAAGAAACTCTGCGCATCGTTTCTCGCCGACGCCCTGGATCGAACTTGGGACCACGGGATCACGTTCCCAGCGTGCTGTTCGCTCGGCCACCGGCTCCCAAGTGTGGTTTGAACGTCATGTTGCGTGTGTTGTGGTCATTTACATAAAATACATTAATAGTCGTACTTTTGATCTCATTTACTGATTTACATAATTTCACAGATGACTTTATATCATACGTTTTGTGGTGTACTGCGGAGTTTACAGTGAAAGCGTCTGCTGTCCTGGGCACTGCTGTCCTGGGTACTACTGTCCTGGGCACTGTTGTCCTGGGCACTGCTGTCCTGGGCACTACTGTCCTGGGCACTGCTGTCAAGCGAATTGCTCTCATGGGCACTGCTGTTCTGGGCACTGCTGTCCTGGGCACTGCTGTCCTGGGTACTACTGTCCTGGGCACTGTTGTCCTGGGCACTGCTGTCCTGGGTACTGCTGTCCTGGCCACTGCTGTCAAGCGAATTGCTCTCATGGGCACTGCTGTTCTGGGCACTGCTGTCCTGGGCACTGTTGTCCTGGACACTGCTGTCCTTGTCAATGCTGTCCTTGTCACTGCTGTCCTGGCCACTGCTGTCCTGGCCACTTCTGTCCTAGTCACTGCTTTCCTGGTCACTGCTGTCCTTGTCACTGCTGTCCTGGCCACTGCTGCCCTGGCCACTGCTGCCCTGGCCACTGCTGTCCTTGTCTCTGCTGTCCTGGGCACTGCTGTTCTGGGCACTGCTGTCCTGGCCACTGCTGTCCTTGTCACTGCTGTCCTGGGCACTGCTGTTCTGGACACTGCTGTCCTTGTCACTGCTGTCCTTGTCATTGCTGTCCTGGCCACTGCTGTCCTGGCCACTGCTGTCCTGGGCTCTGCTGTCCTGGGGACTGCTGTCCTGGGCACTACTGTTCTGGGCACTGCTGTCCTGGCCACTGCTGTCCTTGTCTCTGCTGTCCTGGGCACTGCTGTTCTGGGCACTGCTGTCCTGGGCTCTGCTGTCCTGGGGACTGCTGTTCTGGGCACTGCTGTCCTGGCCACTGCTGTCCTTGTCACTGCTGTCCTTGTCACTGCTGTCCTGGGCACTGCTGTCCTTGTCATTGCTGTCCTGGCCACTGCTGTCCTGGGCTCTGCTATCCTGGGCACTGCTGTCCTGGCCACTGCTGTCCTTGTCATTGCTGTCCTGGCCACTGCTGTCCTGGGCTCTGCTATCCTGGGCACTGCTGTCCTGGCCACTACTGTCCTGGCCACTGCTGTCCTTGTCACTGCTGTCCAGGCCACTGCTGTCCTGGTCACTGCTGTCCTTGTCATTGCTGTCCTTGCCACTGCTGCCTTGGGCACTACTGTCCTGGGCACTGCTGTCCTGGGCACTGCTGTCCTGGGCACTGCTGTCCTGGGCACTGCTGTCCTGGGCACTACTGTCCTGGGCACTGATGTCCTGGGCACTGCTGTCCTTGTCACTGCTGTCCTGGGCACTGCTGTCCTGGCCACTGCTGTCCTGGGCTCTGCTGTCCTGGGCACTGCTGTCCTTGTCACTGCTGTCCTGGGCACTACTGTCCTAGGCACTGCTGTCCTGGGCACTACTGTCCTGGGCACTGCTGTCCTGGGCACTACTGTCCTGGGCACTGCTGTCCTGGGCACTGCTGTCCTGGGCACTGCTGTCCTGGCCACTGCTGTCCTTGTCACTGCTGTCCTTGTCACTGCTGTCCTGTGCACTACTGTCCTTGTCACTGCTGTCCTGGTCACTGCTGTCCTTGTCACTGCTGTCCTTGTCACTGCTGTCCTGGGCACTGCTGTCCTGGCCACTGCTGTCCTTGTCACTGCTGTCCTTGTCACTTCTGTCCTTGTCACTGCTGTCCTGGGCACTACTGTCCTGGCCACTGCTGTCCTGCGCTACCATGCTCCACACCAGTTCCCAGACTACCACACTCCACCATTACCATACACACACACTAGGGGCCCCACACGGCCCCTGCTGTGTACCCACTGGTGAAGGGTAGATTACCAGGTGGGCAGTGTGTTGTCTGCACGAGGCTGCCGGCACGAAGGGACTGCACCATGTTCTCTTCACGAGTAAATTCTCTCTGGAAGATCATTTACGTATATGATAAACATGATAGAGCTGAGAACTGTACCCTGTGTCACTCCTCTGGTGACGTCTCTCCACTCCCAGACCTCACCCTTCACAATGACTCTCTGTCTTCTGTTGCTTAGGTATTCTCTTATCCACTGGATTTCCTTCCTTGTTACTCCTGTCTGTTTCTCACTCCTGTGCACTAGGCATACAGTCTGCCTAACCATCTTTCTTGTCAAATTTTCATCGTTTGGTTACAACTTTTTATTAAACCTGTGAGTCAAAGTGTACCATCTCATAACCTATGATGAAGTGTGTTATACAGTCCATTCTCTTCAGATGATGTATTGGTCTTTATCGCAATCTTCTCCATCACCAAGCATGGTATCCTAGTTAGGGATACTGGGCTGTACTTTATTACTTCATGGCTGAACTATAGGATCCCTTCTGTTATATTGGAATTACATTAGTTGTCTTCCACTTTCTGGTACTTTTTCCTATTTAAAGTAATCTATTATACAGCATAGAGTGGCAAACATGATGCTTCGGCTTCCCTATATTAGTATCCATATTGAGATTCTGTCTTGACAAAGGTCCTTTGACATGTTCAGTTCCAGCATGTGTTTCTTTACCTCACTGCTGGTATCTCATATTCCGCCAGTGATGCTTGGTTATATCGCCTCCTTTTTCACTCGAGTCACTTTCCTTCTCTATTGTGAAGACCTCATACAATATGTTGTTGAGTTCCTCATATTCCTTTGTCATTCCTGGTGAATATGTCCTCTCATTTACTTAGTTTCATTACCAGTTCCTTCACTGTTGCTTTCTCCTGATGTGGCTGTGAAGCAGCTTTAGAAAGCTGCTTCATAGAGGCGAGCAAGCAGAAAACAAAAGTGGATCAGTAGACCTCCAGGTCCTGACACACACCCGCCACAACACTCCACCACCAGTCTAGACGCAGGTCAGTAGACCTCCAGGTCCTGACACACACCCGCCACAACACTCCACCACCAGTCTAGACGCAGGTCAGTAGACCTCCAGGTCCTGACACACACCGCCACAACACTCCACCACCAGTCTAGACGCGGGTCAGTAGACCTCCAGGTCCTGACACACACCCGCCGCAACACTCCACCACCAGTCTAGACGCAGGTCAGTAGACCTCCAGGTCCTGACACACACCCGCCACAACACTCCCCCACCAGTCTAGACGCAGGTCAGTAGACCTCCAGGTCCTGACACACACCGCCGCAACACTCCACCACCAGTCTAGACGCAGGTCAGTAGACCTCCAGGTCCTGACCACACCCGCCGCAACACTCCACCACAGTCTAGACGCAGGTCAGTAGACCTCAGGTCCTGACACACACCCGCCGCTACACTCCACCACCAGTCCAGAGGCAGTCAGTAGACCTCCAGGTCCTGACACACACCCGCCGCAACACTCCACCACCAGTCTAGACGCAGGTCAGTAGACCTCCAGGTCCTGACACACACCCGCCGCAACACTCCACCACCAGTCTAGACGCAGGTCAGTAGACCTCCAGGTCCTGACACACACCCGCCGCAACACTCCACCACCAGTCTAGACGCAGGTCAGTAGACCTCCAGGTCCTGACACACACCCGCCGCAACACTCCACCACCAGTCTAGACGCAGGTCAGTAGACCTCCAGGTCCTGACACACACCCGCCGCAACACTCCACCACCAGTCTAGACGCAGGTCAGTAGACCTCCAGGTCCTGACACCACACCCGCCACAACACTCCACCACCAGTCTAGAGGCGGGTCAGTAGACCTCCAGGTCCTGACACACACCCGCCACAACACTCCACCACCAGTCTAGACGCGGGTCAGTAGACCTCCAGGTCCTGACACACACCCGCCACAACACTCCACCACCAGTCTAGAGGCGGGTCAGTAGACCTCCAGGTCCTGACACACACCCGCCGCAAACTCCACCAACAGTCTAGACGCAGGTCAGTAGACCTCCAGGTCCGACAACACACCCGCCGGCAACACTCCACACCAGTCTAGACGCACGGTAGTAGACCTCCAGGTCCTGACACACCCGCCACAACACTCCACCACCAGTCTAGACGCAGGTCAGTA
>WNGS01061674.1:2951207-2983618 GCA_020271785.1 Procambarus virginalis | reverse complement strand
ATACTTGTCAATAATGAAATGGTTGCTTGTGTGATGAGTGCTTATTGAACTCTCACTTTTTGGTTAGTCACCGCTGGCTTGGGAGATTAAAAGTTGAATGCTTTTCTTATACTTTAATATATCACTGATGTATATGTACGAGGAGAGACACAGCAACGTGCGGTGATGAATAGCAGTGCACCTGGGGATTAATTAACTATGAAAATCCGTGGAAGCCATCAGGAGGATTCGAACCTGTGGCACGCCTAGCAGATGACTCCTACGGTTTTCTTATTAATGCATCACAATAGTGTAATTACTCTCTGCAGAGTAATTACGGTCAGTATGACACCGCACGCTGGTTCATCCTCAATTGTCAACAATTCAAGTTGCCAGAAATAACAAATGGAATTTGTTATTTTGGACAAGTTCCCATTGTCGGGGAAATTGAGCCTGTTGGCTTACCGAGGTTCCCATTGCCAATGACTGCCCTTCTTCAGGAAATATAAAATATATGAGGGGGGGGGGTAGAAATAGACTAAGCTACTTAATCCTTTTGAGATGTATTTTTTTCTGTCTCAATAAACATACTTGAACTTGAATACTATGATATGACTGTATTGTACATGTGTTAACTTTCTTTTTCATTTTATTATTCATTGTATTTGCTGTTGTAGAGTTTGTATCTTTGTCTGTCTCTTACTCTGTCAATAATGAGCCCTCTATTTCTCCCTCTCTTCCTCTCTCCATCCTCTTTGGCTCCCCTCTTCACCTTTCTACCCAACATTTACTTCACCTTCTCTCATCTTTCTACACGCATATCCCTACCCCCATCCTTCTCCTTCCCTCTATCCACCTCTCTTTCTCTCTCTCCTATCATCCCTCTCTCCCTCTTCCACATTTCATACCTCCCCTTCTCTCTCTCTCGTCTCTCTCCTCTTTCACCCCCGTTCCCGTTCAGCTATCCCGTTCAGCTATCCCGTTCAGCTATCTCACTCTGTCAGAGTAAAAGAGACAAATGTATGTGAATGCATGTGTGTGTGTATATATGTATGTATACATGTATGTATATATGTATGTGTACATATATATGTGTGTGTGTGTGTATGTATATGTATGTGTATAAAGTATATATGGAAGCTGATCAGAATTACATTTCACCTTTGTAAATGCACATTAATGACACTATGTAAAAAACACATCGAACACTTTATGTAGGGCATACGTAAATCTGTGTATCTATGTATTTACGTATGTAGGTTAGCTTAGCATTTTAAAAGCAGCGAATCACCTTCTGTGGTTGATTGTTCAATAAACCTTGAACTATATGTTTAACACATCTCTAACCCTGTCCATGGAGGACAGAAGAAAATGTATATATGCTGGTTAGCATTGTAAATGTGTGGCCACGTTTGTGGTAGAAAATAATAATAATAAAAAAAACCGTTCCTCCCTTCTCTTCAAACATCACCCCTCTTCCCCCTTCTCTTTTCCTCTCTACCCCATTTTCCTTCCCTCCCTTCCACCTTCTTTTTCCCTCTCCCCTTCGCCTCCCTATCTCTCCCCATTTTTTCCCCTCTCACACACTCTCTCTCAAAACAATAATATAACAAAGCCTGAAACTGATAAGAAGTCTACGGATCACACAACCAATATCTTAAACTTGTCTACATGAAAATCAGTGAGGCAGGGAGGGAGGGTTAGATGTGATATATCTTAAAGTGTGGCACTAAAGCCGACCACAACTGACCTATGACACTCCTATACTCCAGATGTTTCATGTGTGGAGCTTGAGTGAGGCTAGCCCCAAGCATCCGGCATTTTAACCTTGGACAGAGAAACAATCATTCTCTTGTATAGATATTAGGTGTAGTACCCGGCGGTTCCCGGGTCGATCCCGTGCCCAAGTGCCTCTCCCGGGTAACCAGACACGCTTTCCATAGGGTGCAGCCCACGGCTGTCGAGAAACTCCCAGGTACCCGTTTATTGTATGGTGAACAGTGTCATTAGGTGTTAGAAATCGTGCTATAACGACTTACCCAACCGGGGAATCGAACCCTGCGCTACACCTGTCAACTATCCTTGAGTACTCGATAATCATATATCCTATATGTTAAGCAAGAGTCATTCTAATTTCCTATCATGTACTGTGAGAGTAGTCTTAAGCAAGCAGGCTGAAGTAACACGGGTTTGGATCTCTTGGTAATACTGTGGTCACCCCTCCGACTCTCATGTTTTCTACTTCTACATTTGACGTGTATTGATACAAGTGAAGTTGACTTGTAATGTCGTCTCTGATTTTTGCTTGTAAATACAAAATCAGATCTAATTCACTTTTTTTAAGTTTTATTTTTCAAACAATTATTTGAAATGTCTAATAGGATAGTTGTCTAAATGAAACTATGACAAATACTAAAATATCTGCATATCATCGCCAGAACGTTGCAGAATGTTCACTTTCATAATATAAAGAATATTAAGAGCGAACGTATAATTACTTTAAGTTAGACTGTACTTCAAGTGTACATAAAGTTACTTCAAGTGTACTTCAAGTTAGTTTATAATACATCAGGAAAAATGGGTCTCTCCCATAATCTGAGAAGTTTGTGGACTGGAACTTCACCTGGTCAGAAATACAGATGTTCTCACAGGGATCTATACGTCATCTATTCCACGGGGCTTCTTGACCATTCAAGTCAATCATGTTGTCTCACTCAACTTACCAAAGCCAACATAACTGTGTCTACGGTGAAGTCTGGTCTTGCTCTTTGTGCCCCGCCTATTAGCCTTGTCGTATCTGTTGCAACATAATTTACTTTGACGCTAAAATTATTTGTTAAATCTGGCGTTGATGTTGTGGATGGAGGTGGCTTCCACAACTTCTTTCCATGCGCCCTTGACCACCCGTACAGCGTACAAGTATTTCCTTACATTCTTTCAGTTCATTTGCGTTTCCAGCGTTCCACAAGTGTCCTGTTGTACTATGTTTTCTCAACTTAAAGAGGCAACACAATTAACGGTTAATTAAGTTAATCAATTAATTAACACAAGCAACACAATTTAGTGCCACACGCGGGGACACTAAAGCCCCGAAATCATCTCAAGATAACCTCAAGATAACGGGAATAAATTATGGTCGACTCAATTTTAATATATTAACAGATCTGAATTAAAAGATTCCCAACACTAATATGCAAGATCACGTTTCAAACACGTCATATAGATAGAAACACAAGTTATTTAACACGTCTTTTCGCAAGAGTGCATAGTTGCATAATCCATGTAGCAGACGTGCATGGTTGCAACGTCAGGTACCCCACGCCACTAGAATGCATTGTTGCAGCCTCTGTTGCCCAAAGTCAAATCTAGTTGAAAAAAATATATTGAACGTCCAGCTGAAGGTTAGTTCTTTGTGTAGAATACCAATAACTACGAAGTCAATCTCCTTGCATTATTCGTTAATATAAAACTAATACATATTAATTATCATTATCAATTTCATTAAGCACGCAAAAATATGATAATTAACGAGAAACAAAAACACGAATGAAGTCGTTAACCGACCTCTTGTCAGTGATCCAGCAACCCAGACGACAGCCAATCATCAAATACAGGATCAAGGAGAGCTACTAATCACTCTAGAAACTGCCTTAAGCTCCCTGTGTGCGTCTGATCTTCATGCAACACCGGTGAATGCAATGCAAATTAACCCGGAAATAATTTTAGAAGTAATGTGTCGCCGGGAAGCAATTCAGCAAAGTTGTCCCCGAAGTTTTGCAACGGAGATGAGGAGATTGTTCAGCGTTCATCTCTCTGGAAAGGCAAGACGACTGCAGGAGAGAATTTCTTCAAGACAACAGGAGAGCATTTCTTCAAGACAACAGGAGAGCATTTCTTCAAGACAACAGGAAACAACAGGAGAGGTATGGCTTTACAAGACAATAAGATAATGAATCTCTATGTGACCACATGGCAGTGAGGCTCTTTGTGACATCATTACAGTATGGCTCTATGGAACAACATGCTAGGAGGCATTATGTGACAGCATGTTGTTGTCACATAGAGCCAACATGGCTTTGTGGGACAACAGGATAGTGTGGCTTTATGTGGAAGCCTGACAGTGAGGCTCTACGAGACCACACATCTGCAGTCCTGATGACACATCTGCAGTCCTAATGACACATCTGCAGTCCTAATGACACATCTGCAGTCCTGATGACACATCTTCATGCCACGACGTTTTCGTCAAAAGATTATTCCTGTCTACGTGGCTCTGTAGACCATTAATTTCCTCGCGACATTGTCGATGCATAAGAGATCACAAGAGTTTGGGGACTTAAAATATTTCTTGACACTTTCTCCCAGTCATCTTGATGTTGAGTAACTTGTAAGTAAGACTGCGGGAGGGAGAGAAGAGAATCCCTTCACACACCTTCGCTTCGTATACTTTAGCCAGGAGATTGTGACTGTCAGGTGTTGGGCACGGGGCTCAGTGCAACGTTTTTTTGTCTTTGTACACACAGACGTGAGAGGCACTTCTCTAAGCTGGCTGCTAGGGCAGTACCAGACACTACGACAGTGCCAGACACTAGGGCAGTACCAGACACTAGGCCAGTGCCAGACACTAGGACAGTACCAGACACTAGGACAGTGCCAGACACTAGGACAGTACCAAGACACTAGGACAGTGCCAGACACTAGGACAGTGCCAGACACTAGGGCAATACCAGACACTAGGACAGTGCCAGACACTAGGACAGTACCAGACACTAGGACAGTGCCAGACACTAGGGCAGTACCAGACACTAGGACTACCAGACACTAGGACAGTGCCAGACACTAGGACAGTGCCAGACACTAGGGCAGTACCAGACACTAGGACAGTACCAGACACTAGGACAGTGCCAGACACTAGGGCAGTACCAGACACTAGGACTACCAGACACTAGGACAGTGCCAGACACTAGGACAGTACCAGACACTAGGGCAGTACCAGACACTAGGACAGTGCCAGACACTAGGACAGTGCCAGACACTAGGACAGTGCCAGACACTAGGACAGTACCAGACACTAGGACAGTACCAGACACTAGGACAGTACCAGACACTAGGACAGTGCCAGACACTAGGACAGTGCCAGACACTAGGACAGTACCAGACACTAGGACAGTGCCAGACACTAGGACAGTGCCAGACACTAGGGCAGTACCAGACACTAGGACAGTGCCAGACACTAGGACAGTGCCAGACACTAGGACAGTACCAGACACTAGGGCAGTACCAGACACTAGGACAGTGCCAGACACTAGGACAGTGCCAGACACTAGGACAGTGCCAGACACTAGGACAGTACCAGACACTAGGACAGTACCAGACACTAGGACAGTACCAGACACTAGGACAGTGCCAGACACTAGGACAGTGCCAGACACTAGGACAGTACCAGACACTAGGACAGTGCCAGACACTAGGACAGTGCCAGACACTAGGGCAGTACCAGACACTAGGACAGTACCAGACACTAGGACAGTGCCAGACACTAGGACAGTACCAGACACTAGGACAGTACCAGACACTAGGACAGTACCAGACACTAGGACAGTACCAGACACTAGGACAGTACCAGACACTAGGACAGTGCCAGACACTAGGACAGTACCAGACACTAGGACAGTGCCAGACACTAGGACAGTACCAGACACTAGGACAGTACCAGACACTAGGACAGTGCCAGACACTAGGACAGTGCCAGACACTAGAGCAGTGCCAGACACTAGGACAGTGCCAGACACTAGGGCAGTACCAGACACTAGGACAGTACCAGACACTAGGACAGTGCCAGACACTAGGACAGTACCAGACACTAGGACAGTACCAGACACTAGGACAGTACCAGACACTAGGACAGTACCAGACACTAGGACAGTACCAGACACTAGGACAGTACCAGACACTAGGACAGTGCCAGACACTAGGACAGTACCAGACACTAGGACAGTGCCAGACACTAGGACAGTACCAGACACTAGGACAGTACCAGACACTAGGACAGTGCCAGACACTAGGACAGTGCCAGACACTAGAGCAGTGCCAGACACTAGGTCAGTACCAGACACTAGGGCAGTGCCAGACACTAAGTCAGTACCAGACACTAGGACAGTGCCAGACACTAGGAC
Organism: Procambarus virginalis; assembly: GCA_020271785.1. Lineage (NCBI taxonomy): Eukaryota > Metazoa > Arthropoda > Malacostraca > Decapoda > Cambaridae > Procambarus > Procambarus virginalis. The sequence continues at coordinate 2,977,463 of WNGS01061674.1, read as the reverse complement.
AGTACAAGACACTGGGACAGTACCAGACACTAGGACAGTGCCAGACACTAGGTCAGTACCAGACACTAGGACAGTACCAGACACTAGGACAGTGCCAGACACTAGGTCAGTACCAGACACTAGGACAGTACCAGACACTAGGTCAGTACCAGACACTAGGACAGTACCAGACACTAGGACAGTACCAGACACTAGGACAGTACAAGACACTGGGACAGTACCAGACACTAGGTCAGTACCAGACACTAGGGCAGTGCCAGACACTAGGGCAGTACCAGACACTAGGGCAGTACCAGACACTAGGGCAGTGCCAGACACTAGGTCAGTACCAGACACTAGGACAGTGCCAGACACTAGGACAGTACAAGACACTGGGACAGTACCAGACACTAGGTCAGTACCAGACACTAGGGCAGTACCAGACACTAGAACAGTACCAGACACTAGGACAGTACCAGACACTAGGTCAGTACCAGACACTAGGGCAGTTTTTTTTTTTTTTTTTTTTTTTTTTTTTTTTTTTTTTATTGTTTTCTACCACAGACGTGGCCACACATTAACAATGCTAACCAGCATATATACATTTTCTTCTGTCCTCCATAGACAGGGTTAGAGATGTGTTAAACATATAGTTCAAGGGTTTATTGAACAATCAACCACTGAAGGTGAGTCGGTGCTTTAAAAATGCTAAGCTAACCTATATACGTAAATACATAGATACACAGATTTATGTATGCCTTACATAAAGTGTTCGATGTGTCATCTACACAGTGTCATTAATGTACATTTACAAAGGTGAAATGTAATTCTGATCAGCTTCCATATATACTTTATACCCATACATACACATACACACACATATACATATATACACACATGCATTCACAGACATTTATCTCATTTACTCTGACAGGGTGAGATAGCTGATAAAGAAACTAGTGTGCAATTAAGCACTTAATCACTGAAGGCGATTAAGGTGCTTTTACAAGCTCAGGTTATATAGTTACATCACATACATTGTATAATTAATCTATTACATGGTCAATCTTGGGTACAAGTCCAATATATCATCAAGTGTTCCAGTACTCATATAGTAATTACAAAGTTCAGCATACCTTAGCCCAGGGGGGCGAAAGTCAGCCAGTATGGGACATTCTACAATATAATGTTCAAGAGAGTGCATGTTTTCTCTTTCACAAAGTTGACACATTGTGTACTCGACATTTGGGTTTTGAGAAAGCTGCCAGATACGTCTATATCCCAGGCGTATTCTGGCCACTATAACATCACCAGACACTAGGGCAGTACCAGACACTAGGGCAGTACCAGACACTAGGACAGTACAAGACACTAGGACAGTGCCAGACACTAGGGCAGTACCAGACACTAGGACAGTACCAGACACTAGGACAGTACCAGACACTAGGACAGTACCAGACACTAGGACAGTACCAGACACTAGGACAGTACCAGACACTAGGACAGTACCAGACACTAGGTCAGTACCAGACACTAGGACAGTACCAGACACTAGGACAGTACAAGACACTAGGACAGTGCCAGACACTTGGGCAGTACCAGACACTAGGACAGTACCAGACACTAGGACAGTACCAGACACTAGGACAGTACCAGACACTAGGACAGTACCAGACACTAGGACAGTACCAGACACTAGGTCAGTACCAGACACTAGGACAGTACCAGACACTAGGACAGTACCAGACACTAGGACAGTACCAGACACTAGGTCAGTACCAGACACTAGGACAGTACCAGACACTAGGACAGTACCAGACACTAGGTCAGTACCAGACACTAGGACAGTACAAGACACTAGGACAGTACCAGACACTAGGTCAGTACCAGACACTAGGACAGTACAAGACACTAGGACAGTACCAGACACTAGGTCAGTACCAGACACTAGGACAGTACCAGACACTAGGACAGTACCAGACACTAGGACAGTACCAGACACTAGGTCAGTACCAGACACTAGGACAGTACCAGACACTAGGACAGTACCAGACACTAGGACAGTACAAGACACTAGGACAGTACCAGACACTAGGGCAGTACCAGACACTAGGACAGTGCCAGACACTAGGACAGTACCAGACACTAGGGCAGTACCAGACACTAGGACAGTGCCAGACACTAGGGCAGTACCAGACACTAGGACAGTACCAGACACTAGGACAGTACCAGACACTAGGACAGTACAAGACACTAGGACAGTACCAGACACTAGGACAGTACCAGACACTAGGACAGTACCAGACACTAGGACAGTACCAGACACTAGGTCAGTACCAGACACTAGGACAGTACCAGACACTAGGACAGTACCAGACACTAGGACAGTACAAGACACTAGGACAGTACCAGACACTAGGGCAGTACCAGACACTAGGACAGTGCCAGACACTAGGACAGTACCAGACACTAGGGCAGTACCAGACACTAGGACAGTGCCAGACACTAGGGCAGTACCAGACACTAGGACAGTACCAGACACTAGGACAGTGCCAGACACTAGGACAGTGCCAGACACTAGGGCAGTACCAGACACTAGGACAGTGCCAGACACTAGGACAGTACCAGACACTAGGACAGTACCAGACACTAGGACAGTACCAGACACTAGGACAGTACCAGACACTAGGACAGTACCAGACACTAGGACAGTACCAGACACTAGGACAGTGCCAGACACCGGGTCAGTGTTCTAGTGTACTAACACTCAATATATGAGTGTTCCCTTCTCGTTCTACCGCTTTGTTTTATTATTATTATTATTATTTTCGTTGCACACTTTATTATACACGGTTACACAGTTAAGTTACATATCTGATTGGTTACAAAAATTGGACATTAAGAGGAATTGAAGGGTAGTTTGTTTCCTATAGGCTGATAAGGAGTTCGGAAGTCTTCTTGGTTTTGTAGAATATGTTCAGGTTTATGTTTTGGTTAGGAGTAATGCTTTTTACTCCTTTACGGATTATTTCTTTCATTATTCTTTCCTCTTTTATATGTTCACTGCACATGGTTGATTTGTAATATAATTTTATTGGAGGTATTGTGGTTTCTGTTCTAGGTTCTGGATTATACCAACGGTCCAAGTGTCTTCTTATAGCAGCGTTTATTTCCGCGTTGCTATATCCATTGTTCACCAATACCTGAGTTACTCTTTCAAACTCTCTACTCACGTTGCTCCATTCAGAGCAGTGGGTAAGCGCTCGAGGAATATAAGCATTGAGAACACTGGCTTTGTATCTTTGAGGGCACTCACTTCTACCGTTCAGGCATAATCCTATGTTGGTGGGCTTGGTATATACGTTGGTGCTTAAAGAGGTTCCTGTTTTTGTTATTAGTACACAAATAAACTAAATGGTAGTAATTTATTGAAAATAAAGAAAATCACTCGGCTTATTAGGCAAATCGGGCCTTGCATAGTAGGCCGAGAAGGGCGTTCTGGCTACTAGGTACGACATATATATATATATATATATATATATATATATATATATATATATATATATATATATATATAAATGACTGTAACATCAATATTCTTCCCTCGAACGAGGTCTTCGGGTTCGTGAAACATGTTTCTTATCCAGACAGCAAGGCCTAAAAATCGTGGCTGAGAAGTGGACAACCAAACCCGACAGTCAGAAATAAATAGGATGGAACAACGTTTCGGTTCTTCCTGGACCGAAACGTTGTTGCTTACTCTGTTTTTTCAGACGTGTATTCACCTAGTTGTGCTTGCGGGGGTTGAGCTCTGCTCTTTCGGCCCGACTCTCAACTGTCAATCAACTGTTGCTACTTCTACCACTACTATTTTTCCCCCACAGCACACACACACACACACACACACACACACACACACACACACACACACACACACACACACACACACACACACACACACACACACCAGGAAGCAGCCCGTGACAGCTGACTAACTCCCAGGTACCTATTTACTGCTAGGTAACAGGGGCATAGGGTGAAAGAAACTCTGCGCATCGTTTCTCGCCGACGCCCTGGATCGAACTTGGGACCACGGGATCACGTTCCCAGCGTGCTGTTCGCTCGGCCACCGGCTCCCAAGTGTGGTTTGAACGTCATGTTGCGTGTGTTGTGGTCATTTACATAAAATACATTAATAGTCGTACTTTTGATCTCATTTACTGATTTACATAATTTCACAGATGACTTTATATCATACGTTTTGTGGTGTACTGCGGAGTTTACAGTGAAAGCGTCTGCTGTCCTGGGCACTGCTGTCCTGGGTACTACTGTCCTGGGCACTGTTGTCCTGGGCACTGCTGTCCTGGGCACTACTGTCCTGGGCACTGCTGTCAAGCGAATTGCTCTCATGGGCACTGCTGTTCTGGGCACTGCTGTCCTGGGCACTGCTGTCCTGGGTACTACTGTCCTGGGCACTGTTGTCCTGGGCACTGCTGTCCTGGGTACTGCTGTCCTGGCCACTGCTGTCAAGCGAATTGCTCTCATGGGCACTGCTGTTCTGGGCACTGCTGTCCTGGGCACTGTTGTCCTGGACACTGCTGTCCTTGTCAATGCTGTCCTTGTCACTGCTGTCCTGGCCACTGCTGTCCTGGCCACTTCTGTCCTAGTCACTGCTTTCCTGGTCACTGCTGTCCTTGTCACTGCTGTCCTGGCCACTGCTGCCCTGGCCACTGCTGCCCTGGCCACTGCTGTCCTTGTCTCTGCTGTCCTGGGCACTGCTGTTCTGGGCACTGCTGTCCTGGCCACTGCTGTCCTTGTCACTGCTGTCCTGGGCACTGCTGTTCTGGACACTGCTGTCCTTGTCACTGCTGTCCTTGTCATTGCTGTCCTGGCCACTGCTGTCCTGGCCACTGCTGTCCTGGGCTCTGCTGTCCTGGGGACTGCTGTCCTGGGCACTACTGTTCTGGGCACTGCTGTCCTGGCCACTGCTGTCCTTGTCTCTGCTGTCCTGGGCACTGCTGTTCTGGGCACTGCTGTCCTGGGCTCTGCTGTCCTGGGGACTGCTGTTCTGGGCACTGCTGTCCTGGCCACTGCTGTCCTTGTCACTGCTGTCCTTGTCACTGCTGTCCTGGGCACTGCTGTCCTTGTCATTGCTGTCCTGGCCACTGCTGTCCTGGGCTCTGCTATCCTGGGCACTGCTGTCCTGGCCACTGCTGTCCTTGTCATTGCTGTCCTGGCCACTGCTGTCCTGGGCTCTGCTATCCTGGGCACTGCTGTCCTGGCCACTACTGTCCTGGCCACTGCTGTCCTTGTCACTGCTGTCCAGGCCACTGCTGTCCTGGTCACTGCTGTCCTTGTCATTGCTGTCCTTGCCACTGCTGCCTTGGGCACTACTGTCCTGGGCACTGCTGTCCTGGGCACTGCTGTCCTGGGCACTGCTGTCCTGGGCACTGCTGTCCTGGGCACTACTGTCCTGGGCACTGATGTCCTGGGCACTGCTGTCCTTGTCACTGCTGTCCTGGGCACTGCTGTCCTGGCCACTGCTGTCCTGGGCTCTGCTGTCCTGGGCACTGCTGTCCTTGTCACTGCTGTCCTGGGCACTACTGTCCTAGGCACTGCTGTCCTGGGCACTACTGTCCTGGGCACTGCTGTCCTGGGCACTACTGTCCTGGGCACTGCTGTCCTGGGCACTGCTGTCCTGGGCACTGCTGTCCTGGCCACTGCTGTCCTTGTCACTGCTGTCCTTGTCACTGCTGTCCTGTGCACTACTGTCCTTGTCACTGCTGTCCTGGTCACTGCTGTCCTTGTCACTGCTGTCCTTGTCACTGCTGTCCTGGGCACTGCTGTCCTGGCCACTGCTGTCCTTGTCACTGCTGTCCTTGTCACTTCTGTCCTTGTCACTGCTGTCCTGGGCACTACTGTCCTGGCCACTGCTGTCCTGCGCTACCATGCTCCACACCAGTTCCCAGACTACCACACTCCACCATTACCATACACACACACTAGGGGCCCCACACGGCCCCTGCTGTGTACCCACTGGTGAAGGGTAGATTACCAGGTGGGCAGTGTGTTGTCTGCACGAGGCTGCCGGCACGAAGGGACTGCACCATGTTCTCTTCACGAGTAAATTCTCTCTGGAAGATCATTTACGTATATGATAAACATGATAGAGCTGAGAACTGTACCCTGTGTCACTCCTCTGGTGACGTCTCTCCACTCCCAGACCTCACCCTTCACAATGACTCTCTGTCTTCTGTTGCTTAGGTATTCTCTTATCCACTGGATTTCCTTCCTTGTTACTCCTGTCTGTTTCTCACTCCTGTGCACTAGGCATACAGTCTGCCTAACCATCTTTCTTGTCAAATTTTCATCGTTTGGTTACAACTTTTTATTAAACCTGTGAGTCAAAGTGTACCATCTCATAACCTATGATGAAAGTGTGTTATACAGTCCATTCTCTTCAGATGATGTATTGGTCTTTATCGCAATCTTCTCCATCACCAAGCATGGTATCCTAGTTAGGGATACTGGGCTGTACTTTATTACTTCATGGCTGAACTATAGGATCCCTTCTGTTATATTGGAATTACATTAGTTGTCTTCCAACTTTCTGGTACTTTTCCTATTTAAAGTAATCTATTATACAGCATAGAGTGGCAAACATGATGCTTCGGCTTCCCTATATTAGTATCCATATTGAGATTCTGTCCTGACAAAGGTCCTTTGACATGTTCAGTTCCAGCATGTGTTTCTTTACCTCACTGCTGGTATCTCATATTCCGCCAGTGATGCTTGGTTTATCGCCTCCTTTTTCACTCGAGTCACTTTCCCTTGCTCTATTGTGAAGACCTCATACAATATGTTGTTGAGTTCCTCATACTTCCTTTGTCATTCCTGGTGAATATGTCCTCTCATTTACTTAGTTTCATTACCAGTTCCTTCACTGTTGCTTTCTCCTGATGTGGCTGTGAAGCAGCTTTAGAAAGCTGCTTCATAGAGGCGAGCAAGCAGAAAACAAAAGTGGATCAGTAGACCTCCAGGTCCTGACACACACCCGCCACAACACTCCACCACCAGTCTAGACGCAGGTCAGTAGACCTCCAGGTCCTGACACACACCCGCCACAACACTCCACCACCAGTCTAGACGCAGGTCAGTAGACCTCCAGGTCCTGACACACACCCGCCACAACACTCCACCACCAGTCTAGACGCGGGTCAGTAGACCTCCAGGTCCTGACACACACCCGCCGCAACACTCCACCACCAGTCTAGACGCAGGTCAGTAGACCTCCAGGTCCTGACACACACCCGCCACAACACTCCACCACCAGTCTAGACGCAGGTCAGTAGACCTCCAGGTCCTGACACACACCCGCCGCAACACTCCACCACCAGTCTAGACGCAGGTCAGTAGACCTCCAGGTCCTGACACACACCCGCCGCAACACTCCACCACCAGTCTAGACGCAGGTCAGTAGACCTCCAGGTCCTGACACACACCCGCCGCTACACTCCACCACCAGTCCAGAGGCAGGTCAGTAGACCTCCAGGTCCTGACACACACCCGCCGCAACACTCCACCACCAGTCTAGACGCAGGTCAGTAGACCTCCAGGTCCTGACACACACCCGCCGCAACACTCCACCACCAGTCTAGACGCAGGTCAGTAGACCTCCAGGTCCTGACACACACCCGCCGCAACACTCCACCACCAGTCTAGACGCAGGTCAGTAGACCTCCAGGTCCTGACACACACCCGCCGCAACACTCCACCACCAGTCTAGACGCAGGTCAGTAGACCTCCAGGTCCTGACACACACCCGCCGCAACACTCCACCACCAGTCTAGACGCAGGTCAGTAGACCTCCAGGTCCTGACACACACCCGCCACAACACTCCACCACCAGTCTAGAGGCGGGTCAGTAGACCTCCAGGTCCTGACACACACCCGCCACAACACTCCACCACCAGTCTAGAGGCAGGTCAGTAGACCTCCAGGTCCTGACACACACCCGCCACAACACTCCACCACCGGTCTAGAGGCGGGTCAGTAGACCTCCAGGTCCTGACACACACCGCCACAACACTCCACCACCGGTCTAGAGGCAGGTCAGTAGACCTCCAGGTCCTGACACACACCCGCCGCAACACTCCACCACCAGTCTAGACGCAGGTCAGTAGACCTCCAGGTCCTGACACACACCCGCCACAACACTCCACCACCAGTCTAGAGGCGGGTCAGTAGACCTCCAGGTCCTGACACACACCCGCCGCTACACTCCACCACCAGTCTAGAGGCAGGTCAGTAGACCTCCAGGTCCTGACACACACCCGCCGCTACACTCCACCACCAGTCTAGACGCGGGTCAGTAGACCTCCAGGTCCTGACACACACCCGCCGCTACACTCCACCACCAGTCTAGAGACGGGTAGGAAGACCATCACGACGCGCTCCTAAAGTTTCAATTTACTGCACATTGCCACGGTCTCAGAGGGTCACTGTCAGTCACCATGAATTTACCCGAGTTTACGATCCTTGGGAGACCAGCCCGCTACCCCTCGTTTACTTCCCTCATCTGTTAACACCCGCCTTCGGAGCGGATATCCTTTTGACCGCAAACTAGTCCTGAGTGAAAAGCTGTCAAGTGACTCTGGACTTTGACCTCAGGTTGTCGGGAAATGATCTGTCATTAACCGGTATTTGTGTTCGCTGTAGAACATGAAACTCGTCTAGATCCGTGCGAGAACATCGAATTTCGATGGGTCCAAGCTCGATCCCCGGCAGATGCAGAAATAAATATCCAGAGTTTTTTTTTTATTTTTTACCCTGATGTACCTGTTCACCTAGCAGTTAATAGGTATCTGAGAATTAGACAGCTGCTACGGGCTGCTTCCTGGGTGTGTGTGTGTGTGTGTGTGTGTGTGTGTGTGTGTGTGTGTGTGTGTGTGTGTGTGTGTGTGTGTGTGTGTGTGTGTGTGTGTGTGTGTGTGTGTGTGTACTCACCTATTTGTGCTACCCGGGGTTGAGCGCTGGCTCTTTGGTCCCGCCTCTCATCTGTCAATCAACAGGTGTAAAGGTTCCTGAGCCTATTGGGCTCTATCATATCTACACTTGAAACTGTGTATGGAGTCAGCCTCTACCACATCACTGCCTAATGCATTCCATTTGTCAACCATTCTGACACTAAGAAAAATCTTTCTAGTATCTCTGTGGCTCATTTGGGCACTCAGTTTCCACCTGTGTCCCCTAGAGCGTGTGCCCCTTGTGTTAAATAGTCTGTCTTTATCCACCCTGTCAATTCCTCTGAGAATCTTGTACGTGGTGATCATATCCCTCCCTAACTCTTCTGTCTTCTAGCGACGTGAGGTTTAATTCCCGAAGTCTCTCCTCGTAGCTCATACTTCTCAGCCCGGGTACTAGTCTGGTGGCAAACCTTTGAACTTTTTCCAGTTTAGTCTTATGCTTGACAAGATATGGGCTCCATGCTGGGGCTGCATACTCCAGGATTGGTCTGACATAGGTGGTATACAAAGTAATGAATGATTCCTTGCACAAGTATCTAAATGCCATTCTTATGTTAGCCAACCTGGCGTATGCTGCTGATGTTATCCTCTTGATATGAGCTTCAGGGGACAGGTCTGGCGTGATATCAACCCACATGTCATTCTCTCTCTAATTCTTGAAGAATTTCATCTCCCAAATGATACCTTGCAACTGGCCTCCTGCTCCCTACACCTATCTTCATTACATTACATTTACTTGGGTTAAACTCTAACAACTCTTTGCTCAACCATTCCTTCAGCTTGTCTAGGTCTTCTTGAATCCTCAAGCAGTCCTCCTCTTTCTTAATCCTTCTCATAATTTTGGCGTCGTCAGCAAACATTGAGAGGAATGAGTCTATGCCCTCCGGGAGATCGTTTACATATATCAGAAACAGGATAGGACCGAGTACAGAGCCCTGTGGGACTCCACTGGTAACTTCACGCCAATCTGAGGTCTCACCCCTCACTGTAACTCTCTGCTTCCTATTGCTTAGGTACTCCCTTATCCACTAGAGCACCTTACCAGCTACACCTGCCTGTCTCTCCAGCTTATGTACCAGCCTCTTATGCGGTACTGTGTCAAAGGTTTTCCGAAAATCCAAGAAAATGCAGTCCGCCCAGCCCTCTCTTTCTTGCTTAATCTTTGTCACCTGGTCATAGAAATCTGTTAAGCCAGTCAAGCAAGATTTACCCTCCCTGAACCCATGTTGGCGATTTGTCACGAAGTCCCTTCTCTCCAGATGTGATACCAGGTTTTTTCTCACGATCTCCTGAAGTGTGTGTGTGTGTGTGTGTGTGTGTGTGGGTGTGTGTGTGTGTGTGTGTAATTACCTAAGTGTAATTACCTAAGTGTAGTTACAGGATGAGAGCTACGCTCGTGGTGTCCCGTCTTCCCAGCACTCTTTGTCATATAACGCTTTGAAACTACTGACGGTCTTGGCCTCCACCACCTTCTCCCCCAACTTGTTCCAACCGTCTACCACTCTGTTTGCGAAAGTGAATTTTCTTATATTTCTTCGGCATCTGTGTTTAGCCAGTTTATATCTATGACCTCTTGTTCTTGAAGTTCCAGGTCTCAGGAAATCTTTCCTGTCGATTTTATCAATTCCTGTTACTATTTTGTATGTAGTGATCATATCACCTCTTTTTCTTCTGTCTTCTAGTTTTGGCATATTTAATGCTTCTAACCTTTCCTCGTAGCTCTTACCCTTCAGTTCTGGGAGCCACTTAGTAGCATGTCTTTGCACCTTTTCCAGTTTGTTGATGTGCTTCTTAAGATATGGGCACCAAACAACAGCTGCATATTCTAGCTTTGGCCTAACAAAAGTCATGAACAATTTCTTTAGTATATCCCCATCCATGTATTTAAAAGCAATTCTGAAGTTAGAAAGCATAGCATAGGCTCCTTGCACAATATTCTTTATGTGGTCTTCAGGTGATAGTTTTCTATCTAGAACCACCCCTAGATCTCTTTCTTTATCAGAGTTCTTTAAAGATTTCTCACATAATATATAGGTTGTGTGGGGTCTATGTTCTCCTATTCCACATTCCATAACATGACATTTATTAACATTAAATTCCATTTGCCAAGTGGTGCTCCATATACTTATTTTATCCAGGTCTTCTTGAAGGGCATGACAATCATCTAAATTTCTTATCCTTCCTATTATCTTAGCATCATCAGCAAACATGTTCATATAATTCTGTATACCAACTGGTAGATCATTTATGTAGACAATAAACATCACTGGTGCAAGAACTGAACCCTGTGGTACTCCACTTGTGACATTTCTCCAGTCCGATACATTGCCTCTGATCACAGCCCTCATTTTTCTATCAGTCAGAAAGTTTTTCATCCATGTTAGAAGCGTACCTGTCACTCCTCCAATATTTTCCAGTTTCCAGAACAACCTTTTATGTGGAACTCTGTCGAAAGCCTTTTTTAGGTCCAGATAGATGCAGTCAGCCCAACCATCTCTTTCCTGTAATATCTCTCAGCCTCTTATCTTTTTCCACACACACACACGCACACACACACACGCACACAAACACACGCACACAAACACACACACACAAACACACACACACACACACACACACACACACACACACACACACACACACACACACACACACACACACACACACACAACGACTCAGCCTATATTGCTGCATAGCCACATCAGGAGGAAAAACAACAATAAAGGAACAGATTATGAAATTAAGGATGGGGGCAGAAGGCTTCACTACAAAGGACAAGGAAGTGTGTGTGGAACTGAATAAAAAATTCCAGGAGGTCTTCACCTTAGAGCAAGGAGAAATCCCAGAGATAAGAGAGGGAATAGCTAACCAGGAACCACTGGAAGAGTTTGAGATTACCAGCAGGGAAGTAAGGAAGTGTTTACTAGAGTTGGATGTTACAAAGGCTATAGGCCCAGATGGAATCTCCCCTTGGATACTAAAGGAAGGAGCAGACGAACTGTGCCTACCACTCTCCATAGTGTATAACAAATCACTGGCAAAAGGGAACTGCCAGAAATTTGGAAAGCAGCTAATGTAGTGCCAATATACAAGAAAGGGGATAGACAGGAGGCACTGAATTACAGGCCAGTGTCCCTAACCTGCATACCATGCAAGCTGATGGAGAAGATTGTGCAAATAAAGCTAGTGGAGCACCTGGAGCGAGAGATCTTTGTAACACAGCATCTACATGGGTTCAGTGACGGCAAGTCCTGCCTCACAGAGTTACTTGAATTCTACGAACAGGCAACAAAAATCAGGCAAGAAAGAGAGGGGTGGGCAGACTGCATATTTTTGGATTGCCAGAAACCCTTTGATACAGTACCACACAAGAGGCAATTGAAAAAGTTGGAGATGCACGCTGGAGTGAAAGGGAAGGTAGGAGATATTGGATAAAGGAGTACCTAAGCAACAGGAGACAATGAGTCAATGTGAGGGGTGAGGTCTCAGATTAGCGAGACGTTAGAAGTGGAGTCCCGCAGGGGTCAGTCCTTGGACCTATACTGTTTCTGATATATGTAAATGATCTCCCAGAGGGTACCGACTCGTTTCTCTCAATGTTTTCTGATGATGCAAAAATTATGAGGGGGATTGAAACAGAGGAAGATAGTAGGAGGCTACAAGATGACCTAGACAGACTGAATGAATGGTCCAACAAATGGCTGTTAAAATTCAACCCGAGTAAATGCAAAGTAATGAAACTAGGCGGTGGAAACAGGAAGCCAGTCACAGGATACAGAATAGGAGATGAAGTACTTAATGAAACGGACAGAGAGAAAGGGCTAGGAATTAATATCACACCAAACCTGTCTCCTGAAGCCCACATAAAAAGAATTACGTCTGCGGCATATGCGAGGCTGGTTAACATCAGAACAGCCTTCAGGAACCTCAGGAATCGTTCAAAATCTTGTATATCACATACGTAAGACCAATCCAGGAGAATGCGGCCCCAGCATGTAACCCGTACAAGACGGAGCTGGACAAAGTTCAGAGGTATGCCACTAGACAAATCCCAGAGCTAAGAGGCATGCGTTACGAGGAAAGGCTGCAGGAAATACACCTTACGACACTGGAAGACAGAACAGTAAGGGGAGACATGATCACTACCTTCAAAATCCTCAGGGGAATCGACCGGGTAGACAAGGATAAACTCTTCAACACTGGTGGTACGCGAATAAGGGGACACAAGTGGAAACTGAGTACCCAAATGAGCCACAGGGACGATAAAAAGAAAATTTTCAGTGTCAGAGTAATTAACAGGTGGAATGCATTTGGCAGAAATGAGGTGGAGGCTGACTCCATACACAGTTTTAAATGTAGATATGATAGAGCCCAGTAGGCTCGGGAATCTGTACACCAGTTGATTGACGGTTGAGAGGCGGGACCAAACAGCCAAAGCTCAACCCCCACAAGAACAACTAGGTGAGTACACACACACGGAATAACAACAAAGTCTTGTACAAGAACTAACGCCGCCAGATAAATGGTCATTTGAGAATAACTCCAGAAAATGCAAATTTAGGAGAATTGAAACGATGGAAAAGTTCAAGAGAACTATTTTAAAAGAGGAAGGCAGCTTGACAACTGAGAGGAAGGCAGCTTGACAACTGAGAGGAAGGCAGCTTGACAACTGAGGGGAAGACATACTGGATAACGCCTTAGTATACATCATACTTCAACGAATGGTTACTAAAAATTCTGGTGATGATGAGATGGTCATCAATATTCATCTTTTGACAACTAGACTCAGGCTCAATATGATTACATTATCTATCACGACTCCCACTACCATCTACCATTAACTACCACCACTACCAGTAACATCCCCTTAACTATCACCACTACCACTACCAACACCTTGACTATCGCCACTACCAGTACCATCACCTTAACTATCGCCACTACCCCTACTTTATAGCTAACTCCTCCCTAACCACCAAGCTATAATGTACCAGTGTTCCAGACGTGTGGCCAGAGTTTCGAAGGAGGAGGCAGGAGAGTAAGATAAGGAAGCTACCAGAGCGAAGGTTGAAGAGGCCCACGGGAGAGAGGAGAGGTACACTTGCTCGAGACACGGAGCGTCTTGGCGTAATAAACCAAATATTTTTGAAAAGGTTCGTGTCACTTGAATATTGTAAGAATATGGAGCAAAGTAAGACCATTAGAAGAGTAGAAGTTAAATCAAGCATGAATGAACTAGTGAGAAGCAATGAAAAAATGCATAAAGAAGTGGCAGAGGATTGAAAGAAATGGGAAGGGAAGGGAATTACCAGAGTGTCAAGTGTGCTAGGGTGAAAAATGCCAAGCCATTATGACTATATAGCACTTGGAATGGGTCAGGATAAGGATTTAGGATGGGATGGAGGGAAGGAATGGTGCCCAACCACTTGAACCGTCGGGGATTGAACGCCGACCTGCATAAAGGGAGACCGTCGCTTTACCGTCCAGTCTAAGTGGTTGAGAAGAAGAGATAAGAATACTAAAAGAAATTACAGGTTGTCTGAGAATACAATATAAAAAATACCGAAGAAATAATGCGAAATCACTAAGCAATTATGACTATATAATACTTGGAAGGGATTTGATGATAAGGATGTAGGACAGGACGGGTAGAAGGAACGGTGCCCAACCACTTGATTACTAGAGAATAGAACGATGACCCTCAAGAAGCGAGGCCGTCACTCTACCGTACACGAGAGCGTAGGAAATAGATTGAAATCATAGACCTAAAGACAATCATGTCTAATCAGGTCAATCATATCAGGTCTAATCAGGTCAATCATAGACCTAATGACATTAGGTCTAATGAAATCAGACCTAATGACAAACCTTGACAAAAGTGACGAATTCAAGAGTTTGTCACTTTCTCATTATATCCCTAAAGCAAGTAGGGAACCTGAAGGAACTTTATCTGGAAGGGAAGTGTGAACGGGTGAACAGAAAAATAGGGGAAGAGGAATGGAAGACAAGGAAGTGAGTAGCATAACTGAGTAGAGAAACTAAAAAAATACATCTTCTAGAGTAAGACCAGATAAAGCGAACAAATCCACGAGGGCCGTGACGAGGATTCGAACCTACATCCGGGAGAATCCCAGACACTGCCTTAATCGACTGAGCTACGACATGGTAAAAGAGTTGAAACCGAAGTTCTACTGAACTTACTGGATCCTGCAGCCTCCCTGCGGCACAAATCAGGGTTTTACACAACTCCCCCCATGCACTCGAGCTATGTCAATAGGCCGTGCTCCCTCTTCGCCCTTACTTCATTACACACTTTCACCACTTTCAACTCTTTTTACCATGTCGTAGCTCAGTCGATTAAGGCAGCGTCTGGGATGCTCTCGGACGTAGGCTCGAATCCTCGTCACGGCCCTTGTGGATTTGTTCATTTGATGCATCACATTATTGTGATTTCTGTGTGTAACCAGATAAAGCTTTTTTCTGAAGCAGCAAAACGCTCAGGGGAAAGCAGATGATTATGGTAACAGTGTTAAAGGCAGTAAAAACTCCTTGATTCATGCAATGCGAAGGAAAGATATGTACAGAGAAAGTTTGGTAGCAATTTACAACTTACTAAAACCAGAGGAAGACTCATGTAAATGTGAAATAAAGCCCAAAATGTAGTAACAGAAATTCTAAACAAAATTCAGGCCAGAGATGACACAATGAAACTGGAATATTTCTGCAGACTAGGTAGATTTCAGAGAAGAAAAAATGACTAGTGAAAGTTATTTTTTGTGAACACCAAACCAGTTAGATATTTAGTGGCAGAAGAGAAAAATTTCAGGAATGAGAGAAAGAATAATGCAGTGTTTATTATGAACGATATAGCTAAAGAAGATTGGAAAGCAGCAAAGAAACTCAAAAAAAGGAAAACAAATGAAAAAATGCAAGGAGGCCAAAACATGGCACAAACAATGTGTAAATAAATAAAAAACAAATCTGAGAGTAGAGGGAAATAGTAGGGTTGACCAGCTTAATGAAACAACACAGAGAACTAAAGAAGGGAAATGAACTATCAGGAGAAAGTGCAAAGCCATTACGACTATATCGCACTTGGAAGGGACCAGGATAAGGATTTGGGATGGGATGGAAGGGGAGCGGAATGGTGCCCAACTACTTGGACGGTCAGAGATTGAACGTCGACCTCTATGAAGCAGGACCGTCGCTCTACCGTTCACCACAAGTGCTTAGAAGGAGATATTAAGGCCACCAGCTGAAGGAACCAGGTACACACACACACAAGCGAGTTGGCATGAGTGACTAGATCATCAAATCCTTTTTCTTATCAGACAAGCAAATACAGCCACATTAATACATACAACCCTCCCCCCCCCTTGGGTAATACAAAAATAGTTCAGTTGAGCTGCAGAACATGAATCTAATATACACAAATACTGAGGACTTACAAAACAGTGTAGAGCTACAGGGAATAGTAGTAGAACAACAACCCACATGATCCTCATAATGGAGACAAAACTGACAAGTGTTATACGAAATGCAAACTTCCCATAATCTCCTGAGACTGATGATATCTACTACTACTACTGCTACTAATATGATATCAAATAATAAAAAAAGATAGGGTGAACAGAGAGGATGTGGTATAACTTCACTGGAACTCCGAGGAAGTAAAATTATCAGAGGCATTCGACCAGCAAAGGAACACACTAGAAATATCAACAATGGGGGACAAGAAGATGGAGGAAGGGGTTATCTTGAGGTTATCTTGAGAGAATTTCGGGGCTTGGCGTCCCGCAGCCCGGTCCTCGATCAGGTCTCCTTTTTATTACACTCGCCTAGGAAGCAGCCTGTAGCAACTATCTAACTCCCAAGGTACCTATTTACTGCTAGGTAAAAGACGCATCAGGGTGAAAGAAACTTTTTGCCCATTTATCTCCGCCTCCACTGGGGATCGAACCGCGGAACCTCAGGGCTACGAATCCGAAGCGCTGTCCACTCAGCTGTCAGGCGGGATGATTTACAATCCCCCACCAAACAATAGAAAGGTAGAGAAGGAATACGACAAATGCAATGAGAATTCCATAAAGGTAAAGGAAAAACACAGCCACAGTGACAAGGGGAACAAGAAATAAAACCCCAATACTAGAAGGATTTTAACTATAGGGAAACAGATTGGATAAACAGGTACCCACAATTAGGTGGCGAGACATGTTGAGCAAAACTGGTAGACATGACAGACAAATGCTTCTTCAAGAAGCATATTACAGAACCAATGAGAGGAAGAGAACAGGAATTACCAACAAAACTGGACCTGGTGTTTCGCAAAATTAGGCAGATATTTAAAATATAGAGTACGAGAAGCTTCTAGGAGCCAGCAACTACTACGTGATCCTGCTAGATTTTAGAGTTGAGCTGCAGGAGTTGGTTACTCAGACAAGCCTGTTGAGGAAGATGAGAGATTACAGACATGTGGAGTACAGTAAGATGAGGGACTTTCTACGATAAATCTAATGGGAAGGAAAGATTGAAGGAAAGATTGAAGAAAAGATAGCAAATGAGATGGTGGAATTCATTGTTGGGAATTTGCCCGTGCAATAGAGCAGTTGATATCACTCAAGAAAGTGGACAAGAAAATGAAAACAAATGCTGGTTTCACTGGCACTGAAGGGAATGAAAAGACAAAACAACTGAGAAAAGGTAGAGAGCGCAAAGTAAAATAGAGTGACAGAAGAGAGAAGTGACATAAACAAAGAGAACCAGAAATAAATACACCCAAATTAGGAGAGAAGCAGAGAAACAGTATGAAAATTATATTGCTGCAAAAATCTAAGACACCACCTAAACAGCAGGAATCCATAAATCTATATCCATAAAAGCAGGAAAATAACAGAGACCAAAGGCTCAGATTGAGAACACAGCAAATGATCACTTGGTCAGTATGATTTAAGGTCTTTAAAAAAGAACCAGCGTGACGACCAAGGCTGCAGGATGAAAGGCCGGAAAAAACAATGGATAACATTGTTGTCACTCCAGCATCGGTAATAAAAAAAAACACTTGGAGGAGCTAGATGTGACAAAACCATTGGGCTCACACTTAATTTCATCATAGCTGCTGAAGGAGGCTGCAGAAGGCTCTCACCAATTATCTAAAATTTTTAATAAAAACACTTGAGATGGGAATTCTCACAGAAATTTCGAAAAAAGCAAATGTATTGTCAATATTCCAAAAAGAAGGATTGGCAGGAAACAATAAATTACAGACCAGTCATTGACATGGGTTCTGAATAAAGTGCTGGAGAAAGTAATCAGGTTGAGAATGATATAGCTTCTGGACAGGTCTAATAGTATGACAAAAGATCACCATGGATTAGAAAGGTAGAGTATTGTCTGACAAAACATCCTTGAGTTATGGTTAAACCTATATATCAGGTTTGTGGTAAGACAGGGGGGCCTGGTAGACTGTATTTCCCAAGATTGTCAAAAAGCATTTAACACAGATCCTCATGAATGGCTGGTGTACCTCTCGGAGAAGCAGACTGGGACAATGGGGGGAAAACACTGGACTGGGTAACTGATGACCTGAATGACAGAAAGCAAAGAGTCACTGTCAGAGACGAGACTTGATGCTGGAGGAATGTAACATAAGGCTCAGTCCAAGGCCTGTTGGTATTCCAAATTTATGTAAATGATCTTCCCAAGCGAGTGAACTCGAGCAATTAATGTTTGCAGATGATGCAATGCTGGTGAGAAATAGTGGGGAAATTTACCAGTGATTGATTTGATTATTAATTTAAGAAACTGTATTTAATTTTATTGATTACTTCTAAGTGGACTGTATTTTATAATTTATTGTCACAAGTAAACAATCCTCCTTACTGTAATTAAACGCTAGATTTCAGCTATGTTAAACTACACTACTACTATTTTAGTTAAGAATTTATATATCCTCAGCTGTTTGTAGTGTGAGAGCTGGTCATCCAGCATCGGACTTGATCTGCTACATGTGGCCCGTCCTGGACGTATATTAATGGCGACCGTGAGTCGTAGGACGGTACTGCTCTACTGACGTCTGGTGTGCTCACAGTATACCTGGGGAAACGATACACAGTAACATCTACCAGGAGCAGATTTATTACCAATGTGGCACTTAAATGTGGTTAGTTAGAGACACGTACCCTAGTGAGTGGTGTTGTCTTATGCCCTAACGATTAATCCTAGACACAGAAATAATTAGCCAATATAATCTGAGCTAATAAACTAACCGAACTGTGGCACTTTCCTCCTTTCTTGCAAGTTACGGCAGCAAATAGTGACTATATTCCTTTGTTGTAAGTCCCGCTGCTTTCTAGTACTTGCTAGAGGAAATGTACATTGTGGGAGGCCCACTTGTTGGCTCCAGGTTTCACCACAACGACGCTGGCAGTGCCTCTCTATACAATGGCTGCCTCCTCTCTCCACAACTATTTGTTTATATATGAGACTTGGGAGGAAGAATGGGTTTAAGGTCAAATCTAACTATTTACTATAAAATTAATTTAGTAGATTCATTTTATGATGTAGCCAGCCCTGAGACCAGTGAATCTTATATTAAATTAGCCAAAACATTGGCAGCATGATGGTGTAGTCGCAACCTGTCCTCTTAAAAAGAACGTCGCTTTTGGCCGTTTGCCCGTATGGCCGAATTTGGACGTAATTTGAAAATGAAAAAAAAATTAAAATAAATTTGGGATTTTTTTTTCAACAACAGTAAGTTAAGGGTCCTCTGATAGGTTAGGTGGGCAGGAAATTCTCATAAAGTTTCAAAACGTTATGAAAAGCGTTAATTTAAAGTGTCCTCTCATAACCTCTGCGCGTATGCCGGACGACTCAAATAGAAAACGGAACAGAACGTCACTTTTGTGAGTTGATTTCATTTCAAATTACGTCCAAATTTGGCCGTATCGCGAATACGAGCCAAAAGTGACGTGTAAATTAACAACATTTGATGGCTGTTTCATTAGAATTTGTATATTTGATGTAGAAATTTCCCGCAGGAATGTAATAGCAGAGGAAGACTGAAGGTCGTTAAAGTAGGTACTTGACCAACTCCAAAAGTGAAGAAACAAATGTTTGCAGGAATTCAATCCCAACAAGTGTAAGGTAATGAAGATGGGAAAGGTTGAAATGAGACCAGGAGTCATGTACACCATAAAGGCAAGGCAGCTACAGGAATCGCAAAGTGAGAGAAAGATTTGGGAGTGAATGTAATTCCAACACCAACACCAGAGACACACATAAACAGAGTAACATTAGCAGCATATGAGATGCTGGCAAATATAAGAATATCATTTAAAAACCTAGATACGGACTCCTTCGAAGCAATCTACACAACATTTGTTAACCCAGTACTGGAATATGCAACCTCGGCATGGAGGTCTTATGAAACATACCATAATAACAAAAATTAATCACAGATTAACGTAAAAAGATTGGTGCCAGATCTAAGAGGGTTAACCTATGAGGATAGACTAATGGAATTATTATCCCCTCTACTACACCTTACTTTGCTCCTCAGCTCTCTCTTGCCTATTTATTGCCTGTCTCTACTTCCTCATCACAATCGACTTGAGAATGGTCCAGGACGGACCGAAACGTCGTCGTCCCTTCACCTTCTAGTGTGTGTGGTCTGGTCAGCATAGGCTAATGGAATTAAATCTCACAATCCAAGAAAGTATAAGAAAGTGAGGGGCAATTATCCCAACGCACAAGACACAAAGAGCAAATGACAACGATATCTACGATAGCTTTTTGCAATTGAGAGATAGAAGGACAAGATAAAACAACTGGAAGCTGCAATCGCAAATAATCCAAACGAATACAAGGAAATAATTATACAGTGTAAGGGAAGTCAAAAACGAACTAAAAGAGGTTGTAGAAGCCACCTCATATTCGACAAAGAAATTGAACGTCATAGTAGTTAAGCTGAAATGCAATAGACACAAGGTTCGTGGGCAGGGCAAAAAGAGCTTGACCTCACGCCCTCGTAGACACTGATAGGTGAGTACTAACACTACCACCATCACCACCAACACCATTACCACTACCAGCACCACCACCGCTACCACCATCACTAACACCACCACCATTACCACAACCAGCACCACCGCTACCACCACCACTAAAACCACCTCCATTACCACCATTACCACCATTACCAGCAACACCACCGAACCACCACCACTAATACCACCAGCACTACCACCACCACTAACACCACCCTCATTACCACCAGCACCACCACCACCAGCACCACCACCAGCACAACCGCTACCACCACCACTTACATCACTACATCACTCCCAATTCTTCTCAATTATACCTTCTCTATTGACATTTGACAGCACGGGTAAATCTTCCTTTTACGCTTGAGAAATGTGTGGTTGTGGTGTGTGTGTTTGTGTTTGTGTGTACTTACCTATTTGTGCTTGCGGTGATTGAGCTTTGGCTCTTTAGTCCTGCTTCTCAACTGTCAATCAACTAGTGTACAGATTCCTGAGCCTACTGGGCTCTATCGTATCTACATTTAAAGCTATGTATGAAATCCGCCTCCACAACATCTCTGCTTAATGCATTCCACCTGTTAACTACTCTTACACTGAAAAAGTTCTTTCTAACGTCCCTGTGGCTCATTTGGGTACTCAGTTTCCACCTGTGTCCCCTTGTTCGCGTACCGCCAGTGTTGAATAGTTTATCCTTGTCTACCCTGTCAATTCCACTGAGAATTTTGTTGGTAGTGATCATGTCTCCCCTCACTCTTCTGTCTTCCAGTATCGTAACTTGCATTTCCCGCAGCCTTTCCTCGTAACTCATGCCTCTTAGTTCTGGGACTAGTCTAGTGGCATACCTCTGAACTTTTTCCAGCTTCGTCTTGTGCTTGACAAGGTACGGGCTCCACGCTGGGGCCGCATACTCCTGGATTGGTCTTACGTATGTGGTGTATAAGATTCTGAACGATTCCTTACACAGGTTCCTGAAGGCTGTTCTGATGTTAGCCGGCCTCGCATATGCCGCAGATGTTATCCTTTTTATGTGGGCTTCAGGAGACAGGTTTAGTGTGATATCAATTCTTAGATCTTTCTCTCTTTCCGTTTCATTAAGTACTTCATCTCCTATTCTGTATCCTGTGTCTGGCCTCCTGTTTCCACCGCCTAGTTTCATTACTATGCATTTACTCGGGTTAAACTTTAGCAGCCATTTGTTGGACCATTCATTCAATCTGTCAAGGTCGCCCTGTAGCCTCCTACTATCATCCTCTGTTTCAATCCTCATAATTTTTACATCATCAGCAAACATTGAGAGAAACGATTCTATACCCTCTGGGAGATCACTTACATATATCAGAAACAGTATTGGTCCAAGGACTGACCCCTGCGGGACTCCACTTGTGACGTCACGCCAATCCGAGACATCACCCCTCACAATGACTCGTTGTCTTCTGTTACTTAGGTACTCCTGTATCCAACGGAGTACCTTCCCTTTCACTCCAGCCTGCATCTCCAGCTTTTTCACTAGCCTCTTGTGTGGTACTGTATCAAAGGCTTTTTGACAATCCAAAAATATGCAGTCTGCCCACCCCTCTCTTTCTTGCCCGATTTTTGTTGCCTGGTCGTAGAATTCAATTAACCCTGTGAGGCAGGACTTGCCATCCCTGAACCCATGTTGATGCTGTGTTACAAAGTTCTTTCGCTCCAGGTGCTCCACTAGCTTTCTTCGCACAATCTTCTCCGTCAGCTAGCATGGTATGCGGGTTAGGGACACTGGCCTGTAGTTCAGTGCCTCCTGTCTATCCCTTTTTTTGTATATTGGAATTACATTAGCTGCCTTCCAAATTTCAGGCAGTTCCCCGTGTGTGTGTGTGTGTACTCACCTATTTATGTTTGCAGGGGTTGAACTCTGGCTCTTTGGTCCCGCCTCTCAACTGTCAACCAACTGGTGTAGAGGTTCCTGAGCTATTTTGCTCTATCATATCTACACTTGAAACTGTGTATGGAGTCAGCCTCCACCACATCACTGCCTAATGCATTCCATTTGTCAACCACTCTGACACTAAAAAAATTCTTTCTAATATCTCTGTGGCTCATTTGGGCACTCAGCTTCCACCTGTGTCCCCTAGTGCGTGTGCCCCTTGTGTTAAATAGCCCGTCTTTATCTACCCTGTCAATTTCTCTGAGAATCTTGTACGTGGTGATCATATCCCCCTAACTCTTCTGTCTTCTAGCGACGAGAGGTTTAATTCCCGTAGTCTCTCCTCGTAGCTCATACCACTCAGCTCGGGTACTAGTGTGGTGGCAAACCTTTGAACTTTTTCCAGTTTGGTCTTATGCTTGACTAGATATTGACTCCATGCTGGAGCTGCATACTTCAGGATTGGTCTGACATAGGTGGTATACAAAGTTCTGAATAATTCCTTGCAAAAGTGTCTAATTGCCGTTCTTATGTTAGCGAACCTGGCATATGCTGCTGATGTTATCCTCTTGATATGGGCTTCAAGGGACAGGTCTGGCGTGATATCAACCCCCAGGTCTTTCTCTCTCTCTGACTCGTGTAGAATTTCATCTCAACACGTGAGGAACACAAATTTCAACACGTGAATTTCAACACGTGAGGAACACAAATGCGAAATGCCCAAGATTACCATCCGAGTGCCGGCGGGGAAGTGGTTCAAATAGCTTCGGCTATCACTTCCTTTTGTCCGGTCGTGATGGTCAAGCAGATTAAGGCGTCCCTGTACATACCAGTTGCGTTGCTCGTGGCAGTATGGTTTCGAGTCACTTCTGGGGTGTGAGTTTTCAGTTGCACATAGTCCTGGGAGCATTCAGGCTTGTTCGCATTTGTGTTCCTCACGTGTTGCCTCAAAAAATGAGGTGATTTGATAAATGCTATGCCCAAGATTACCATCCGAGAGCCGGTGGGGAAGTGGTTCAAATAGCTTCGGCTATTACTTCCTTATGCCCGGTTGTGATGGTCAAGCGGATTAAGGCGTTCTTTAGATATCAGTTGCGTTGCTCCTGGGAGTATGGGTTCGAGTTACTTCTGGGGAGTGAGTTTTCATTCAGATATATATATATATATATATCTATATATATATATATCTATATATATATATATATAATACATATATATATATATATATATATATATATATATATATTATATATATATATATATATAATATATAATATATTGGGTATACTGGCAGCAGGTTTTCTTTTAAACATGTCTCATTGAATTGACCGCATATTCTGTATTTACTATCTTCTGATTTAATGCTTCTATCCCTCTAACTATTTTCTTAGCATCAGGGCTTAGCTGATTCAAATTCTTGAAGCAATCCCATAAGAACAGAACAACCTACCATGAACACCCAAATCACGGAACTATTTACTCTACCCACAATGAGAGTAAGGACAAGACCAGAACATAACGATGCCAACACAGAAGACAATGTTCAACATAACAGGCCAATTACACTGGATTAATCTTTGTATGTAGATACCAGCCTGCCTCGTATGGGCCAATAGGCCTTCTGCGGTTACCCTATAGTCTTATGTTTCATATGTGTGACCCCACTTATATCCCCTTTGTATCCCTTTTGTTTCACATTTATTATCTTATCACCTGACCCAGTGCGGGTATAAAATCACATCACATTGTAAAATTCATTCACTTGAGAATGAACCATGGAGGTTCGAAACATTATGCATTTGTATAATAAGTGTAATACATTCTATAGTAATTTACCTCTTTTCTTCACCCGGAAATTACGAAAATGAGTTTTGGAGAACTCCTATTTCAGCTAAGCCCTGATGCTAAGAAATAGTTAGAGGGATAGAAGCCCTAAATCAAAGTTAGTAAATACAGAATATGCGGTCATATTTAATGAGACATGTTAAAAGAAAACCTGCTGCCAATATATATTATATATATATATATATATATATATATATATATATATATATATATATATATATATATATATGTTATATATATATATATATATATATATATATATATATATATATGTATATATATATATATATATATATATATATATATATATGTATATATATATATATATATATATATATATATATATGTATATATATATATATGTATATATATATATATATATATATATGTATATATATATATATACATATATATATATATGTATATATATATATATATATGTATATATATATATGTATATGTATATATATATATATATATATATATATATATATATATATATATATATATATATATATATATATATATATATATATATATATGCGAACAAGCCTGAATGGTCCCCAGGACTATATGCGAATGAAAACTCACACCCCAGAAGTGACTCGAACCCATACTCCCAGGAGCAACGCAACTGGTATGTACAAGACGCCTTAAACCACTTGACCATCACGACCGGACATAATGAGGTGATAGCCGAAGCTATTTGAACCACCTCACCGCCGGCACTCGGATGGTTATCTTGGGCATAGCATTTTACCAAATCACCTCCTCACGTGTGCCCCAAAGAATGAGGTGATTTGGTAAAATGCTATGCCCAAGATAACCATCCGAGTGCCGGCGGTGAGGTGGTTCAAATAGCTTCGGCTATCACCTCATTATGTCCGGTCGTGATGGTCAAGTGGTTTAAGGCGTCTTGTACATACCAGTTGCGTTGCTCCTGGGAGTATGGGTTCGAGTCACTTCTGGGGTGTGAGTTTTCATTTTCATATATATATATATATATATATATATATATATATATATATATATATATATATATATATATATATATATATATATATATATACCACCAAACTATAGAGCACCAAACTCAGAGCCTTAAACAGGCTCTGAGTTTTTTCAAGTTAGTGCATAAAGCATAGACAATGTGACCGAAAGGGTAAGAATATATAATTCTAACACAAATCTTCTCAATATTTCTTATGTTTTTCTTCACCCATGAGGGTAGTTGAAAAATTAGATCTCCAAAGTTCATTTTCACACTTTATTTATGGTCTGACGCCTAAAAGTGTTTCGCAAGAAACTTCGTGCATTTTCAAAGACAATTTTACATACTGTTTCATGGTAATATTCGTTTTTGAGTGAGGTGATAGGACACAAATGTTTTTGGGTGAGGTGACAGGACACAAATCAATGGATAAAGACAATTTTTCAGACTTAATTTTTTGGGGTGAGT
>WNGS01061674.1:2857649-2899266 GCA_020271785.1 Procambarus virginalis | reverse complement strand
GTCTCTCTCTCTCTCTCTCTCTCTTCTCTCTCTCTCATCTCTCGTCTCCTTCTCTCCTCTCACTCATTTTTCTCTCTCTCTCTCTTCTCTCTTTCTTTCCTGTCTTCTCTCTCTCTCTCTCTCGTGCTCTCTCTCTCTCTCTCTCTCTTTCTCTCCTCCTCTCTCTCCTCTTCCGTTGCTTCTGCTCTATCTCCCCTCTACTCTCCTCTGTCTTCGGGCGTGCAAAGAGTGCTGGCGCTGCTCTTTTGCACGGCCAGCCGCTACAGGCATGCTGGAGACAGGGAGGACTAGTATCATCCAAGCCCAATCACTGAGCTGTTTGCATTCAACAGGCATTCGCATATGTGATTGCACAAAACACTCAAAATGCAAATCATACACACAGACTCAAAAGCTGCACTTCAAATACTTGGACAAACAACAGTGGAAAGATAACGTGGAAATAATTACCACCATTTTGTATCTGGGAGCAGTCGCTAAAGGCAAAGGACTCAACAAAACTTAAACTGGATCCCATCCCATGTTGGAATCCCATTAAATGAGAAAACTGATGAAATTGCTAAATGGCAACTCGTCATCCAGTGAGACATAAAACAATTCAACCCAGCCTAGAGAACATTAAAACATCATCACCAAAAAGCTCTCACACCTCAACAAAGCCTACCACACCAGAGAATAGCTGAAGGTTCGCCCTCTGCAACATGGTATCTTCAGGCAACTAAATTAGAAAGGTTAAATATCCCAAAAGGATCGACAGGGAAATAGCAGTTAGGTTATATAGACTACGTCTAGGTTACAGATGCAACTGGGAGATGGTGAACCCCGACAGAGAGAGTGCATCTTCTGCCAAACTGTCACAGAAAAGCCATTACTTCACTATCTCTAGAATGTGAAGCAACCAACGACCTTAGAAGAGCTTTAAGAGTTCCTGAATCTTGCTGTGGCCACCCTGAAGCCATCAACAGAGCCACTCTCCTGGTCAACAAAGTGTCCAGCAGCTGGACGCCCTCATAAAGACTGTGAAGCAGTATCCTCCCCCGCGATAACAGCTCGATGATAAATGCAATCTCAGAATAATGAAAAGAATTACGGAGAAAAAAATTGTACCACTTACGGGCTATTCATGCCCGTGCCACCTCTTGGGTGGCTTAATCTTATCAATCAATCATGGCCAATAGGCCTTCTGCAGCTCTTATTATTATTACTATCCCCTCTACTACACCTTACTTTGCTCCTCAGCTCTCTCTTGCCTATTTATTGCCTCTCTCTACTCCCTCATCATACGAGGCTAACATAGCCCGTGCTTCTTGCCCCGTTCCTGTGCCAGGTAAGTTACGGCTCACCATAGCCCGTGCTACTTGGAACTTGTTCCGAGTAGCTGAATCTTAAAACAACAAACATTCCTCATCATAACGGGAGACATCTCCCGTCACGCAGGGTGCAGTCGCGCCTCCACAGATCTCCAGCATCAGCTCTTGATACTGGTAATGACTCAAAAGGGCCACCACTTCGGGCTATTCATGCCCGTGCCACCTTTTGGGTGTTTTAATCTTCATCAATCTTCCTCATCACTACGACTCTGAGAATGGTCCAGGACGGACCGAAACGTCGTCGTCCCTTCACTTCTAGTGTGTGGTCTGGTCAACATACTTTAGCCACGTTATTGTGACTCATCGCCTACATAGACATTAGCGAGGTATTGTATATCAACCACGCTATCTATCACCAACAAACATCAACACACTATCTATCACCAACAACATCAACCACACTATCTATCACCAACCAACATCAACCACACTATCTATCACCAACCAACATCAACCACACTATCTATCACCAACCAACTTACATCAAGTTACACTCTTCGAGAACACAACGAAACATACTGCCCCCACCCATCTTGGAAACATAGGAGGTTGGAAGTTACATAAGTCAGGTGTTTCACTTGCACCTTACTTGTGCTCCTGGATTCACTTTACAAAGGGAATCCAGCAGCACAAGAAGTTGTACGTTTTCGGACTACTCATGTCCGCGCCATCTCTTGTGGTGGCACGTCTTTATCACATCATCATTAACTGTAAGACGGGCTCACCATAGCCCGTGCTACATGGACACTTCGTCCTGAGTAGCTAATCTTTAACAACAACAATAACTGGTAACCATTCGAACTCTGCCTTTGATAATGCTAACAAGGGTTATCTTGAGATGATTTCGGGGCTTTAGTGTCCCCGCGGCCGGTCCTCGACCAGGCCTCCACCCCCAGGAAGCAGCCCGTTACAGCTGACTAACACCCAGGTACCTATTTTACTGCTAGGTAACAGGGGCATAGGGTGAAAGAAACTTTGCCCATTGTTTCTCGCCGGCGCCCGGGATCGAACCCGGGACCACAGGATCACAAGCCCAGCGTGCTGTCCGCTCGGCCGACCGGCTCCCCTGGGTTAACGAAACTCATGTCTTAGCGTCAGGCCAAATCAAATTAGAAAAAGAACTTTAGAGAGTTAATTTTCCATCTTCCTTTTCAAGTGACTAAAACATATGAGATGTTTTGTATAAAACATATGAATGTTTTAGTAATTAAATGTCATGACATCACAGTGGCGTGATGTTCAGTGAAATTCATTTTGAGGCACTGAAGTGATTTTTTGAGATATATACAAGAGTTGTAACATTCTTGTACAGCCACTAGTACGCGTAGCGTTTCGGGCAGGTCCCTGGAATACGATCCCCGCCGCGAAGAATCGTTTTTTCATCCAAGTACACATTTACTGTTGCGTTAAACAGAGGCTACAGTAAGGATTTGCGCTCAGTAAATCCTCCCGGCCAGGATACGAACCCAGGACATAGCGCTCGCGGAACGCCAGGCGAGTGTCTTACCACTACACCACGGAGACTGACTTGAACAGCGTCCTGATGATTCGCATACGCCCTACTCAGATGAGACTCTGACTGGGACTTAAGAGAATGAACACCATTACCGCAGGCGACAGTGTGGTCGGGTCGATTCTAAAACCTTGGGTGGACTCCGGTTTGGGGCCTCCAGAACCTCGCAGTGAATTCAGAGAGTTCACTGTATAAAAGTTGTTCACGTTCAAGGTGCCGGCCTCGCTCTTGTAGTACATGGAGATCTTTATTCTCTGGTTAGTTCAGGTAGGTGTCTTCCCTCCCTTTCTGTTGATGACTACTTTCACTGTTCTTTCCTCCGTCTTCTGGACGTTTGACACGAAGTTGCTGCAGAAGAGTTTAATAGGTTGGGTACATCCTATTAGTGATGATCTCTGCATCGGAGACAAGGTTCTGGTCCTCCATTATAATGATCATTTTAAGATAACAGTTAGAGTATCTATTGTGGGCAAGGATTCGCTTTTCCTCTCTGAGTTTCTCGTGCTGACACACACAGCTCCAGTTGGAAGGAGGATGAAAAGGAACTCTGTAGAGAGAAGGCGCCTTTGTCAACAACGGATACTCCAACAGTCATGTTGAAGTGATCATTAAAATGAAGGTGAACCCCTTATGAAGAGGACAATACTCAGAATCTTGAAGAGAAGCCTTTGTCAAGGCCTTATCAAGGCCTTTGTCAACTGTGTACTGGACCACGTGTGTGCCAGTGTAGCCCTTGAAGGATTACATGAAACACACGAGCCGGGTCAGGTACGGTAATTATCTCGATAAGGAGCTTAGCCGGGATTACTGTTTAGCACATAGAAGGGATACAAGAGCAGCCTAGGATGTGGGGTATGAGAACGGGGTAATGGAATGACGCCCAATCGCTCGGTCCATCGGGGGATCGAACTCCGATCTGCAGTAAGACACGCCGGTGCACCGCCCAGTGCTAATGCAATATCAGAAAGGAAGTAAGTATGTTTAGCCGTCATTGTTAAGGAAAAGTCTGATGAAGTCAAGAGAGGATCTCCGGGGAGAATGTAGCAGGATTTAACCTCAACATTTATTATGAAATACTACGAATATTGGGGAAATATTTCGTAATAAAAATTTACTTCGCTACCTTATAATTATTTAAACATGAAGATTTTTAAATATAATATTTACATCATATATCTATACGTTCTAATATAATTTGCCTAATATATATTTTATTTAGGATTTATTTAGTTAGGAATATATTAAAATATATGAATTCGTCACTGACACTGGCAATATAATTTCGGGAAATGCATTAAGCAAACGCCATCTTCCTGCATGGCAGTGTTTTAATTGCAGCAATATCCATGACTAACTGCTGTAGGCGACGATAACGACATGGTTATGACTATAATGGCTTCTGGACTGTTAAGTGGCAAGGCTTCCACTCTGGTGTGGTACGTCACAGTCAGTCCAGGGTAGCCAACCAAGGCCGGACGGTAGAGCGACGGTCTCGCTTCATGCAGGTCAGAGTTCAATCCCCCGAGACCATCCAAAGAGTTGGGAACCATTCGTTCCCTCCGTCCCATCCCAAATCCTTATCCTGACCACCAAGAAACACAAACCGAAACTGTCTCTATTTTCCGCTTGTTACAACTTGTAATAAAGTTGTTACACCTTGGCTTAACGTGTTTATGACGTATTAGAACGTTGTTACAACTTGCTATGTTGGTTGTTATAACTGGTTAGGAGGTGTTAAAACTTGTTCGAACGTTTACCAACGTCGCAGTTTCGGTGTGTGTTTGGAGGGCCCTTCCCAGTTCTTTATAGTCGTAATGGCTTGGAGCTTTCTCCTGACAGTTCCCTTCCGTTCCATATATTAAAAAACACGCAAGTTAAGCATAAATAACTCACCATCTTTGGCACTAATGTGGTTAACTTAAGGTTGTGTGTCAGCGGCGCTGAGCGAGAGCTTCACTACAGCACTCTGACAAAGACCGACTTTACGTGGCGCTAAACGAGAAGGGAGGGGGAACTATGAGGAGAAAGCGCCAAGCCATTACGACTACATAGTGCTTGTTAGAGATTAGGATTTGGGGATGGGATGTGGAATGGTGTTCAATCACTTGGACGGTTGTGGGAAATCTGCCGGTGATTACTTTATTTCAATTCTTAATTAATTTAAAGTAGACTGTATTGTAATTTTATTTATTAACTAGCTGTGGTCGGGGGGGGGGCGGACAGGGGAGGGTTGCTGTGGCTCAGCAATCCTCCCCCGGCCCCTCGTCCTCCTCACCATTCCCTACTTCCTCGTCCAATGCATTGTCGTATGTTCCCATCCGACCACTTGGGAACGGTCGGATGGGAACATTTGATGTTCCCATCAGAAAAATGGGAACATCAAATGATCTGATGTTCCCATCAGAAAAATGGGAACATCAAATGATCTGATGTTCCCATCACTGAAAATTAAGAAGAACAGTTAAAAAAAAGAAATGAAAAAATTAGAAAAAAAATTATACTCACGAAATAAACAGTATGGTAAACAACACAGTTCAGTTCCAACGCAATGTCACACAAAATAATTAAATCAAAATGAAAATAATTTTGTATTTATGAGAATTCAATTTATCAATGCCGTCAGAAAAAAAATAAATGGAATCGTAGCATATTTAGTGTAGCGTGTGTTTCATTTACATTCAATAGATGTTCCTGTTTTTTCGAAAAAGACATACTTTTACTTGTCACAGATGTGGGATGTATATAGTAGGTATATAAAAACATGCACGTATTCCAATGCAACGTTGTGCCAAAATTTCAAAGCAATCTGTAAAGAGGTTTCGGAGATCTCCTTCACATGAAAAACACAGTTTTTAAAAGAAAAAACATGCTTCTATCTGTCACAGACGTGACAGCTGTATAATATATAAAAACACGTTCGTATGTGATTGGAACGTTGTGTCAAAATTTCCAAGCAATCGATGAAGAACTTTTGGAGATTAGCGATTTTGAACAAACGAACATTTACATTTTTATTTATATAGATTATTCATAACTTGGGAGTGGACTGTACGTTTAATTTATTATCACAAGTAAAAATTTCTTTCACATAAAATGGAGGCGTTATAATTATGAAGTTTGATTATACCGTAATTAAACGTTTAACATTATTAAGTTCACTAAACCATAATTAAAAGGTTTGTGTACATAGTTAGTATGACTGAATTATTTGTCTGACGAGAAGGCTTCGACATTCATCATGACACCGGTGTAGAACACGTGAGTAAGCGCGCCAGACACGCGGTCACGGCGTGGTTACGTGAGTAGGCGAGCCAGACACGTGGTCACGGCGTGGTTACGTGAGTAGGCGAGCCAGACACGTGGTCACGGCGTGGTTACGTACAGGATGTAACAAGATCGGTCACGTGGTCTCACGTCCCTGGGCCACACTCCACAATAGTAACTCCACATCACAGTTTACCTACCAACGAGTTACACCGTAAAATATTACACACAAAGTATTCAATTTATATATGAATAGATTCAATTCTGAAATAAAGGATGATATTAAATTAGTTCACCCTTGGATGATATTTATTATACGGCATCACCGCAACATATATTAATAAATGATAGAGCTTGAGAATAACTCACAACTCCTCGAGAATAACTTGCAGTCGACCAATACTCGGGATGACAACACGACACGTTTTACCGTCCCAGGTTTACAATGGTTACTCCTCTCTCTAGCTTCCCACATCTGCATCCACTCCACCAACCGTCCTCTTAAAAATAACGTCACTTTTCGCTCGTCTCCTCCTCTTAAAAATAACGTCACTTTTGGCTGGTATGCGCGGCGCTATGGCCAAAATTGGACGTAATTTGAAATGAAATCGACTCACAAAAGTGACGTACTGTCCCGTTTCCGGTTTGAGTCGTCCGGCTTACTCGTTGCAACCCGTCCTCGCAAATTCGTATAGTCAATATTGACTTATTAGTTACGTGCATAGGTGACATACTAAACATAATAGTTTCCCTTGAAAAGCTTCATAGAAAACACCGACCTTACTTAACCTACTTAGTATGTTAAGATAAGCATCTTATTGCTTCGTAATTACAATTATTACCTAACCTATACCTATAATAGGTTAAGTAACAATTGTAATTACGAAGCTATAAGATGCTTATTTTAACATACTAAGTAGGTTAGGTAAGGTAGGTGTTTTCTATGAAGCTTTTCAAGGGAAACTATTATGTTTAGTATGTCACCTATGCACGTAACTAATAAGTCAATATTGACTATACGAATTTGCGAGGACGGGTTGCAGAAAGGATAGGAGAGGAAACTTTCAATTAACGTTTTTCATAAATTTTTGAAACTTTATGGGAATTTCCTACCCACCAAACCTACCAGAGGACCCTTAATTTACTGTTGTTAAAAAAAAATCCCAAATTTATTTGCAATTTTTTTTTCATTTTCAAATTACGTCCACTTTCGGCCATACGGATGAACGGTCAAAAGCGACGTTATTTTTAAGAGGACAGATTGCTGAAGTGGAAAGAGTGTTTATATTTCATTTATTTTAGTACTGATAATCGAATTCGATCCAAAAAAATGTCTTTTTATGATGTTTGTAGTCCAGATACCTTTTTTTAATTAATTTACAAGATTATTAGCTGGTGAAGTTAATTTTGGTGTTGCGGCTATGTAATTCTCATTTTCTAGGGAGTTGCTACGTATTGTCTTTCTCTGAATAAGCAACTAAAATTTTTAATTAATACAAAATCAGCAGGAATATTATTTTCTAAATATTGTATTAGAATTTTGTAAATATTGTCGGAAATTTCCCATAACGGTCGGGGATTGAACTCCGACCTGATGTTAACTTGTTCTCACAACGCTTAAAGTGTGTATGTTTCAATTTGCTGAAGGTTGAATTTTTAATTAGTGTGACCTGGCTTCCGGTGTCCACAACTACCGTCAACCTTCACCTCAGAAGCAGATCTCCCATCGTGAACGCTGACCTGTCCTGGGTCTTCATTAACACGTGCACTTATGTACCTGAAATGATTTCAATTGTAACAGTTTGGGGTGTTAATTGACTGGTAACCCGTCAGGCTGTAATAATTGTTAAATATCTCCCCAGCAAATGTTGAGTCTGCCTTTGAAGAAGAGACGGTCAAGCCAGTTTACAGGGGGACGGGGAAGGAATGAGAGATGTTAAGTATATCCCAACAAATCTTTACAGCACCGGATGGTAGCTAACATTACTCAACAACAAAAATTAACGCCGCCACCACTTCTGAGTTCTGGGTAATTAATTGACTCAGGAGAAAACCATTTAATTAGTACAGAGTATCCGGGAAATTCGATATTTAAATATGTAGTGGGGAATGGAATAATTTTATAAGTACATAATTCAAGACAAGGGGAATATATTGACTCGTAAGATCATATATTGACTCTTAAGATACTCGTAAGATCGCAAGTAATGTCCAAAACAACTCAGGGTCTATGACTCAGAGTTATTTAAGATAAATGCAAAATGAATGAATCCATAAACTCCTAAAACATCTCACCCTAAAGATGCAA
This sequence comes from Procambarus virginalis, assembly GCA_020271785.1. Taxonomy (NCBI): domain Eukaryota; kingdom Metazoa; phylum Arthropoda; class Malacostraca; order Decapoda; family Cambaridae; genus Procambarus; species Procambarus virginalis. Next base: position 2,890,811 of record WNGS01061674.1, on the reverse strand, counting down.
TGGCAAATGGAAATATAATTACATACTTAACTCAACAGATAAATTACCATATCCTGCTCCTAAACCTCACGGGAGACATCTGTCCACGAGGCTAACCATAGCCCGTGCTTCTTGCCCCGCTTCTGTGCCAGGTAAGTTACGGGCTCACCATAGCCCGTGCTTCTTGCCCCGCTTCTGTGCCAGGTAAGTTACGGGCTCACCATAGCCCGTGCTTCTTGCCCCGCTTCTGTGCCAGGTAAGTTACGGGCTCACCATAGCCCGTGCTACTTGGAACTTGTTCCGAGTAGCTGAATCTATAACAACAACGTCCTAAACCTTTGTTGGGGCTTCCTGAGGTTGACCTAACAACCTCTTGTGGTGTCCGCTCCGTTCAGACTGCCCTGACCTTCCTCTCAACTACGCCAGCGGCCTTGCCAGATTCACGAAGCAGTTACGCAAGCACTTACGAACCTGTACATCTTTTCTCAATCTTTGGCGGCTTTGTTTAAAATTATTAAACAGTTAATGAGCTCCGAAGCATCAGGAGGCTGTTTATATCAATGACAACAGTTGATTGAAGGGAAGGGAAGGGAACTATCAGGGGGAAAGCGCCAAGTCATTACGACTATATAACACTTGGAAGGGTCAGGATAAGGATTTGGGATGGGAAGAGGGGAGAGGAATGGTGCCCAACCACTTGGACGGTCGGGGATTGAACGCCAACCTGCATGAAGCGAGACCGTCGCTCTACCGTCCAGCCCAAGTGGCTGGGTAACAGCTGATTGGGAACACACAGAAATCACAGTAGCGTGATGCATCACGCTGTTGTGATTTCTGTGGGCAATGAATTAAGGGCGAAGAGGGAGAACGGCCTATTGACATAGCTCGAGTGAAGGGAGGAGTTGTGTAAAACCCTGGTTTGTGTCTCGGAGAGGCTGCAGGATCCAGTAAGTTCAGTAGAACTTAGGTTTCAACTCTTTTGACCATGTCGTAGCTCAGTCGATAAAGGCAGCGTCTGGGATGATCTCGGACGTAGGTTCGAATCCTCGTCACCGCCCTTGTGGATTTGTTCAGTTGATTGGGAAGTTTTCATGCTTGTAAACTGTTTAATAAATGTAACCAAAGCCGTCAAAGATTGAGGAAAGATGTACACGTTCGCAAGTACTTGTGTAACTGCTTCCTGAATCTGGCCCCCAGGCCCTTGCCACACTAATTGCCCCAGTTCATTACAAAAGGCTAATTAAAGTACTCTCAGGCAATAATGAGGAATGAACCTTTACACACAAATGATGGATGATACACAGGCAAATTAACAAGGTAAGCTGCCAAGTGAACACTGAGAGTAAACATAATTTTCTACAATTGTGTAATTAGGATAATTGGCACTTACAACCGCATGGCCGACCAGTGATCTGACGCCACACGCTTGTCAACCCAACATGGAACCAACTCTATGATTAGTCATCAATCGGGATGATTGATGACGATGGTAACAACATGAATATATACAACAACTTCACTTCTCACATTACGTGACTTGAAGGAAGTCTCAAAGCTGCTCTAGGTCAGTGTGACCGTGACCACGTGGCTCTCACGAGACCACGTGGCCCTCACGAGACCACGTGGCCAACAGGGTTCGTATCCCTGCTACCATCACACTGGGTCGCAATTTTCTTGCAGATCAAAACTCCCAGCTCGCTCGCCCGCACGCGCATATAATATAGAAATACATTGCTCTCTCTGTAAGGATAGAATAATATATCTTCCCCTAAATCATCTGACTGTTACACAGTGCACCTTGGACACATTGTAGTGACCCTTGGACACATTGTAGTGACCCTTGGACACATTGTAGTGACCCTTGGACACATTGTAGTGACCCTTGGACACATTGTAGTGACCCTTGGACACATTGTAGTGACCCTTGGACACATTGTAGTGACCCTTGGACACATTGTAGTGACCCTTGGATACATTGTAGTGTCCCTTGGACACATTGTAGTGACCCTTGGACACATTGTAGTGACCCTTGGACACATTGTAGTGACCCTTGGACACATTGTAGTGACCCTTGGATACATTGTAGTGACCCTTGGACACATTGTAGTGACCCTTGGACACATTGTAGTGACCCTTGGACACATTGTAGTGACCCTTGGATACATTGTAGTGACCCTTGGATACATTGTAGTGACCCTTGGACACATTGTAGTGACCCTTGGACACATTGTAGTGACCCTTGGACACATTGTAGTGACCCTTGGATACAGTGTAGTGACCCTTGGACACATTGTAGTGACCCTTGGATACATTGTAGTGACCCTTGGACACATTGTAGTGACCCTTGTATACATTGCAGTGCTCCGTGGATACAAAGCAGTGCCCTCATTTATCATTCCAGCCTCATGCGCACACCAGAATGATATAGCAGAAAGAGTGCACAGTACACAGTACAATGGTTTGTCAGCAAGTTTTGAGAAGTAGCCTATCGGGTGTCTGTGACTCGCTAACAGCATTGTTATGCTATGATTACCACTGTGTGTCCAACGCATGATTGGATAGGACGAGAGGAAGCATTTACACAGTACTGTTAGCTGCAGTATGTGAGTACTTCTGCTTCAGACGAGAGCATGACCTGGGCAGCACCGTAACTGTGCCAGGTAAGTCAACTACGGGCTCACCATAGCCCGTGCTACTTGCCCAGCTCCTGTGCCAGGTAAGTTATGGGCTCACCATAGCCCGTGCTCAGGTCATTGGTCGACCAAGGATCGGTGACGTAGCAGTGACGTCATGACTCACATCACTTCGAAGGAGCCAATAGGAGCCTAGACATCGGCAAGCCAACATATCTATGATTGTCTAATACAGAGTGATGCGAGAACCATTCTAGTCAAACAGATTGTCCATGCATGAAATAGGTAGATGTTTTCTGATGGTCGATAATCATTATCGTCCTTCAACGATCTCCAGTCTCAGGTAAACTGATCGTTTCTTTGTGTATCATATATAATGATAGCGCCCAGGATCACGTTAGTTTTATCGATATTAAGGGAGTTAAGTAAGAAGTCGAACTGGTTGAGTTCCGTGTGTCGTTGGCCGGTTGGAATGCTTCCCCCCGTGTTCTATGTGGCGTCATCCACCCACACTCTCCACATGTCCCTACCTGTACTATGTAGCGTCATCCACCCACACTCTCCACATGTCCCTACCTGTACTATGTAGCGTCATCCACCCACACTCTCCACATGTCTCCACCTGTTCTATGTGGCGTCATCCACCCACACTCTCCACATGTCTCCACCTGTACTATGTGGCGTCATCCACCCACACTCTCCACATGTCTCCACTTGTACTATGAAGCGTCATCCATCCACACTCTCCACATGTCCCTACCTGTACTATGTGGCGTCATCCACCCACACTCTCCACATGTCTCCACTTGTACTATGAAGCGTCATCCACCCACACTCTCCACATGTCCCTACCTGTACTATGTGGCGTCATCCACCCACACTCTCCACATGTCCCTACCTGTACTATGTGGCGTCATCCACCCACACTCTCCACATGTCTCCACTTGTACTATGTGGCGTCATCCACCCACACTCTCCACATGTCCCTACCTGTACTATGTAGCGTCATCCACCCACACTCTCCACATGTCCCTACCTGTACTATGTGGCGTCATCCACCCACACTCTCCACATGTCCCTACCTGTACTATGTGGCGTCATCCACCCACACTCTCCACATGTCCCTACCTGTACTATGTAGCGTCATCCACCCACACTCTCCGCATGTCCCTACCTGTACTATGTGGCGTCATCCACCCACACTCTCCACATGTCCCTACCTGTACTATGTAGCGTCATCCACCCACACTCTCCACATGTCTCCACCTGTACCATATGGCGTCATCCACCCACACCCTCCACATGTTCCTACCTGTACCATGTAGCGGCGTCAATCATCCATACATACTCATATGTCCCTCAATACAAGGCAAGTTTTCTGTCTTGTATCGAGAAAAAACGAATAAAATTAGATTAGAAATTAGCTGAAGTTTGGTCCAGCTAACTGTTAAGTGCAAGCTCTCCGAGCACTGGGGGAAGGCTCAACAGACAAGGAGTGAAAGCAGAGAAGCTTATTATACAAAATAATCTCGATGTTATTAAAGCCAAAGGCCCTGGACAAGGTCTTATATACATTATATATTATATATATATATATATATATATATATATATATATATATATATCTATAGATATATTTAGATATATATATATATATCTATATATATATATATATCTAGATATATATATATCTATATATTATATCTCTATCTATTATATGATATATATATAATATATCTATATATTCTATATATTAATATATATATATATATATATATATATATATATATATATATCTATATATATATATATATATATATATAGATATAAGTGACAGGGGGGACAGTGTAGATCCCTTGCTATAGATTATAATTAACTGGAAAAGGGAAAGCTACCAGACCGCTGGAAAATGGCTACTGTAATATAAATAAACAGGAAAAGGTGGAACACCAGAATCAGTGAACAACAGACCAGAAGCACTAACAACTTTTATTGGAAATTACCAAAGGAACAACTGGAGCACTGAGAACAGCTGAACTTTGTCTCTAAACACGAGCATTCAGTGTAAATAAATTTAGTTTAGCAAACTTATTTGTTAAACTAATAATAATTAGTTTTTTCTTCCCCAATAAATTTGCAGAAATCCAACCATAGAGAAAGGGATAGATAGATTGCATATTACTTGAGTGTTTGAGTGAATTTGATATTGCAAGACTGAAGACCCATTTTATGAGCTAGGAAAATTTGTTTTAGTATCTGAAAGAATTCTTAGCGCTTTCCCACACTGGGTTTCTTACTTAAATGTTCCTCATGAGGAAGGCAGAAGATCATATTGAAAGGAAGGAGATCAGAATGATGAGAGTGAAGCAATACAATGGTTGGTACTGGTGAAAATCTTGTTCCTAGTATATCAACTGGCGAGGGGAAGGTGGGCTCCTTTATATCAATGATAGCCAACGATGCCACTCTAACAAGAACAATGAGAACAGAGACGGACTGTTCTAGCCTTCAAAAGGGCGTTAGCACGCTCCAGACGTGGTCTGGAAAATGGTTAATAGACTTTAACCCAGCCAGCTGCAAAGTTATTAGGGGTTATGAACTGGAGTAAGCCGACCCGTGCAACAGTAAAGAATGATTGGAAGAAAGGTTCCTGCATCAGGGAAGGGTATATTCACGGGCCCAGACATAACCCTACAAATTAATGCCAGAAGCACGAATGAGCAGACGACCATCAACAGAAGATATAAAACTGGCCAACAACCTTGTAACCTTCAGAAAAAATATTATCCTTCTAATTCTTATACAAAATCTATGTGAGACCTACACTTGGGTATGCAGTGCCAGCATGGAGCCCCACTTTCAAAAGCACAAACAAAAAACTAATGCAAGAATATTAGGAACTTGAGAGACATGATCAAATCAGATATGATACTAAGGGAAACTGAAAATGTCGAGAAATAAGCTAGGAACAGCAGAACGTGCTAATATAAATAAATATGAACCACAGACAACTCAGAAATAAATTTTTAGTGTTAGAGATGGAAATAAGTTGAATTGACAATACGAGGAAGTAGCTAAGCAAACTCTATGCACAGTTAAAAATGTAAATATAATAACAGAAGCAAGAAAATTGCTCCATTGCATGAAAATATATGATTTTCCTATGTAGAGAGCGGGTAGGTTTTTTTATGAATACTTTTGCGCGGGCCCTAAGCCTCTGGCTGGCCCACTAAGTGTCACTGGTGTTCGACTATACAAACACATTTAGGCGAATGTGTTTGTCGACAAGGTTCTTACCTCGACTAGGTTAGTACCTAGTCGAGTACTGATCAGTAAAGCTTCCCATAGATAGTGTTCATACCTATGAAATGTCGACGACAAAGAATTGAAAATAAAGATAATTTAAAGATATCTAACAAGTTCCAGGATAGATGATGTCTGAGAGAGTGAGAGGACGGCCAAGAGGATGCACCCGACTAGACCCCACGACCGCATCTCGGTCCAAAAACTGAGTATGAACTGAGAGTAGCAAAAGAGAAATGAACACGAGGAGAAAGCCAAGCCTTTTGGAAGCACTTTTCAAAAGTTTCGAGATGAGAGGATTCAAAGACTAGGGAGTCACAGCCCCACCAGGAATATCAATATGGTTGGAGAAGCTCTGGAGTCCACAGTTAAAGACGAAAGTTAGATTCATTCCACCACGCACAGTGGCGAAGCCTTATCTTCTATCTGGTACGAATCTGAGAGGCGATATTAGAAAGTGCTAAGATGAATCCAGTGTCAGTGAGGAGTTGAATTCAAGTACAGGTGATGAGGTATTTAGAGAAAACCGGGCATCATGTCGGCGAGATAATGAGACGGATGAGTGATGCTGCACAAGGCTAGCAGGGAAAAGTTGAGTCCTTAGAGACGTGATAGTGCAGGAGAGAAGATGCGCTTGTGGGAAGAAGCATATAAGAATACCTATTGATATGTCTAGCATACTTTTACTTTATACAGGTTTAGTATATATATCTAATTTATATGTCAAATATAAATGTGTAGCATGTGCAAGAACAAAAACGCAAAAAAACACTAATTTAATTATTCGTAAGTATCCACTTAAGAAAATGAAACGAAAATTTCCGAGCGTTTTCGTGCTTCAACACATTTTCAAGGAATAACAGACAGAAAGAGTGATTGATGAATGATAAAAGTGACATGACTGATTGAGGAATGGCCCTCTCCTAATTCTTGGAATGTACTGCACATACATCTAATCTTTACATAATCTACCTATCACAAATCTTATCAATTATAAAGCTATCTAACTTCTACAGTTTTGGATTAAATCTTTCAATATCATCTACTTAAAGGCAGAGATGGGGAGAATATGTATGTGGGAGGAGGGAATATGGGGAGTAAGTGCTTCGGGAGAAACAGTGAGGGGTGTGTGGGGAGACAGAGAGGGTGTGTGGGGAGACAGAGAGGGTGTGTGGGGAGACAGAGAGGGTGTGTGGGGAGACAGAGAGGGTGTGTGGAGGCAGCGAAGGTTAATGTGTGGATGACATAATGAGGGTATGTATTCACCTAGTTGTGCTTTCGGGGGGGGGGGGATGTCGACAATCACAGGATAAGACTGATAGACAAAGAAGTCAACGACATCATCAGGAGGAGCCTCGCCACGGCCCGCTGCCCAGCACAAAGAGAACCACACCTATTCCGACCCAACGAACCTCAGAAGCCCCCAGATGGGGTCACCTTGCTTCCTTAGAAGGATGGTAAGCAAGTGTTGTGGGACTACACATGCGCTTCCACACTGGCCAGTACCTACCTCCACTACAGCACAAGCGAAGGGGGCGGAGCTACTTCTTTCAGGGAAACGCAGAAAACCATCAAATACAGAGGTCTGGCACACTGCTACAGCTTTGTTCTGATCGATTCGGAGACCCTCGGTTCGTGAGGATAATGTGCATTGAAGTTCCCAAAGAAATTAGGCAACAAATTCATCGGCGTTAAAAAAGATCAGAGAGCGAAAGGCTTCTTGTTCCAGCTCCTAAGTGTCGCGATTCAGAGGGGAAATGCCTGTGGCATTTTGGGCACGAGTCTAACTTCAGAAGAATTAGAAGGGGTGTTTGACTTGCAACAATGATCAATTGCTTCCCCTAGCACTCCTCAACACCCCCCCAGCAGCTCGTAGCTTCCACTAGCACTCCTCAACTCCTTGTAAATTCAAGGCCTAGGTTTCAAGGCCTTGAAACTTTTTTATATACATGTATTGTTTAGCTACGAAAATACTGTTGGTAAACTATTAGTTAGAAACAGCCCTCGTAGTGATAATTGTGTCATGTATAAAATACCTTGTAAAGACTGTAATAAGTTCTATGTTGGGCAAACATCAAAAGATTTGAAATGTAGAATATCGCAACATAAATACTCTGTAAGACATGGCCAATTGTCTAATGCTTTGTTTGTTTATTTGTCAGAAAATGCTCACCAAAATGATTGGGAGATGGCTTCTTCAATAACGAATTGTAAAAGTGCTTATAACAGGAACATAATTGAATCTGCTTTAATACAGATTACAAAAGAATGTAATTTGAACATTAGCAGTGGTTTATATAACTTAGATCCATTTTTGATAGATCAATTGAAGGGCGATTTGAGTAGGATCATTGATACACATTTGTCTCACTAATTCATTGTAAATATTTACTATCATATGCTATTATTATCCATGTGTGGGCCTATTGGTGGGTATAAATAGGAGCTGCCTAGCATGGGACAAAAGGCCTTCTGCAGTTCTTATGCGGCTCTTATTTGTATCCACCTAATTCCCATTTATTTTTCATTGTACCTCACCTCACTTCAGCTCTCTCTCCTCTCTATATATATGTCCAATACTTGACTTGTAAATCACGGGAGATATCTCCTGTCCACGAGGCTAACCATAGCCCGTGCTTCTTGCTCCGCTCCTGTGCCAGGTAAGTTACGGGCTCACCATAGCCCGTGTTACTTGGAACTTGTTCCGAGTAGCTGAATCTATAACAACAACAGACTTGTAAATCACCGGAGACATCTCCCGTCACGCAGGGTGCAGTTGCACCTCCACAGATCTCACGTACCAGTATCAGCTCTTGATACTGGTAATGGCTCAAAAGGGCCACCACTTACGGGCTATTCGTGCCCGTCCCACCTCTTGGGTGGCTTAATCTTTATCAATCAATCATTCGACTTGTAAATCATTCTTTCTGAAGATGTATTAATATACGAAAGTACTTAAGGAAATTCCTGTTTCAATTCTTCCTCCGTGGAAGAATTGAAACAATTGACACTGTCATATATTTAAATAAATAAAAATGGAAATGTTCGTTTGTGCATGATCGCTAATCTCCGGAAGTGCTTCACCGATTGCTTTTAAATTTTCACACAACGTTCCATTCGCATCCGAGCAGGTTTTTATATACATACTATATAGATGTCACGTCTTTGACGGTAAAATAAATGCTTTCTGAAAAACTATTTTTTATGTGAGGGAAATCTTCCAAACCTCTTTACCGATTGCTTTGAAATTTTAATACAACGTTGCATTCGAAAAGGCGCGTCTTTTTATATATTTACAATATACATGCAACATCTGTGACAGGAAAAAAACATGTTTTTTTTTAAACAGTGCCATCTGTTGGACGCTATACTAAATATGTTACTATTCCATTTCAATGTTTCTGATTACATTGATAAATTGAATTTTNCAAATATTTAAAAATAAATCTGGACATCAACTCCCATAACAGAACAACTAGCAAATAAGATGTGGATTTATCATTGTCTTTACAGTGTGAAGACAAAGAATTTTTGCAGTGTTAGTGTGGATCAAGGCTTGGAGATGATCTTCAACAAGCCAGTGTTAGTGTGGATCAAGACTTGGAGATGTGCTTCATCAAGTCAGTGTTAGTGTGGATCAAGACTTGGAGATGTGCTTCATCAAGCCAGTGTTAGTGTGGATCAAGGCTTGGAGATGATCTTCAACAAGCCAGTGTTAGTGTGGATCAAGGCTTGGAGATGATCTTCAACAAGCCAGTGTTAGTGTGGATCAAGGCTTGGAGATGATCTTCAACAAGCCAGTGTTAGTGTGGATCAAGGCTTGGAGATGATCTTCAACAAGCCAGTGTTAGTGTGGATCAAGGCTTGGAGATGTGCTTCATCAAGCCAGTGTTAGTGTGGATCAAGGCTTGGAGATGATCTTCAACAAGCCAGTGTTAGTGTGGATCAAGACTTGGAGATGTGCTTCAACAAGCCAGTGTTAGTGTGGATGAGCAATATTGATAGCTGTGACCATCTTTTCTTTTGGGATAGGACCAAGTTATTTACATTACAACAGGAAAACACTTGCCAGTAGAGGAGGCTAAGTTTAAACTAACATGCATTACTGAGGGACGAAAGGAATATGATAAATTCCTTAATCAAGTCTACATGCAGAAGTAACTGCTTCATCCTTTGCCAAAGCAAAAAAGGCTTTTAAGGGAACACCTGATACAAAAGTCTTGATAAAGCCAGATGAAAGTTCTCATGCTCAAAGATAATTTAAATAGAGATTGTGGTTGATTGAGAGAGAGAGAGAGAGAGAGAGAGAGAGAGAGAGAGAGAGAGAGAGAGAGAGAGAGAGAGAGAGAGAGAGAGAGAGAGAGAGAGAGAGAGAGAGGGGAGAGACAGACAGACAGACAGACAGACAGACAGACAGACAGACAGACAGACAGACAGGCAGGCAGGCAGACAGACAGACAGACAGACAGACAGACAGACAGACAGACAGACAGACAGGCAGGCAGGCAGACAGACAGACAGACAGACAGACAGACAGACAGACAGACAGGCAGGCAGGCAGACAGACAGACAGACAGACAGACAGACAGACAGGCAGGCAGGCAGACAGACAGACAGACAGACAGACAGACAGACAGACAGACAGACAGACAGAGACCCGGGAACCAGGGTTAAGGATCAACACATACTGACATTTATCTTGGTTTGTGAGACAGACCAAACCTACCCGAGCCTGATGCTCCTGCAGCCAGATCTGGAGAGCCAGCTGCTGCTGTGTAGCTGATACTGTCAGCTGAGGAGAGCCAGCTGCTGCTGTGTAGCCGGTACTGTCAGCTGAGGAGAGCCAGCTGCTGCAGTGTAGGTGATACTGTCAGCTGAGGAGAGCCAGCTGCTGCTGTGTAGCCGGTACTGTCAGCTGAGGAGAGCCAGCTGCTGCTGTGTAGCTGATACTGTCAGCTGAGGAGAGCCAGCTGCTGCTGTGTTGCTGATACTGTCAGCTGAGGAGAGCCAGCTGCTGCTGTGTAGCTGATACTGTCAGCTGAGGAGAGCCAGCTGCTGCTTTGTAGCTGATACTGTCAGCTGAGGAGAGCCAGCTGCTGCTGTGTAGCCGGTACTGTCAGCTGAGGAGAGCCAGCTGCTGCTGTGTAGCTGATACTGTCAGCTGAGGAGAGCCAGCTGCTGCTGTGTAGCTGATACTGTCAGCTGAGGAGAGCCAGCTGCTGCTGTGTAGCTGATACTGTCAGCTGAGGAGAGCCAGCTGCTGCTGTGTAGCTGATACTGTCAGCTGAGGAGAGCCAGCTGCTGCTGTGTAGCCGGTACTGTCAGCTGAGGAGAGCCAGCTGCTGCTGTGTAGCCGGTACTGTCAGCTGAGAAGAGCCAGCTGCTGCTGTGTAGCCGATACTGTCAGCTGAGGAGAGGAAGCTGCTGCTGTGTAGCCGGTACTGTCAGCTGAGGAGAGCCAGCTGCTGCTGTGTGGGGGTGAACCATGGTTAATCTTGCTGTGGTGCTCCTGTTATAACTTTGTGTTGCTGTTAATCCACCTTCTGGTCAGAATTTTGGTGAGGGTGTTACTGCTGTATTGATACTGTGAAGCTGTGTTACAGTAGTGTTGTGTGTGTTGGTGATACACAACCGTTTTATGACAGAAATATTCTCATGTTAATGAATTATTTTGTCTTCTGTGGTCGCTGTATTTGTCTATTATTTTGGTGATTTTTGTCAGGATGTCTCTGGTGATGAATAATAATAATCGCCAAATACGTCGACAATAAAAAACTAGACATTAGCGAGAAGCTCAGATTTCTTAAAGACTGTCTTGTTGAGCAAGTTGTCCCTCTTTCTTTATCTCACTTTCTCCGGTTCAACACTTCGGGATCTCCTTTTTCTGAACATGCCCGCCTTCTTCTTCAAGAACTTATTCACGCCACCTCCTTGCAAGTTGACGAGGCTTTTCTAGCTGTTCGTCAACATCAACGCTTTCTGTCCTCTTGTCTTCCCAGTGATCTATGCAATATCATATTTCCAATTGCATTTGACACTGCTCACGTCTCCTTTTCCCACCACTCCTCCACACTACACAACAAACTTCAACGCCTGATCTCCAACAGTCCTTGGGCCAAATACTCTCTCTCTGACTGTGTTACCAACCTTTCATCCTAGCCTCTTTCTAAGCACCAGCAAGAACTTCTTACCTTTGGTCTTTCCTTTGATACTTCCCCTGGCCCAAGCTGTGGCATTGATCTCATTTGTTCCTTTGACAAGTTTGTCAATTCTAACTGTAGTACTCTTTCGGACCTGTGTGCCTTTAGAGGGGCCCTTATCCCCGTTCTTGACAGTCTGTTTTCTAAAAATCTCCACCTTCCTCGTCGCTTCCAGCTTGCCCTTGCCTCCCTAAAATCTAACAACCCTTTTCTTATCCTTCCTTCCGACAAAGGCAATTCGGTGGTTGTCCTTGACCGTGAGGACTACCTCCGAAAAGCAGATGTCTTGCTCTCTGACTCTCGCACTTATGCTCCTCTGACTTCTAACCCTTTGGATCGCCTCAAAACTTCCTTTAACCGCAAACTAAGACAGCTCTCTAGTCTTTGCCCTCCTGACTTTGACCTCATTAAACGTTTCCGTGTCATCTGCCCTTCTCTTCCTTATTTCTATGGTCTTCCTAAGACTCATAAACCTGGTGTTCCTCTTCGTCCTATCATTTCTTCACGGGGCTCTGTCAGCTATCCTCTTGCCTCCTGGCTCGCTAAAACCCTGACGCCTTACCTTGGCACTTTTTCCCCTGCCCACCTTCGTCACTCTCAGGACTTCATAGAAAGACTGTGCCTGCAATCCTTTGTAAGATGCTTAGTCTTAATGTCGACTCTCTGTTCATTAATGTTCCCCTCGATAACGTTCTCTCTTTCCTTAGGCAGAAGGCGTCTGAGGGCCTTCTTCCTCTCCCACTGACGTTTTCCTCGAACTCATTAGACTCTGTGTTGACTCTTTTTCTTTCAACGGTAAATATTACACTCAAACTTTCGGTGTCTCTATGGGTTTCCCTCTCTCCCCTGTTCTTGCTAATTTCTACATGGAATACTTCGAAACTATTCTTCTTCCCACTATTGATACTCGTCCCTCTCTTTGGCTTCGCTATGTTGATGGCATTTTTGCTTTATGGCCTCATGACCTTAGTCTTTTCCAGCCATTCCTCTCCTCTCTTAACAATCTGGCTCCTGCCATCCATTTCAAAGTTGAATGGGAATCTAATTTCCTCCTTCCTTTTCTTGATGTTCATGTTCACAGCTCTGTGTCTGGGTTCTCTTTCTCTGTCTACCGTAAACCCATGCATAGTGGCATGTACATTCACTTCTTTTCCTACCATCCTCCTTCTGTTAAGAAAAGTGTCCTCGTCTCTCTCTTCCTCCGCGCTCTACGCATCAGCGACCCTCAGTTTCTTGATTCTGAAATTGCCTTTTTCTACAAATCATTCTCTCGCCTTGGTTACCCTTTGCATTTCATCAACTCTGCCTACTCTCAAGCTAAACGAAATTTCTTTCATCCTCAACCTGCTTCCAACACTAGTAGCACTGTACTATGCCTTCCCTTCATATCTGAACTCAAAACTTTACCAATACCTTTCGTCCTCTTGACATTAAACTCGCCTTTCGACAAACTAACACACTTCGTAGCAATCTAGTTCACACTGCTCCTCCTGCTTCTAATGCTGCTGGTGTCTACTCTATTTCCTGTTCGTCTTGTCCTCTCCAATACTTTGGCGAAACTGGCCGTACACTGAATGACAGACTTAAAGAACACAAGAGAAGTGTTAAGTCTGCAGACACTAACAATGCTCTCTTCTGTCATGTGAGGGATTCCAATCATCCTATTGATTGGTCTTCCTCCAAAATAATCTTTCTTGCCTCTACTCTACACAGACGCCGTCTTGTTGAATTGGCTCTCATACACAATGTACCCAACATGAACTTGAGTCCTGGCTTTGTTGCTGTGGACTATTCCCTTTCACAGTACATACTCAAATGCTCTAATCTTTCTAACAAACGTGACTTAACATAAGTTTACCCATCCATTTATCTTTCTTTCTCTTTCCTTTTCTTTCTCTATTCTCTCTTTTTCTGTTCATTGTCTTCTACATTCCCTTGCTATCCTCTTCTTATTCCTATTACTATCTCCTTCTCATTCGGTGGTTATAACAGGAGCTGCCTCGTATGGGCCAATAGGCCTTCTGCAGCTCTTATTATTATTACTATCCCCTCTACTACACCTTACTTTGCTCCTCACCTCTCTCTTGCCTATTTATTGCCTGTCTCTACTTCCTCATCATACGAGGCTCACCATAGCCCGTGCTTCTTGCCCCCGCTCCTGTGCCAGGTAAGTTACGGGCTCACCATAGCCCGTGCTACTTGGAACTTGTTCCGAGTAGCTGAATCTATAACAACAACAAACATTCCTCATCATAACGGGAGACATCTCCCATCACGCAGGGTGCAGTCGCGCCTCCACAGATCTCCAGCATCAGCTCTTGATACTAGTAATGACTCAAAAGGGCCACCACTTACGGGCTATTCATGCCCGTGCCACCTTTTGGGTGTTTTAATCTTCATCAATCAATCTTCCTCATCACTATCGACTTGAGAATGGTCCAGGACAGACCGAAACGTCGTCGTCCCGTCACCTTCTAGTGTGTGGTCTGGTCAACATACTTTAGCCACGTTATTGTGACTCATCGCCTGCAAAGACATTAGCGAGGTATTGTATATCAATCACGCTATCTATCACCAACCAACATCAACCACGCTATCTATCACCAACCAACATCAACCACACTATCTATCACCAACCAACATCAACCACACTATCTATCACCAACCAACATCAACCACACTATCTATCACCAACCAACATCAACCACACTATCTATCACCAACCAACATCAACCACACTATCTATCACCAACCAACTTACATCAAGTTACACTCTTCGAGAACACGACGAAACATATACTGCCCCCACCCATCTTGGAAACATAGGAGGTTGGTAAGTTACATAAGTAAGGTGTTTCACTTGCACCTTACTTGTGCTCTTGGATTCACTTTACAAAGGCGAATCCAGCAGCACAACACACTACGGGCTCACCATAGCCCGTGCTACTTGGGACTATGTTAGAGGTAGCGAATCTTTAACAACAACAACAAGCAGCACAAGAAGTTGTAAGTAACTACTCATGTCCGCGCCATCTCTTGTGGTGGCACGTCTTTATCATCATTAACTGGTAACCATTTGAACTCTGCCTTTGATAATGCTAACAAGGGTTATCTTGAGATGATTTCGAGGCTTTAGTGTCCCCGCGGCCCGGTCCTCGACCAGGCCTCCACCCCCCAGGAAGCAGCCCGTGACAGCTGACTAACACCCAGGTACCTATTTGACTGCTAGGTAACAGGGGCATAGGGTGAAAGAAACTTTGCCCATTGTTTCTCGCCGGCGCCCGGGATCGAACCCGGGACCACAGGATCACAAGCCCAGCGTGCTGTCCGCTCGGCCGACCGGCTCCCCTGGGTTAACGAAACTCATGTCTTAGCGTCAAACCAAATCAAATTAGAAAAAGAACTTTAGAGAGTTAATTTTCCATCTTCCTTTTAAAGTGACTAAAACATATGAGATGTTTTGTATAAAACATACGAAATGTCATGACATCACAATGGCGTGATGTATCAGTGAAATTCATTTTGAGGCACTGAAGTGATTTTTTGAGATATATACAAGAGTTGTTACATTCTTGTACAGCCACTAGTACGCGTAGCGTTTCGGGCAGGTCCCTGGAATACGATCCCCGCCGCGAAGAATCGTTTTTTCATCCAAGTACACATTTTACTGTTGCGTTAAACAGAGGCTACAGTTAAGGATTTGCGCTCAGTAAATCCTCCCGGCCAGGATACGAACCCAGGACATAGCGCTCGCGGAACGCCAGGCGAGTGTCTTACCACTACACCACGGAGACTGACTTGAACCAGCGTCCTGATGATTCGCATACGCCCTACTCAGATGAGACTCTGACTGGGACTTAAGAGAATGAACACCATTACCGCAGGCGACAGTGTGGTCGGGTCGATTCTAAAACCTTGGTTGGACTCCGGTTTGGGGCCTCCAGAACCTCGCAGTGAATTCAGAGAGTTCACTGTATAAAAGTTTTTCACGTTCAAGGTGCCGGCCTCGCTCTTGTAGTACATGGAGATCTTTATTCTCTGGTTAGTTCAGGTAGGTGTCTTCCCTCCCTTTCTGTTGATGACTACTTTCACGGTTCTTTCCTCCGTCTTCTGGACGTTTGACACGAAGTTGCTGCAGAAGAGCTTAATAGGTTGGGTAGATCCTATTAGTGATGATCTCTGCATCGGAGACAAGGTTCTGGTCCACCATTATAATGATCATTTTAAATAACAGTTAGAGTATCTATTGTGGGCAAGGATTCGCTTTTCCTCTCTGAGTTTCTCGTGCTGACACACACAGCTCCAGTTGGAAGGAGGATGAAAAGGAACTCTGTAGAGAGAAGGCGCCTTTGTCAACAACGGATACTCCAACAGTCATGTTGAAGTGATCATTAAAATGAAGGTGAACCCCTTATGAAGAGGACAATACTCAGAATCTTGAAGAGAAGCCTTTGTCAAGGCCTTTGTCAAGGCCTTTGTCAACTGTGTACTGGACCACGTGTGTGCCAGTGTAGCCCTTGAAGGATTACATGAAACACACGAGCCGGGTCAGGTACGGTAATTATCTCGATAAGGAGCTTAGCCGGGATTACTGTTTAGCACATAGAAGGGATACAAGAGCAGCCTAGGATGTGGGGTATGAGAACGGGGTAATGGAATGACGCCCAATCGCTCGCTCGGGGGATCGAACTCCGATCTGCAGTAAGACACGCCGGTGCACCGCCCAGTGCTAATGCAATATCAGAAAGGAAGTAAGTATGTTTAGCTGTCATTGTTAAGGAAAAGTCTGATGAAGTCAAGAGAGGATCTCCGGGAGAATGTAGCAGGATTTAACCTCAACATTTATTATGAAATACTACGAATATTGGGGAAATATTTCATAATACAAATTTACTTCGCTACCTTATAATCATTTAAACATGAAGATTTTTAAATATAATATTTACATCATATATCTATACGTTCTAATATAATTTGCCTAATATATATTTTATTTAGGATTTATTTAGTTAGGAATATATTAAAATATATGAATTTGTCACTGACACTGGCAATATAATTTCGGGAAATGCATTAAGCAAACGCCATCTTCCTGCATGGCAGTGTTTTAATTGCAGCAATATCCATGACTAACTGCTGTAGGCGACGATAACGACATGGTTATGACTATAATGGCTTCTGGACTGTTAAGTGGCAAGGCTTCCACTCTGGTGTGGTACGTCACAGTCAGGCCAGGGTAGCCAACCAAGGCCGGACGGTAGAGCGACGGTCTCGCTTCATGCAGGTCAGAGTTCAATCCCCCGAGACCATCCAAAGAGTTGGGCACCATTCGTTCCCTCCGTCCCATCCCAATCCTTATCCTGACGTTGTGTTTGTATAGATTCAGCTACTCGGAACAAGTTCCAAGTAGCACTGGCTATGGTGAGCCCGTTAAGTTACCTGGCACAGGAGCGGGCAAGAGCACGGTTCTATGGTGAGCCTCGTGGGTGAGATGTCTCCCGTGTGTACCACTGTGACAAAGACCGACTTAATGTGACGCTGAACGAGAAAGGAGGGAAAACTATGAGGAGAAAGCGCCAAGCCATTACGACTACATAGTGCTTGTTAGAGATCAGGATTTGGGATGGGATCTGGAATGGTGTTCAATCACTTGGACGGTTGTGGGAAATCTGCCGGTGATTACTTTATTTCAATTCTTAATTAATTTAAAGTAGACTGTATTGTAATTTTATTTATTAACTAGCTGTGGTCGGGGGGTGGGTGGGGGGGGGGGTTGGGGGAGGGGGGGGGGAGGGGAGGGTTGCTGTGGCTCAGCAATCCTCCCCCGGCCCCTCGTCCTCCTCACCATTCCCTACTTCCTCCTCGTCCAATGCATTGTCGTATGTTCCCATCCGACCACTTGGGAACGGACGGATGGGAACATTTGATGTTCCCATCAGAAAAATGGGAACATCAAATGATCTGATGTTCCCATCAGAAAAATGGGAACATCAAATGATCTGATGTTCCCATCACTGAAAATTAAGAAAAACAGTTAAAAAAGAAATGAAAAATTAGAAAAAAAATTATACTCACGAAATAAACAGTATGGTAAACAACACAGTTCAGTTCCAACGCCATGTCACACAAAATAATTAAATCAAAATGAAATAATTTTGTATTTATGAGAATTCAATTTATCAATGCCGTCAGAAAAAAATAAATGGAATCGTAGCATATTTAGTGTAGCGTGTGTTTCATTTACATTCAATAGATGTTCCTGTTTTTTCGAAAAAGACATATTTTACTTGTCACAGATGTGGGATGTATATAGTAGGTATATAAAAACATGCACGTATTCCAATGCAACGTTGTGTCAAAATTTCAAAGCAATCTGTAAAAGGGTTTCGGAGATCTCCTTCACATGAAAAACACAGTTTTTAAAAGAAAAAAACATGCTTGTATCTGTCACAGACGTGACAGCTGTATAATATATAAAAAACACGTTCGTATGTGATTGGAACGTTGTGTCAAAATTTCCAAGCAATCGATGAAGAACTTTTGGAGATTAGCGATTTTGAACAAACGAACATTTACATTTTTATTTATATAGATTATTCATAACTTGGGAGTGGACTGTACGTTTAATTTATTATCACAAGTAAAAATTTCTTTCACATAAAATGGAGGCGTTATAATTATGAAGTTTGATTATACCGTAATTAAACGTTTAACATTATTAAGTTCACTAAACCATAATTAAAAGGTTTGTGTACTTAGTATGACTGAATTATTTGTCCGACGAGAAGGCTTCGACATTCATCATGACACCGGTGTAGAACACGTGAGTAAGCGCGCCAGACACGTGGTCACGGCGTGGTTACGTGAGTAGGCGAGCCAGACACGTGGTCACGGCGTGGTTACGTGAGTAGGCGAGCCAGACACGTGGTCACGGCGTGGTTACGTCAGTAGGCGAGCCAGACACGTGGTCACGGCGTGGTTACGTACAGGATGTAACAAGATCGGTCACGTGGTCTCACGTCCCTGGGCCACACTCCACAATAGTAACTCCACGTCACAGTTTACCTACCAACGAGTTACACCGTAAAATATTACACACAAAGTATTCAATTTATATATGAATAGATTCAATTCTGAAATAAAGGATGATATTAAATTAGCTCACCCTTGGATGATATTTATTATACGGCATCACCGCAACATATATTAATAAATGATAGAGCTTGAGAATAACTCACAACTCCTCGAGAATAACTTGCAGTCGACCAATACTCGGGATGACAACACGACACGTTTTACCGTCCCAGGTTTACAATGGTTACTCCTCTCTCTAGCTTTCCACATCTGCATCCACTCCACCAACCGTCCTTTTAAAAATAACGTCACTTTTCGCTCGTCTCCTCCTCTTAAAAATAACGTCACTTTTGGCTGGTATGCGCGCTATGGCCAAAAGTGGACGTAATTTGAAATGAAATCGACTCACAAAAGTGACGTACTGTCCCATTTCCTGTTTGAGTCGTCCGGCTTACTCGGAACAACCCGTCCTCGCAAATTCGAGATAAGTCAATATTGACTTATTAGTTACGTGCATAGGTGACATACTAAACATAATAGTTTCCCTTGAAAAGCTTCATAGAAAACACCGACCTTACCTAACCTACTTAGTATGTTAAGATAAGCATCTTATTGCTTCGTAATTACAATTATTACCTAACCTATACCTATAATAGGTTAAGTAACAATTGTAATTACGAAGCTATAAGATGCTTATTTTAACATACTAAGTAGGTTAGGTAAGGTCGGTGTTTTCTATGAAGCTTTTCAAGGGAAACTATTATGTTTAGTACGTCACCTATGCACGTAACTAATAAGTCAATATTGACTATACGAATTTGCGAGGACGGGTTGCAGAAAGGATAGGAGAGGAAACTTTCAATTAACGTTTTTCATAAATTTTTGAAACTTTATGGGAATTTCCTACCCACCAAACCTACCAGAGTACCCTTAATTTACTGTTGTTAAAAAAAAATCCCAAATTTATTTTCATTTTTTTTTCATTTTCAAATTACGTCCACTTTCGGCCATACGGATGAACGGTCAAAAGCGACGTTATTTTTAAGAGGACAGGTTGCTGAAGTGGAAAGAGTGTTTATATTTCATTTATTTTAGTACTGATAATCGAATTCGATCCAATAAAATGTTTTTTTATGATGTTTGTAGTCCAGATACCTTTTTTTAATTAATTTACAAGATTATTAGCTGGTGAAGTTAATTTTGGTGTTGCGGCTATGTAATTCTCATTTTCTAGGGAATTGCTACGTATGTCTTTCTCTGAATAAGCAACTAAAATTTTTAATTAATACAAAATCAGCAGGAATATTATTTTCTAAATATTGTATTAGAATTTTGTAAATATTGTCGGAAATTTCCCATAACGGTCGGGGATTGAACTCCGACCTGATGTTAACTTGTTCTCACAACGCTTAAAGTGTGTATGTTTCAATTTGCTGAAGGTTGAATTTTTAATTAGTGTGACCTGGCTTCCGGTGTCCACAACTACCGTCAACCTCAAACCATCACCTCACCTCAAAGCAGATCTCCCATCGTGAACGCTGACCTGTCCTGGGTCTTCATTAACACGTGCACTTATGTACCTGAAATGATTTCAATTGTAACAGTTTGGGGTGTTAATTGACTGGTAACCCGTCAGGCTGTAATAATTGTTAAATATCTCCCCAGCAAATGTTGAGTCTGCCTTTGAAGAAGAGACGGTCAAGCCAGTTTACAGCGGGACGGGGAAGGAATGAGAGATGTTAAGTATATCCCAACAAATCTTTACAGCACCGGATGGTAGCTAACATTACTCAACAACAAAAATTAACGCCGCCACCACTTCTGAGTTCTGGGTAATTAATTGACTCAGGAGAAAACCATTTAATTAGTACAGAGTATCCGGGAAATTCGATATTTAAATATGTAGTGGGGAATGGAATAATTTTATAAGTACATAATTCAAGACAAGGGGAATATATTGACTCGTAAGATCATATATTGACTCTTAAGATACTCGAAGATCGCAAGTAATGTCCAAACAACTCAGGGTCTATGACNTCCAATGGTGTGTGTGTGCTTGTGTGTGGGTTGTGTGTGTGTGTTGTGTGTGTACTCACCTAGTTGTACTCACCTAGTTGTGCTTGCGGGGGTTGAGCTCTGGCTCTTTGGTCCCGCCTCTCAACCGTCAATCAACAGGTGTACAGTTTCCTGAGCCTATTGGGCTCTATCATATCTACACTTGAAACTGTGTATGGAGTCAGCCTCCACCACATCGCTTCCTAATGCATTCCATTTGTCAACCACTCTGACACTAAAAAAGTTCTTTCTAATATCTCTGTGGCTCATTTGGCACTCAGTTTCCACCTGTGTCCCCTAGTGCGTGTGCCCCTTGTGTTAAACAGCCTGTCTTTATCAACCCTGTCGATTCCCCTGAGAATCTTGAATGTGGTGATCATGTCCCCCCTAACTCTTCTGTCTTCCAACGAAGTGAGGTTTAATTCCCGTAGTCGCTCCTCGTAGCTCATACCTCTCAGCTCGGGTACTAGTCTGGTGGCAAACCTTTGAACCTTTTCCAGTTTAGTCTTATGCTTGACTAGATAGGGACTCCATGCTGGAGCCGCATACTCCAGGATTGGTCTGACATATGTGGTATATAATGTTCTGAAAGATTCCTTACACAAGTTTCTAAAGGCCGTTCTTATGTTAGCCAACCTGGCATATGCTGCTGATGTTATCCTCTTGATATGAGCTTCAGGGGACAGGTCTGGCGTGATATCAACCCCCAGGTCTTTCTCTCTCTCTGACTCTTGAAGTATTTCATCTCCCAAATGATACCTTGTATCTGGTCTCCTGCTTCCTACCCCTATCTTCATTACATTACATTTGCTTGGGTTAAACTCTAACAGCCATTTGTTCGACCATTCCTGCAGCTTGTCCAGGTCTTCTTGAAGCCTCAAGCTGTCCTCCTCTGTCTTAATCCTTCTCATAATTTTGGCGTCGTCAGCAAACATTGAGAGGAATGAGTCTATACCCTCTGGGAGATCATTTACGTATATCAGAAACAGGATAGGTCCAAGTACAGAGCCCTGTGGGACTCCACTGGTGACTTCACGCCAGTCTGAGGTCTCACCCCTCACTGTAACTCTCTGCTTCCTATTGCTTAGGTACTCCTTATCCACTGGAGCGCCCTACCTGTTACTCCTGCCTGTTTCTCCAGCTATGCATCAACCTTTTATGGGGTACTGTGTCAAAGGCTTTCCGACAGTCCAAAAAAATGCAGTCCGCCCATCCTTCTCTTTCTTGCTTAATCTTTGTCACCTGATCGTAGAATTCTATCAAGCCTGTAAGGCAAGATTTACCCTCCCTGAACCCATGTTGATGGGTTGTCACGAAGTCTCTTCTCTCCAGATGTGTTACTAGGTTTTTTCTCACAATCTTCTCCATCACCTTGCATGGTATACAAGTTAAGGACACTGGCCTGTAGTTCAGTGCCTCTTGTCTGTCACCCTTTTAATATTGGTACTACATTAGCAGTCTTCCATATTTCTGGTGGTCTCCCGTTTCCAGTGACCTACTATACACTATGGAGAGTGGCAAGCAAAGTGCTCCTGCACACTCTTTCAATACCCATGGTGAGATTCCATCCGGCCCAACAGCTTTTCTCACATCCAGCTCCAATAGATGCTCTTGACCTCATCTCTTGTAATTTCGAACCTTTCCAAGGTCACCTGGTTTGCTGCCACCTCTCCAGCGCCGTGACTTCTCCCTGACACACTGTTGTGTGTGTGGTGTGTGTTGTGTGTGTGTGTGTGTGTGTTGTGGTGTGTGTGTGTGTGTGGTTTGTGTGTGTGTGTGTGTGTGTACTCATATTTATACTCACCTATTGTGATTGCGAGGGATGAGCTCTGGCTCTTTGGTCCCGCCTCTCAACTGTCAGTCAACTGGTGTACAGGTTTCTGAGCCTATTGGGCTGTATCATATCTACACTGGAAAACTGTGTATGGAGTCTGCCTTCATCACATCACTTCCTAATGCATTCCATTTGTCAACCACTCTGACAATTACAAAGTTCTTTCTAATATCTGTGTGGCTCATTTGGGCACTCAGTTTCCACCTGTGTCCCCTAGTGCGTGTGCTTCTTGTATTAAATAGCATGTACTTATCTACCCTATCAATTCTTTGAGAACCTTGTATGTGGTGATCATGTCCCCCCTAACTCTTCTGTCTTCCAGCGACATGAGGTTTAATTACCGTAGTCTCTCCTCGTAGCTCATACCTCTCAGCTCGGGTACTAGTCTGGTGGCAAACCTTGGAACCTTCTCCAGTTTAGTCTTATGCTTCACTAGATATGGACTCCTTGCTGGAGCTGCATACTCCAGGATTGGTCTGACATATATGGCATACAAAGTTCAGAATGATTCCCTACACAAGTTCCTAAATGCCGTTCTTATGTTGGCCAACATGCATATGCCGCTGATGTTATCCTCTTGATATGGGCTTCAGGGGACAGGTCTGGCGTGATATCAACCCCCAGGTCTTTCTCTCGCTCTGACTCGAGATATTTCATCTCCCAAATGATACCTTATATCTGGTCTCCTGCTCTCTATATCTATCTTCATTACATTACATTTTCTTGGGTTAAACTCTAACAACCATTTGTTCGACCATTCCTTCAGTTTATCTAGGTCTTTTTGAAGCCTTAAGCAGCCCCCCCCCCTCTGCCTTAATCCTTCTCATAATTTTGGCATCGTCAGCAAACATTGAGAGGAATGAATCTATACCCTCTGGGAGATGATTTATATATATCAGAAATAGGATTGGACCGAGTACAGAGCCCTGTGGGACTCCACTGGTGACTTCACGCCAATCTGAGGTCTCACCAGTTACTCCTGCCTGTTTTTCCAGCTTATGCCTCTTATGGGGTACTGTGTCAAAGGTTTTCAGACAGTCGAAAAAAATGCAGTCCGCCCATCCTTCTCTTTCTTGCCTAATCTTTGTCAACTGGTCGTAGAATTCTATTAGGCAAGTAAGGCAAGATTTCTTGCCAGTAAGTTTCAATTATTTCTACTGCTACTACTATTTTTTCCACATCACAAGCTCACCCCAGGAAGCAGCCCGTGACAGCTTACTAACTCCCGGGTTCTTATTTACTGCTAGGTAACAGGAGCATAGGGTGAAAGAAAGTCTGCCTATCGTTTCTCGCCGGCGCCCACGATCGAACCCGGGACCACAGGATCACGTGTCCAGCGTGCTGTCCGCTCGGCCACCGGCTCCCTGTGTGTGTGTGTGTGTGTGTGTGTGTGTGTGTGTGTGTGTGTGTGTGTGTGTGTGTGTGTGTGTGTGTGTGTGTGTGTGTGTGTGTGTGTGTGTGTACACGGGGGGGGCGCGTGCGAGAGAGCGTGTGCACAGGAGCAGCAGCCACACCAGCTGTCCAATAACCAGGAAGAAGACAATTTTCGGCGCGTCAATAGCGTCTCCGCCTTCACTTACCGCTCTAACTTTCCTTACACGTCTTGTTAGTACCGCATTGTTCCGTCTCTCTCTTGGTGGCGCTGCAGGGCGTCACTCTGCACCCTGGGCGTCACTCTATACCCTGGGCGACACTCTGTACCCTGGGCGTCACTCTATACCCTGGGCGTCACTCTGCACCTTGGGCGTCACTCTATACCCTGGGCGTCACTCTGTACCCTGGGCGTCACTCTGTACCCTGGCCGTCACTCTGTACCCTGGGCGTCACTCTGCACCTTGGGCGTCACTCTGTACCCTGGCCGTCACTCTGTACCCTGGCCGTCACTCTGCACCTTGGGCGTCACTCTGTACCCTGGGCGTCACTCTATACCCTGGGCGTCACTCTATACCCTGGGCGTCACTCTATACCCTGGGCATCACTCTGTACCTTGGGCGTCACTCTGTACCCTGGGCATCACTCTGTACCTTGGGCGTCACTCTGTACCCAAGGCACCACTCTATACCTATGCCGTCACACTGTACCCCGGCCATCACTTTGTACTTGTCGATACAGGCCAAAATCAATTAGTTTAGGGAAATTGTCTATATATTAGGTACTTCTAGCTAAGAAATGTATAGACCAAAATTGTTCACAACACTGCTTTTTTTACACTGTCTAAAATCATATTTTATGATGATTTACCTGTTTGTATGGTATACGTTCTACTGTAAAATAATTGATTGGTAAATTCCTTTATTTTATATATATTTTTGTAGATTTTGTAATACTTTGATGAGAGATTCCATTTGAAAACGTGACAGAGGCAGTGCAAGTGACGCCAGCGGCCTAGAAGAGGCAAGTGCCTCAAAACTGTGTATCACATGTGGAGTAGATGAGTTCTGCCTCGGGCAATAAGTCGACAATAGAACAAATAGTTAAAAATAAATCTGGACATCAACTCCCATAACAGAACAACTAGCAAATAAGATGTGGATTTATCATTGTCTTTACAGTGTGAAGACAAAGAATTTTTGCAGTGTTAGTGTGGATCAAGGCTTGGAGATGATCTTCATCAAGCCAGTGTTAGTGTGGATCAAGGCTTGGAGATGTGCTTCAACAAGCCAGTGTTAGTGTGGATCAAGGCTTGGAGATGTGCTTCAACAAGCCAGTGTTAGTGTGGATCAAGGCTTGGAGATGATCTTCATCAAGCCAGTGTTAGTGTGGATCAAGGCTTGGAGATGATCTTCATCAAGCCAGTGTTAGTGTGGATCAAGGCTTGGAGATGTGCTTCAACAAGCCAGTGTTAGTGTGGATCAAGGCTTGGAGATGATCTTCAACAAGCCAGTGTTAGTGTGGATCAAGGCTTGGAGATGATCTTCAACAAGCCAGTGTTAGTGTGGATCAAGGCTTGGAGATGATCTTCAACAAGCCAGTGTTAGTGTGGATCAAGGCTTGGAGATGTGCTTCATCAAGCCAGTGTTAGTGTGGATCAAGGCTTGGAGATGTGCTTCATCAAGCCAGTCTTAGTGTGGATCAAGGCTTGGAGATGATCTTCAACAAGCCAGTGTTAGTGTGGATCAAGGCTTGGAGATGATCTTCAACAAGCCAGTGTTAGTGTGGATCAAGGCTTGGAGATGTGCTTCATCAAGTCAGTGTTAGTGTGGATCAAGACTTGGAGATGATCTTCAACAAGCCAGTGTTAGTGTGGATCAAGGCTTGGAGATGATCTTCAACAAGCCAATGTTAGTGTGGATCAAGGCTTGGAGATGATCTTCAACAAGCCAGTGTTAGTGTGGATCAAGGCTTGGAGATGATCTTCAACAAGCCAGTGTTAGTGTGGATCAAGGCTTGGAGATGTGCTTCAACAAGCCAGTGTTAGTGTGGATGAGCAATATTGATAGCTGTAACCATCTTTTTCTTTTGGGATAGGACCAAGTTATTTACATTACAACAGGAAAACACTTGTCAGTAGAGGAAGCTAAGTTTAAAATAACATGCATTACTGAGGGACGAAAGGAATATGATAAATTCCTTAATCAAGTCTTCATGCAGAAGTAACTGCTTCATCCTTTGCCAAAGCAAAAAGGCTTTTAAGGGAACACCTGATACAAAAGTCTTGATAAAGCCAGATGAAAGTTCTCATGCTCAAAGATAATTTAAATAGAGATTGGGGTAGATTGAGAGAGAGAGAGAGAGAGAGAGAGAGAGAGAGAGAGAGAGAGAGAGAGAGAGAGAGAGAGAGAGAGAGAGAGAGAGAGAGAGAGAGAGAGAGAGAGAGAGGGGGGGGAGACAGACAGACTGACAGACAGACAGACAGACAGACAGACAGACAGACAGGCAGGCAGACAGACAGACAGACAGACAGACAGACAGACAGACAGACAGGCAGGCAGACAGACAGACAGACAGACAGACAGACAGACAGACAGACAGACAGACAGACAGACAGAGACCCGGGAACCAGGGTTAAGGATCAACACATACTGACATTTATCTTGGTTTGTGAGACAGACCAAACCTACCCGAGCCTGATGCTCCTGCAGCCAGATCTGGAGAGCCAGCTGCTGCTGTGTAGCTGATACTGTCAGCTGAGGAGAGCCAGCTGCTGCTGTGTAGCCGGTACTGTCAGCTGAGGAGAGCCAGCTGCTGCTGTGTAGCTGATACTGTCAGCTGAGGAGAGCCAGCTGCTGCTGTGTAGCTGATACTGTCAGCTGAGGAGAGCCAGCTGCTGCTGTGTAGCCGATACTGTCAGCTGAGGAGAGCAAGCTGCTGCAGTGTAGCTGATACTGTCAGCTGAGGAGAGCCAGCTGCTGCTGTGTAGCCGATACTGTCAGCTGAGGAGAGCAAGCTGCTGCAGTGTAGCCGGTACTGTCAGCTGAGGAGAGCCAGCTGCTGCTGTGTAGCTGGAACTGTCAGCTGAGGAGAGCCAGCTGCTGCTGTGTAGCCGGTACTGTCAGCTGAGGAGAGCCAGCTGCTGCTGTGTGGCCGGTACTGTCAGCTGAGGAGAGCCAGCTGCTGCTGTGTAGCTGGAACTGTCAGCTGAGGAGAGCCAGCTGCTGCTCTGTAGCTGATACTGTCAGCTGAGGAGAGCCAGCTGCTGCTGTGTGGGGGGTGAACCATGGTTAATCTTGCTGTGGTGCTCCTGTTATAACTTTGTGTTGCTGTTAATCCACCTTCTGGTCAGAATTTTGGTGAGGGTGTTACTGCTGTGTTGATACTGTGAAGCTGTCTTACAGTAGTGTTGTGTGTGTTGGTGATACACAGCCGTTTTATGACAGAAATATTCTCATGTTACTGAATTATTTTATCTTCTGTGGTCGCTGTATTTGTCGATTATTTTGGTGATTTTTGTCAGGATGTCTCTGATGATGAGTAATAATAATCGTCAAATACGTCGACATAGAAAACTAGACAATAGCGAGAAGCTCAGGTTTCTTAAAGACTGTCTTGCTGAGCAAGTTGTCCCTCTTTCTTTATTTCACTTTCTCCGGTTCAACAGTTCGGGATCTCCTTTTTCTGAACATGCCCGCCTTCTTCTTCAAGAACTTATTCATGCCACCTCCTTGCAAGTTGACGAGGCTTTTCTAGCTGTTCGTCAACATCAACGCTTTCTGTCCTCTTGTCTTCCCAGTGATCTATGCAATATCATATTTATAATTGCATTTGACACTGCTCACGTCTCCTCTTCCCACCACTCCTGCACACTACACAACAAACTTCAACGCCTGATCTCCAACAGTCCTTGGGCCAAATACTCTCTCTCTGACTGTGTTACTAACCTTTCATCCTACTCTCTTTCTAAGCACCAGCAAGAACTTCTTACCTTTGGTCTTTCTTTTGCTACTTCCCCTGGCCCACGCTGTGGCATTGATCTCATTTGTTCCTTTGACAGGTTTGTCAATTCTAACTGTAGTACTCTTTCGGACCTGTCTGCCTTTAGAGGGGCCCTCATCCCCGTTCTTGACAGCTTGTTTTCTAAAAATCACCACCTTCCTCGTCGCTTCCAGCTTGCCCTTGCCTCCCTGAAATCTAACAACTCAATTCTTATCCTTCCGTCCGACAAAGGCAATTCGGTGGTTGTCCTTGACCGTGAGGACTACCTCCGGAAAGCAGATGTCTTGCTCTCTGACTCTCGCACTTATGCTCCTCTGACTTCTAACCCTTTGGATCGCCTCAAAAATTCCTTTAACCGCAAACTAAGACAGCTCTCTAGTCTTTGTCTTCCTGACTTTGATCTCATTAAACGTTTCCGTGTCATCTGCCCTTCTCTTCCTTATTTCTATGGTCTTCCTAAGACTCATAAACCTGGTGTTCCTCTTCGTCCTATCATTTCTTCACGGGGCTCTGTCAGCTATCCTCTTGCCTCCTGGCTCGCTAAAACCCTGACGCCTTACCTTGGCACTTTTTCCCCTGCCCACCTTCGTCACTCTCAGGACTTCATAGAAAGACTGCGCCTGCAGTCCTTTTGTAAGATGCTTAGTCTTGATGTCGACTCTCTGTTCATTAATGTTCCCCTCGATAACGTTCTCTCTTTCCTTAGGCAGAAGGCGTCTGAGGGCCTTCTTCCTCTCCCACTGACGTTT
This sequence comes from Procambarus virginalis, assembly GCA_020271785.1. Lineage (NCBI taxonomy): Eukaryota > Metazoa > Arthropoda > Malacostraca > Decapoda > Cambaridae > Procambarus > Procambarus virginalis. The sequence goes on along the minus strand of WNGS01061674.1, from coordinate 2,861,611 downwards.
TCCTCGAACTCATTAGACTCTGTGTTGACTCTTTTTCTTTCAACGGTAAATATTACACTCAAACTTTCGGTGTCTCTATGGGTTTCCCTCTCTCCCCTGTTCTTGCTAATTTCTACATGGAATACTTTGTGAAGTGTATCCACTCCACTCACACCCACAACCAAGGTGGGTGTGAAGTTGGTGAACTTCACTTGGATGAACTTCGGTTTCATAAGCCCCTACTGACGTCTCTCAAGTGCTCTGGTTTGGATCTTCCTCAGTTGCCTGCATATTGCTATTCTAGTCTATCGGTAGTATGGCCTGGTCTTGCAACAGAAGAGAGAATAGGAAAGAAAGAGCGGGAGAGAAGGAAAACGAAGAAGAAAGGAAACTATCAGGAGAACGGGCCAAGCCATTACGACTGATAATCACTTGGAAAGAATCAGGATGTGATTTGGGATGGGTACGGGGGAAAGAAATAGTGCCCCACCATTGAACGTCGGGGATTGAACAGCGGGCCTGCATAAGTGAGACCGTCGCTCTCCGTCCAGCCAAATTGGTTGGACAGAAGGGAAAGAAGAGAAAGCACTGAGGGAAAGACGGGGGGGGGGGCGAAGTAAGGATGGGGTAGAGAAGAGGAGGGGGGCGGGGAACGAAAGAGAGGGAGGGATGGGCGAGTGGAAAAAGGGCTAAGGAGGTAGGTAGGAAAAGAGAGCGAATGTGTGTAGCAGGAAGTAATCCGTGTAGAACATAGAAAAGAAGGGGGAATATGTGAAGACATGCCAAACAAAGGGGAGGAGAGGATAGAAAAGAAGAGTGCCGGTAAAATGAGAAAGGGCGAGAAAAGCCTATTCTGCACAACTCCCCAGGTACCCCTTCAAGGGTCATACATGTAAGGTAGGGCACATGTAGAGAAAAAAAAATATGGAAGTTATATTCTCTCTCCTCTCTCTCTCTCTCCTCTCTCCTCTCTCTCTCTCCTTCTTTTTCTTTTCTATTTCTCTCTCACTCCTCTCTGTGAGACTTGCTAGTTAAAGAAAAAATCCAAGAATTATACTCGCGGTGTAAATAAGAGAGTATAATTAGGTTTAATCGCGAAACTTTTCGACTCTGCGGGCCTGATCCAGGTTCGAGGAATCTGCTCTTCTCCCTCCGAGGACTCTACTCTCCCCCTCTCAGGTCTACTCTACTCCACTCTCTAGGATTCTACTCTTCTCCGTCCTCGAGGACTCTACTCTCTTAGTAGAGTAGAAAATCTCTACTCTAATAGAGTAGAAAATTCAGTGGAATATCCGGAAGGCTCTTTATCTAATTGCTAAACCCCTAAAAATATAATCGACATCAACACGAACTCTGCTATTTTGAAATATAAATTGACAACATGCCCATCCACTCAGCCCCAGGACCAGAGTCATGGAATTCAATATTTATAAAGCACTGCAAAGTGCCGGTAGCACAAACACTCAATATAGTGTGGAGGAAAAGCTTGAACAGTGGGCGATAACAATATACACTTAAAGCACATGACATATCCCCTCTACACCGGGGGGGGGGAGCAAAACAATGGCCAAGAATTTAACCCGTTTTGCACAACTTCCATATAATAAAGGTTTTTCAGAGTGAGATAAGGAGTTAGGTTCCCATTTCATGGAGACAAATGGCCTTCACAACCCAGGCAAACACGGATTTAGAGCGTGGAAAATAGTGCCTCTCACAGCTACTTGACCATTACGACAAACCCTTAAGCATTAATGTGAGTAAGTCTGGCTCCAGTAAATACTATTCAAATGTATATTTTAAGAATGCAAATATAATTAATTCTAAAAGGATAGCTCGAAAGACCAGAATGAGTGATAAACGGAAAATCAAGTGACTTTATATCGATGATTAGAGTGAATAAATCATTAAGCAATGACTGTATGGTATATATCAGAGCCAGCCTCCCATTACACATGTTGGGTGTTATTTCTATGAGAATTAATCTATTGGTGACATATCTTATGCAATAATAATAATGATTACTATATGCAACACATAAATAATGAAAAAATAATGCAAAGAAATACTATTGCAATGTAAAGATTAATAATGCATAAACGGCAGTATCATCCATATAGATATATATATATGGACTGTGAATAATAAGGTACTATCTGCAATGAAAAACTGATTAATCTCAGCTGTGGCAGAGGACGTATATGTAGTCCACTGTACAGCAGTCTGGAAACAGTTTGAGATAGGGAGACTTGGCACACGTTAGGGGTACGGCGGTCACCGCTTCCTCGAAAGGTGTTACACCATGCTGTAATAATGGTAATTCCGTAATTTCCACCCCAAACTAGTATCCACACACATATAAGGTAATATCTAAATGTTTGGAGGGAAAGAGTTGCACTCACGTGGGAATATTTGGTACTCCCGCAGCGATCACAACATGGCTACCTCTAGTAGTTCTTATTGTGAGCTCGATCAATGAAACTAAAGGTAAAAATGCCTGCCGAACTGTTGTCCGTGATTCTGGTAAGCAGCGTCCTCAATCTGGCCTAGGATTAAGGTCCGTCAGGAGAATGGTAGATATGTAGGACCGCTTCGGAGCACCGGTCCACGCTGCTGGATCAAATAGGCGATAGTCTCTCTCCCCCTTCCCGAAGTTGCGCATCGCAAAGCTCACCGTGAGGATTCGATCATCAAGTTATATTATTTATTCAAGCTAAATAGGGAAGGGGGCGCTTATGAACACTCGTTAATTTTTCTGTGGTGTTTTTAATTCTCAAAGTGCACGTCAGTTAATGTAGACGCACAAATAAAACAATACGTGCTTGGTGGTGGAAATGTTAGATTATGATATTTACTGGAACAGCGATTTAGCTGGGTAAGGAAATTCCAGTGTTGTTACTAAAAGTAAACCGATTACTAAATAATTATCCTTAATAAAGGAAGTAATGTGTGTACCTGTGGAGACACAGGCATGTGGAAATTTTATCCTCCGGTGCGTGGCTGATGCAACACGACACAATTCTAGGTTTGTTAGAGTGTAATTCTACACAACTAAGCACAGTTGTAGTGTTAGTTTTTATTACGCATTAATACAAAATACATCCGTGGTATTTAGATTAGTAAATGAATAGTTAATTGTATAAGTCTAATTCAGAAATACTCCGTTGTATTATGAGAATAACTGTTGAAATTTCCAACATAGAAGAAAACAGACTACCCTGCGGTATAGACGGACGTTGGAAAAGCATTTAATAATGTATCATGGAGTGATCGCCCACAAATGGGTTATTAGAATAACAGTAACGTAGGGCGGTGGATATTAATAAATTTTCTGTCAAAGCGAACGCATAGAGTAACAATCATCCAAATAAAATCAGGTCCAAGCGCAGTTAAAAGAAATTATACCTCATGGTACAGTCTTTGCACCACTGATTTTCCTTGTTCTCATATCAGAATATAGACAAAAACACAAGTCACAGCTTCGTATCCTCATTTGCGATGACACACGACTCAGTATGAAAATTACCTCTTTTGAAGACATTGAAAAACTACGAGGATATATGGAGTAAAGTTTTCAGTGGGCCACAGAAAATATCATGATGTTTAACAGCGATCAATTCCAGGTACGCAGGTACGGTAAATATGAGGACTTCAACATAATACAGAGTACAAACACAATCAGATTTGCCCATATTAGGAAAGCAACATATAAAGAATTTGGGAATAATGATATCGGACACCTAACTTTAGGGACAACCAGCAAATATTGCACAAGCGATAAATGAAGATTGGATACGAGAAATTTCAAATCTAGCGATTCCCTCACAATGGTTGTACTATTAAATCTCTTGTGCTGTCCCGGCTTGAGTACTGGCTTATAATCGCTCCCCTTTTCAGAGCATGAGAGATTGCTGAAAAAGAGAGAATACGAGACAATACGGCACGCATAGACGCAATAAATCACCTAAATTATTGGATCGTCTCAA
>WNGS01061674.1:2832828-2848386 GCA_020271785.1 Procambarus virginalis | reverse complement strand
TTGTTATCGTTTTCGTTAGTTTTGTTTCTGTGAGAGCTATTATGTCTGGGTTTCCTCTATACCCATTCTCCAAGTTCATTTGCTTATTTGTAATTCCATCTATATTAGTGTACACTGCCTCGAGGCTCACTTTCTTCTGTCCCTTCTCAAATCTCCTCCTTGGTGAGTGTTCTGCTGTGGGGGAAGCTGTTCCATGGGTGTGAGGATTTGTGAGGTGCATAACAGGGTTGTAGAGGATACTGGGATGAGGGACGGGGGGTCAAGTGAAGGGGGGGGACAGGGAAGGTATGGGGTGAAAGGGGAGGGAGAACAGGAAGGAAAGGGGGGGGGAGGGGGGACTCGGCAGGAGGAGGGGAGGGGTAAAAGGGTGGGGATTGGGTGTGGGGGGGAGGGAGATTTGGCTGGGTATTTGAGTGGGGGCAGGGAGAGTTTCGGGTAGGGGGTTTCTATGCAGAGGAGGGTGGTGGGGTTGCCTTCCTCGCTGGTGTTACTGGGTAGCTGGTTGTGGGTCCCCCCTCGCAAATGGGGGTGATGTGTTTTCAGCTGTGATTTCCTGGTTTTCCCCTCTCGCCCTGCACTTCTTCCTTGCTTCTGCCGCCATGGCTCTCTCCTCCCTCATCATGTCCCTCTGGCGGAGTACTTTTTTGAATTCTCCCACATGTTGCAGGTGACTTTTCTTGTTTCAATCATCTCCTTAGTGTTCTCGTTTGCAAACACTATCTTTAACACACAGTCTCGGTCTTTTTTGTACTCTCCTAGCCTTCTCAATGCTATGCTCGGCCCCTTCCATGTCTAGTGCTTTCAGTATTTCATTCACTGCCACTTTGTCCTTATCATTCCACTCTTTCCTATTAGAGCCTTCCTGCTCTTTAATACCCACAGCTACCACAGATCTTTTCCTTTCCAGCAGCTGGCTAGTGGAGCGTGCCACTTCCTGTGAGGTGGCTGCTTTCATGGCTACCTCCATCACTGCAGACATTACTTCAGAGTTTTTTTTTAGCATTTCTGCAAATGTTGCTTTTATTGCGACATTCTCTTCCAAAATACTATTACACCTTCTCCTTGAGTGGTTATCGAGTCTTAGCATCGATACTTTCTCTTTGAGGGCTGTAATTTTCTCCTTTGCTGCTGTCAGCTCTCTTCTTAGGTTGCTTGTGTGTCACGCTTTTTAGGTTGCGTGCGTGTGTCACGAGTTCCCGTAAGTGTTAACCTCTACCTAAAATGAGCCACTTTGAGATTTTAAATATATATGATATCCTGAACAAGAATTTGATAATATTTTACCTCACTATGTACACCTGATTAATTGACCAGAGAGGGGGACCTACCAGACAGCCTCCCACTCACACAATTAGATGAGTAATGACGATGTATGGATGGTCCGTCGTCGCCTCCCACTTGGTGATTCACTAAGTTCTAGTAGATTGATGATGGCGGTTCTTCTCTATCTACACAAAGCTCTGGAGTCAGTCACTGTATCGTTGTGTTACAGTTCACTAATTTACTGTACCACTGATCACAGTCACCACCCAACAAACACAATCAGGCAGTTCCACGGTGGGTCGTCCCACGCTGGCCGTCAGGTCAGGTCGCTCAACGCGGTCCTCCACACTATGCACCGGTGATCCACTAGCTCCACTTTGGTTTCTTCGCACTATCGCTAGCGATATGACTATGCTATGTAGCACCCTGCTAGCTATACACACTGCGAGAGGCCAAACACTATGATCTAGCCTCTATACTCCTTCAATGCCCCGAGAAATTGACGAATTCCGCGGTCCTCACTAATCGCGCGTGTGTGTGTGTATGTGTGTGTGTGTTGTGTGTGTGTGTGTGTGTGTGTGTGTGTGTGTGTGTGTGTGTGGTGTGTGTGGTGTGTGTGTGTGTCACAAACGCGAAGGTGCCAAACATGAGGCCGCTGTGCGTGCCGCAATGCTCCGAGTTACGAGTACACAAGCACACAGCAGTTATGATGACCAAACCACACATCAGAAGATGAAGAGACGACGACGTTTCGGTCTATCCTGGACCATTATCAAGACACATTAAGACACACGACTTGATAATGTTCCACGACGGATGGACCGAAACGTCGATGTTTCTTCAGCCTCGTTATTAATCGTCTGCACACAGCAGTTAAATACTCTAAAGTGGAAAATACACTTTTCATTAATAAACTGTTTTTACAAAGCTTTCTGGTTAGAAATAATCGCTAAATTTATTTGAGGTACTACTTGACTGGGCGGAGGAATACCGTGGACCTTCTGCCTGCCAGCGCTCAGCTGATTGGTTGCCACTAACGTTGCAAATAATGTATGCTCTCTTTTGTCTCCGTAACATTAACGGCGATGGTAGGGAGACCAGGAGTATCTGCATCATAACGGAAAGAAAACTGCATGAAACGGAAAGAGGGAAATATTTGGGACTGGATATTATTCCATCACTATCACGGGAGGCCCACACAGACATAGTAATATCAGCAGCATATGCGACGCTGGCAAACATAAGAATATCGTTTAGAGACCTAAATCAGGATTCCTTCAAGGCAATCTACACATCATTTGTTAAACTAGTACCGTAATACGCACCTTAGAAAAAGTAAAACCCAAATTGAGAAAGTATCGAGAGATTTGCAACAACATTGGTGCCAGACCTATGAGTGATATTATGAGGATACCCTAATGGAACACCTGGAGGATAGAAGGAACAGAGAGGACATGATCACGACATACAACTGAGAGAAAATAATACACGAGGACACAAGTTGGAAGTGCAAAGGAGTCGATGGAATGCAAAGAAATACTCAAACCTTGTGCTGATGGTCAACAACTTGTGGAAAACAGCACCATCCACAAGTAATCAAAACTTGACAATAGTTAACCTATTCCACATGAAGGGAGAACAAGACTAGTAGGTGGGGCATTTAGACCTCACTTGACCCCGTGGACACTGTTAGGTAAGTGCTGATATGCAAGTACCACAACTACAATTGCACCTGCAACACCCACCACACTGCTGCAATATCAATCAACCGTTCAACCTGTCCTCCTGCAAAGAACGTCGTTTTTCGCTCGTATGCCTTACACAAGACCAAACATGGTCGTACTAGAAAACGGAATCGGCTGGCTAAAGTGACGTACTGTCCCATTTTCTGTTTTATGTCCTCTGGGAGGTTAGGAGAGGATTGACTAAATTAAATTAAATTGACCGTTTTCTTGACGTTGGGAAAACCTTAGGAGGACGGACTGCGACAACAACAACAACAACAGCCCCTTTTACACTCACAAACTCACTCTCTACAACTACCACCATCCCGACCACCACTACCACCACCACTACCACCACAACAACCACCACAACAACACCACTACCACCACCACTACCACCACTACCACCACCCCGACCACCACTACCACCACCACTACCACACTACCACCACCACTACCACCACTACCACCACCCTGACCACCACTACCACCACCCCGACCACCACTACCACCACCCCGACCACCACTACCACCACCCGACCACCACTACCACCCCCGACCACCACTACCACCACCACTACCACCACTACCACCACCACTACCACCACTACCACCACCACTACCACCACCACAACAACCACCACTGCTACCAGCTCTAACACCGCGGGTGATACTAATCATTATTTTGGACTTGAAGAAACAACGAGAGAAAACCGAATGTTTCACACCCCAGCACCCTCCACACCGCCCTTGCCCGAGCAGCCGGAGGAACCAATGAACCAGAGGTGGAACCAAGTGAACCAGAGGTGGAACCAAGTGACCCAGAGGTGGAACCAAGTGACCCAGAGGTGGAACCAATGATCCAGAGGTGGAACCAAGTGACCCAGAGGTGGAACAAATGAACAGGGTGGAACCAATGATCCAGAGGTGGAACCAAGTGACCCAGAGGTGGAACCAATGATCCAGAGGTGGAACCAAGTGACCCAGAGGTGGAACCAATGATCCAGAGGTGGAACCAAGTGACCCAGAGGTGGAACCAATGAACCAGAGGTGGAACCAAGTGACCCAGAGGTGGAACCAAGTGACCCAGAGGTGGAACCATGAACCAGAGGTGGAACCAAGTGACCCAGAGGTGGAACCAAGTGAACCAGAGGTGGAACCAATGAACCAGAGGTGGAACCAAGTGACCCAGAGGTGGAACCAAGTGAACCAGAGGTGGAACCAAGTGAACCAGAGGTGGAACCAAGTGACCCAGAGGTGGAACCAAGTGAACCAGAGGTGGAACCAAGTGACCAAGAGGTGGAACGATATGACCCAGAGGTGGAACCAAATGACCCAGAGGTGAAACCAAATGACCCAGAGGTGGAACGATATGGTCCAGAGGTGGAACCAAATGAACCAGAGGTGGAACCAAATGAACCAGACGCGTAGGTCCCTGTGCCTTCCCGCCATTCCTTGCTTACTTCCTCAAAAATACGAAACTGAAATTTTGTCAAACGTTACAGCTCCACTGAACACGTCACAGTTCCACTGACCACGTCACAGTTCCACTGACCACGTCACAGCTCCACTGAACACGTCACAGCTCCACTGAACACGTCACAGTTCCACTGACCACGTCACAGTTCCACTGACCACGTCACAGCTCCACTGAACACGTCACAGTTCCACTGACCACGTCACAGCTCCACTGAACACGTCACAGTTCCACTGAACACGTCACAGCTCCACTGAACACGTCACAGCTCCACTGAACACGTCACAGCTCCACTGAACACGTCACAGTTCCACTGAACACGTCACAGTTCCACTGAACACGTCACAGCTCCACTGAACACGTCACAGCTCCACTGAACACGTCACAACTCCACTGAACACGTCACAGCTCCACTGAACACGTCACAGCTCCACTGACCGCGTCACAGCACTACTGAACACGTCACAGCCCTACTGAACGCGTCACAGCATTACTGAACACGTCACAGCTCTACTGAACACGTCACAGCTCTACTGAACGCGTCACAGCCCTACTGAACACGTCACAGCTCTACTGAACGCGTCACAGCCCTACTGAACACGTCACAGCATTACTGAACACCTAACAGCTCTACTGAACGCGTCACAGCTCTACTGAACGCGTCACAGCATTACTGAACACGTCACAGCTCTACTGAACACGTCACAGTTCTACTGAACGCGTCACAGCTCTACTGAACGCGTCACAGCTCTACTGAACGCGTCAAAGCTCTACTGAACGCGTCACAGTTCTACTGAACGCGTCACAGCCCTACTGAACACGTCACAGCTCTACTGAACGCGTCACAACTCTACTGAACGAGTCACAGCCCTACTGAACGCGTCACAGCCCTACTGAACACGTCACATCCCTACTGAACACGTCACAGCTCTACTGAACGCGTCACAGCTCTACTGAACGAGTCACAGCACTACTGAACGCGTCACAGCTCTACTGAACGAGTCACAGCTCTACTGAACGCGTCACAGCTCTACTGAACGAGTCAAAGCCCTACTGAACGCGTCACAGCCCTACTGAACACGTCACAGCTCTACTGAACGCGTCACAGCTCTACTGAACGAGTCACAGCACTACTGAACGCGTCACAGCTCTACTGAACGAGTCACAGCTCTACTGAACGCGTCACAGCTCTACTGAACGCGTCACAGCTCTACTGAACGCGTCACAGCCCTACTGAACGCGTCACAGCCCTACTGAACGAGTCACAGCACTACTGAACGCGTCACAGCCCTACTGAACGCGTCACAGCCCTACTGAACGCGTCATAGCCCTACTGAACGCGTCACGGCACTACTGAACACGTCACAGCCCTACTAAACGCGGCACAGCACTACTGAACACGTCACAGCACTACTGAACACGTCACAACACGTATCACGTCACGGAGATTTCTTTTGACAGTTATGTGATCTGAAGATATTTTGATTTGCCGAGTGCTCACAGCTTAATAGGCTCACAGCTTAATAGGCTCATAGCTTAATAGACTCCCAGCTTAACAAGTTTAGACATAAATAGGTTCACATATGAAGAACTCATCTTGATAATAGAAATCCTTAATTCGTATTGCCAATGCTTAAAATATGCATTTTAATTCAAATCTCAAATTTTAACGAATCTCATATAAATTTATTATTTTATGCTTGTTACGGCCAGCTTGGGCCAGAGACCGGGTTCTTTCTGTGAACGTGTCTTATTACCTCTTCTTGATCGCTGGCTGTGGCAAGTAGTAAGTCAAAGAATAAAAAGGGGGATAAACAATAAGCGATTACACCTTCACCAATAAATTATCACCTTCACCAGTATATTATCACCTTCACCAATATATATATATATTATATCTCTGAATATTACTACACATTTACACTGGCACTTTCACTCAGGACACTCAATAGATCTGCAGTGTTCATCAAATCATGGCAAGTCCACTGCGTCCAGATACACGTCGTCCACACTCAATGGTAATCACCGGAGAGTTCACCTTTCTCAACTTCAGCCAGTCCACACACACCGTATCGTCACGATGTCCCAATACCCCACATCCACTCTCCAGAAATACACTGGCACAGGGCTTCAGCAACCCGCTGATTGGGGTCTCAAATAATCACGTACAGGAGTAGCTAACACCCTGGCAGAAGTCTCTAGCAACACACTAGCAGCACTTCTCAGCAGACGAACACTACTGTGGTCTCGTAACTCCTCTAGGCCAAATCCCGGTACGTCGGTCCATACAACACCACATAAAACCAGCAGTTAACACACTGCCACAATCGACGGCGGCTACTTTGTCCTCTCACAGGACCAAGTCAAGAGTTCTGGACTGCCCAAGGTGAACTGCCCTCCTCAGCGCAATCGACTCCTTAATCTTCTTTATGAACATAAACATTGTTAGCCAGACAGACAGTAAACTGGGTGACCTTAGGATAATGCCCTTCCATCGGGGAATTGAAATTGTAATAGCTTTCACACCCTAGATGCCGCTGATATTGTTATCAACCCAACGGAGGTTATCATCATCGACCTCACCTCCTCACTGAGGTATGAAACAGGAGCCTTTCACCGACGCCACGTCACCACCAACAGATGGCGTTGTCCGCATCTCACCATATACCTGGGAGGTGGAGTGCAGGTCCATAGATGGCGCCGAAATCACCACTCCCCACTCCGGCGATGGTGTTGATACCGTAACATTGCTGCACAGAAAAACATGTCGTAATTTGGTTATAAATAAATGTTAGTCTTTAAAACAAATATTTAAATTATTTAAAGTGTACAAATGCTAATTTGAAATAAATCTAGTGATATTAATATTTAAATTTAAAAATTGGGCATTATTGAGCTTGAAGGAGAGTATCTACACTAGCACACAACTACCCAGGGTAGTCACTGAGGAAGGAGAGTATCTACACTAGCACACAACTACCCAGGGTACAGTCACTGAGGAAGGAGAGTATCTACACTAGCACACAACTACCTAGGGTAGTCACTGAGGAAGGAGAGTATCTACACTAGCACACAACTACCTAGGGTAGTCACTGAGGAAGGAGAGTATCTACACTAGCACACAACTACCCAGGGTACAGTCAATGAGGAAGGAGAGTATCTACACTAGCACACAACTACCCAGGGTAGTCACTGAGGAAGGAGAGTATCTACACTAGCACACAACTACCCAGGGTAGTCACTGAGGAAGGAGAGTATCTGCACTAGCACACAACTACCCAGGGTACAGTCAATGACGAAGGAGAGAATCTACACTAGCCCGCAGTCTAAAGTAAATATAATCTGGGAAAGAGGCAGCATTATCCAATACAATCTTTACCAATAATTAATTATATTACATCGTCTACCGTGCGGCAAATCCCCGCCAGTTGGACGACCCTCAAGGGTCCCCCCCGCGGCAATGTGCTCCAGGCAGCTCAAACTTGATGCCCGTCAAAGCCGACGTCGTCGTCGTATGGCCTTTCATATATGTGTGTTTAGAGTATCAGAGAGTCCGGCAGACTTGATGAGCTTAGGGCCAAACGACAAATGGAGCGGAGGGAAGCGCTCGTAAGCTCCGGTACCCCTTGGCTTCCAGTACGCCATTAACTGCGTTCCCGCCCGCATCAATCACCAACAAGGGCCCTGAGTTGAAGTGGTGCCGGCCGGCCCTGTGCACTCACCTGTGCAAACAAGCCTCTAAATGTTCTTAAATATATTTATAATGTAATGTTTTACTAATTAATGTCTATATTAGGTAGAGGTTTAGTGGTATTTTTATTAATACTCCTGATTCTATGGCGTCATTTGCACGGTGATAACTCCCGGTGAACGCCCAACATAGTCAGTGCAGGGCAGGACTGTTTGGCGTTGACTGTTCATCGTGTGATGTTGTTTGACACTGTGCCTCTCCTCGCTGAGGTCACACTGTCACTCTGGTAATGCCTGTCGCACTACAGGTCAATATTCTTTATGCCTGTCACACTAGAGGTCAATATTCTATATGTCTGTCACATTACAAGTCAATATTCTTCATGCCTGTCACACTACAGGTCAATAATCACCAAGCCTATCACACTACAGGTCAATAATCACCATGCCTGACACACTACAGGTCAATAATCACCATACCTGTCACACTACAGGTCAATAATCACCATGCCTATAACACTACAGGTCAATAATCACCATGCCTGACACACTACAGGTCAATAATCACCATGCCTGACACACTACAGGTCAATAATCACCATGCCTGACACACTACAGGTCAATAATCACCATGCCTGACACACTACAGGTCAATAATCACCATGCCTGTCACACTACAGGTCAATAATCACCATGCCTGACACACTACAGGTCAATAATCACCATGCCTGACACACTACAGGTCAATAATCACCATGCCTGACACACTACAGGTCAATAATCACCATGCCTATAACACTACAGGTCAATAATCACCATGCCTGACACACTACAGGTCAATAATCACCATGCCTGACACACTACAGGTCAATAATCACCATGCCTATAACACTACAGGTCAATAATCACCATGCCTGACACACTACAGGTCAATAATCACCATGCCTGTCACACTACAGGTCAATAATCAACATGCCTATAACACTACAGGTCAATAATCACCATGCCTGTCACACTACAGGTCAATAATCACCATGCCTGTCACACTACAGGTCAATAATCACCATGCCTGACACACTACAGGTCAATATCACCATGCCTATAACACTACAGGTCAATAATCACCATGCCTGACACACTACAGGTCAATAATCGCCATGCCTGACACACTACAGGTCAATAATCACCATGCCTATAACACTACAGGTCAATAATCACCATGCCTGTCACACTACAGGTCAATAATCACCATGCCTATAACACTACAGGTCAATAATCACCATGCCTGACACACTACAGGTCAATAATCACCATGCCTGTCACACTACAGGTCAATAATCACCATGCCTGTCACACTACAGGTCAATAATCACCATGCCTGTCACACTACTGGTCAATAATCACCATGCCTGGCACACTACAGATCAATAATCACCATGCCTGTCACACTACAGGTCAATAATCACCATGCCTGTCACACTACTGGTCAATAATCACCATGCCTGGCACACTACAGATCAATAATCACCATGCCTGACACACTTCAGGTCAATAATAACCAGGCCTATAACACTACAGGTCAATAAATATGACTCAAAACATTTCAAGAAAAAATCTGCTTTAAATATGAAATTGGGCATAATTGTAGTCAACTCGTTTCTGATATATATTTATAACACAGGAAACTTATTGGAGTACCCGGCGGTGCCAGGTCTCCCCCACACTCCCTCAGGCCCCCCCCCCTCTCTATGTCTCCAACTATTTTCAGTACTCATTGTCTTCAGTGTAAACGCCTTCACACTATTTATATTTCATCCTATCTTCCACCTCCTTCCCTTATCTCGTATCTCCCCCCCCCCCCGATCTCCCTCTCCACAACCCAGTGTCACCCACCTTGCAATATCAATGACACGACGCTTGCAATAAATCCTGCAAGTCCATCATCACCACACTTGCAATACATGTTGCAGTACCTTCGTCACCAAACTTGCAATGCGTCCGTAACTGTGTAACTTTGGAATTCACCTGAACAGGACTGAATTCATCTCTCCCGTTGAGGTAACGTCAGCAGGTGAGACACTGACGTATGTGTAACGTCAGCAGCTGAGACACTGACGTATGTGTAACGTCAGCAGGTGAGACACTGACGTATGTGTAACGTCAGCAGCTGGGATGGTGACGTATGTGTAACGTCAGCAGCTGAGACACTGACGTATGTGTAACGTCAGCAGCTGAGACACTGACGTATGTTTAACGTCAGCAGTTGAGACACTGACGCATGTGTAACGTCAGCACCTGAGACGCTGACGTACGTGTAACGTCAGCAGCTGAGACACTGACGTATGTGTACGTCATCAGTTGAGACACTGACGCATGTGTAACGTCAGCACCTGAGACACTGACGTATGTGTAACGTCAGCAGTTGAGACACTGACGCATGTGTAACGTCAGCAGCTGAGACATTGACGCATGTGTAACGTCAGCAGGTGAGACACTGACGTATGTGTAACGTCAGCAGTTGAGACACTGACGCATGTGTAACGTCAGCAGCTGAGACATTGACGCATGTGTAACGTCAGCAGGTGAGACACTGACGTATGTGTAACGTCAGCAGCTGAGACATTGACGCATGTGTAACGTCAGCAGGTGAGACACTGACGTATGTGTAACGTCAGCACCTGAGACGCTGACGTATGAGGCTCGTTCTATGACTCAGATTACAAATGCTGGACGTCAATTACTCATCCACCTCTCTCTCTCTCTCTCTCTCTCTCTCTCTCTCTCTCTCTCTCTCTCTCTCTCTCTCTCTCTCTCTCTCTACTCTTCTAATTCAATATTTCTAAAACAAAGGCTTTACATTGAAGAAAAAAAAGGTGCTGGAAATAACTGAACATAAATCAGTTTTATTACTCACTCCGTCATAAGGAGGGAGCAGACAAGTAGTAGTTGGCGACGGTAATGAATTTCCTGAGTGGCTACAGCTCTCGTCTGATGGGTGTGTGTGTGTGTGTTGCTCTAACATATTATCCAATACATTACAGGTGACTTGAGGTGTCTGTCCATTGTAGGCCGGAAATCTTGACAGTTTCTTACTTCAAAACAAAACGGTTAGTATTTTACCACCAACCGTCATGATGTGTAGCCCTCTGCCGGTGAGTTGTGATATTGTTCCATCACTGCTTGATTTTTAATTGATTTGTGCGTGTTTTGTGTACAATGTGTACATCTGGTACAGTCTGTTCAGCGGTGAGGCTTCCGGTCAGGCGGATTTAAAATATATTGTAAAGTGTATTTGTTTTGTACTTTGTTGAAATCTTTAGTGTTTCTGGTCCACTTGGTGGTAGTTGTGACGCCATCACTCGTCGTCTGGCCACCACTCGTCGTGTGGCCACCACTCGTCGTGTGGCCACCACTCGTCGTGTGGCCACCACTCGTCGTGTGGCCACCACTCGTCGTGTGGCCACCACTCGTCGTGTGGCCACCACTCGTCGTGTGGCCTCCACTCGTCGTGTGGCCACCACTCGTCGTGTGGCCTCCACTCGTCGTGTGGCCTCCACTCGTCGTGTGGCCTCCACTCGTCGTGTGGCCACCACTCGTCGTGTGGCCACCACTCGTCGTGTGGCCACCACTCGTCGTGTGGCCACCACTCGTCGTGTGGCCACCACTCGTCGTGTGGCCTCCACTCGTCGTGTGGCCACCACTCGTCGTGTGGCCACCACTCGTCGTGTGGCCACCACTCGTCATGTGGCCACCACTCGTCATGTGGCCACCACTCGTCATGTGGCCTCCACTCGTCATGTGGCTCCCACTCGTCATGTGGCCACGACGCATCAGAGACCATCTGGTTCGACACATTTGTCACGGGTTTTTATGAATTACATAAATTATTTACCAGTTTGATGGGGTTCTGGGCGTTCTTCTACTCCCCAATCCCGGCCCGAGGCCAGGCTTGACCTGTGGGGTCTTTATCCAACAGGTTTGCAGCGGCCCGTATGCCCACATATCCACCACAGCCTGGTTGGTCCGGCACTTCTTGAAGAAAACTATCTAGTTTTCTCTTGAAGATGTCCACAGTTGTTCCGGCAATATTTCTTATACTTGCTGGGAGGGTGTTGAACAACCGTGGACCTCTGATGTTTATACAGTGTTCTCTGATTGTGCCTATGGCACCTCTGCTCTTCACTGGCTCTTTTCTGCTTTTTCTTCCATGTCGTTCACTCCAGTACGTTGTTATTTTACTGTGTAAATTTGAGACCTGGCCCTCTAGTATTTTCCATGTGTATGTTATTTGATATCTCTCTCGTCTTCTTCCTTTCGAGTTAATTTGGAGAGCTTTGAGACGATCCCAATAATTTAGGTGATTTATTGCGTCTATGCGTGCCGTATATGTTCTCTGTATTCCCTCTATTTCAGCAATCTCTCCTGCTTTGAAAGGGGAAGCGAGTACTAAGCAGTACTCAAGACGGGACAGCACAAGTGATTTGAATAGTACAACCATTGTGAGGGAATCGCTAGATTTGAAAGTTCTCGTAATCCATCCTATCATTTATCTGCTTGATGCAATATTTGCTTGGTTATGCTCCCTAAACGTTAGGTCGTCAGATATCATTATTCCCAAATCCTTTACATGCTGCTTTCCTACTATGGGCAAATCTGATTGTGTTTTGTACCCTGTATTATGTTTAATGTCCTCATATTTACCGTACCTGCGTACCTGGAATTGATCACTGTTAAACATCATGTTATTTTCTGCTGCCCAATCGAAAACTTTACTAATATCTGCTCGTAGTTTTTCAATGTCTTCAACATACGTAATTTTCATGTTGATTCGTGTGTCATCTGCAAAATATGATACGAAGCTGTGACTTGTATTTTTGTCTATATCTGATATGAGAACAAGGAAAATCAGTGGTGCAATAGCTGTACCCTGAGGTACACTGCTTTTAACTGTGCTTGGACAATTTTATTTGGATGATTGTTACTCTATGCGTTCGCTTTGACAGAAAATTTATTAATATCCACCGTCCTACGTTACCTGTTATTCCTACTAACCCCATTTTGTGGGCTATCACTCAATGATCACATTTATCAAATGCCTTTACAAAGTCCGTTTATACCGCATTTGTAGTCTGTTTCTTCTAATGTTGGAAATTTCCAACAGTTATTCTCATCCCTAATACAACAGGATGTATTTCCTGAATTAGACTTCATACACATCTAATATTCATTTACTAATCCTAAATACAACAGGATGTATTTCCTGTATTAAGCGTAATAATTAACTAACACTACTAATATGTTGCTTAGTTTTGTAGAATTTACACTACTAAGCAACACTACAATTGTGTAGTGTTGCATCAGCCACGCACCGGAGGATAAAATTTCCACATGCCTGTAGATCTACCACAAGTACAACCATTTACTTTCCTTTATTAGGAATAATTATTTAGTAATAGGTTTACTTTTAGTATACAACACTGGAATTTCCTTACCCAGCATAATCGCTGTTCCAGTAAATCATATCATAATCTAACATCATTTCCACCACCAAGCAAGTATTGTTTTATTTGTGCAGTCTACATTAACTGACTTGCACTGTGAGAATCAAACATCACCACATAAAATATAGTGTGTTCGTAAACGCCCCCTTCCCTATTTAGCTTTAATAAATAAATATAATTTATGTTCGAATCCTCACGGTGAGCTTTTGCGCATGCGCGACTTTCGGGAAGGGAGGAGAGAGGACTCTCGCCATATTCGATCAGCAAGCGTGACGGTGCTCCGAAGCGGTCCAACAAATCTTACCATCCTGACGGCATCCTTACATCCCTAAGTGCCAGATTGAGGACGCAGCTTACCAGAATCACGGACACCAGTTCGGCAGGCATTTTTACCTTTTAGTTTCATTGATGAGCTCACAATAATAACTAATATAGGTAGCCATGTCGTGACGCTGCGGGCGTACCAAATATTCCCACGTGAGTGCAACTCCTTTCCCTCCAAATATTTAGATATTACCTTATATGTGTGTGAATACTAGTTTGGGGTGGAAATTACGGAATTATCATTATTGCACCACCCTTGAGGAAGCGTGTGACCGCCGTACCCTCACGTGTGCCAAGTATCACTATCTCAAACTGTTTCCAGACTGATGTACAGTGGACTACATCTACGTCCCTCTGCCACAGCTGAGATTTAATCAGTTTTTCATTGCAGATAGTACCTTATTATTCAGAGTCCATATATATATATATATGGATTGATACTGCCTTTTATGCATTATTAATCTTTACATTGCAATAGTATTTCTTGCATTATATATTTTCTCATTATTTATGTGTTTGCATATTATACTCATTATTATTATTGCATAATATATGTCACACATAGATTAATCTCATAGAATACCCCCCAAAATGTGTCATGGGAGGCTGGCTCTAGAATTATATAATTTACAGTCATTGCTTAATAGAATTTATTCACATATAATCATAGATCTATAAGCCACTGATTTTCTCATTTTATCACTCATTCTGGTCCTTCGAGCTATCTTAGAATTAATTATTATTTTGCATTCTTAAAATTATACATTTGATTAGTATTATACTGGAGCCAGAATTCCTCACATCTAATGCTTCAGGGATTTTGTCGTAATGGTCAAGTAGCTGTGAGAGGCACGATTTTCCCGTTCTAAATCCATGTTAGCTTGGGTTGTGAAGGCCATTGGTCTCCATGAAACTGGTAACCTAACTCCTTATCTCACTCTGAAAAACCTTTATTATATGGGACGTTAGTGCAACGGGTGTATAATTCTTGGCCATTGTTTTGCTCCCCCCCCCCCGTGTGTAGAGGGGATATGTCTGTTGCTTTAAGTGTATCTGGTATCTCCCCCGTGTTCAAGCTCTTCCTCCACACTATACTGAGTGCCTGTGTTACTGGCACTTTGCTTTATAAATATTGAATTCCATGACTCTGGGCCCGGGGCTGAGTGCATGGGCATGTTGTCAATTTATCTTTAAAAATCTGCAGAGTTCGTGTTGATGTCGATTATATTTTTAGGGGTTTAGAAATTATGCATAAAGAGCCTGTCCGGATATTCCACTCAATTTTCTACTCTATTAGAGTAGAGATTTTCTACTCTACTAAGAGAGTAGAGTCGTCGAGAAGGAGCAGAGTAGAATCCTAGAGAGGGAGCAGAGTAGACCCCTTCAGAGGGAGGAGAGTAGAGTCCTCGGGAGGAGAAGAGCAGATTCCTTGAACCTGGCTCTGGCCCGCAGAGTCGAAAAGTTTCGCGATTAAACCTAATTATACTCTATTTACACCGCGAGTATAATTCTTGGATTTTTTCTTTAACTAGCAAGTCTCACAGAGAGGGAGTGAGAGGGAGTGAGAGAGAGAGAGAGA
>WNGS01061674.1:2821365-2832803 GCA_020271785.1 Procambarus virginalis | reverse complement strand
ATGCCCGTACCATCTCTTGGGTGGCTTAATCTTCATCAATCAATTGATGAGAATCCTGTTCCTCATCTTGAGAATGAACCATTAGTTCTAAACGTTGTGTAAATTGATAATAGTAGTAATTAATGTCATCTTAAGTTAATTTTTATAATTTTTAGTCAACCACGAACAAATATGTCGTTTGGTAGAAATCCTCTTCCAATTAAACCAAGATGCAGAACACTTCAGTCAGGACAGAAGTCCTGAACAAGAAAATAATCAACAGGAGAATGCTGAGCATACATCAGAACCACGACCCATGGTAAAATCAAAGACCAACCTGGGCACCTCGACTGAATCTCTAGGGCGTTTCCTGAAGGCTGTTCTTCACCTGACGCGCTAAGGCAAGGATTTCACACATTAAATTTTCCCATGCACTCAGGCTTGTAGTCTGTCGAAGTTCTACCTTCTATGCTTGCTCTTCGAATAGCACAAATAAATAATGTAACATGAAGATTATTGATAAATCAGTAGGGTTTCCGAGTGCCAATCGGACACTGTAGCATGTGCCAACCTGATACCTGTTGATAACCTGGTTTGATGGGGTTCTGGGAGTTCTTCTACTCCCCAAGCTTGAGATTGGTCCCGAGCCAGGCTTGACTTGTGAGAGTTTGGTCCACAGGCTGTTGCGGAGCGACCCAGGCCCACATACCACCACAGCCGGTGGTCCGGCACTCCTTGAGAAAACATCTAGTTTCCTCTTGAAGATGTCCACGGTTGTTCCGCAATATTTCTTATGACTTGCTGGGAGGGTGTTTGAACAACCGCGGACCTCTGATGTTTATACAGTTGTTCTCTGATTGTGCCTATGGCACCCTGGCTCTTCACTGGTTCTAGTTCTGCATTTTCTTCCATAGTCGTTCACTCCAGTACGTTGTTATTTTACTGTGTAATTTGGAGACCTGGCCCTCTAGTATCTTTCCAGTGGTATGTTATTTGATATCTCTCTCGTCTTCTCCTATGAGTAATTTGGAGAGCTTTGAGACGATCCCAATAATTAGGGCATTTATTGCGTCTATACGTGCGTATATGTTCTCTGGATTCCCTCTATTTCAGCAATTGTCTCCTGCTCTGAAGGGGAAGTCGAGTACTAACAGTACTCAAGGACGGGACAGCACAAGTGGACTTGAGAAGTACAACCATTGTGATGGGATCCTGGATTTGAAAGTTCTCGTAATCCATCCTATCATTTTTCTGCTTGATGCAATATTGCTTGGTTATGCTCCCTAAACGTTAGGTCGTCAGACTATCATTATTCCCAAATCCTTTACATGTTGCTTTCCTACTATGGGCAACTTGATTGTGTTTTGTACCTGTATTATGTTTAAGGTCCTCATTATTTACCGTACCTGACGTACCTGGAATTTGATCACTGTTAAACATACATATTAATTTTCTGCTGCCCAGATCGAAAGTCTTTACTAACTATCAGCTTCGAGTTTTTCAATGTCCTTCAGCCGACGTAATTTCATGCTGATTTGTGTCATCTGCAAAGGATATGATACGAAGCTCTGTGACTTGTATTTTGTCGTATATCTGATATAGAACAAGGAAAAGCAGCTGGTGCAAGAGCTGTACCCTGAGGTACACGCTTTTAACTGGCTTGGACTAGATTTTATATGGTTGACTGTTACTCCTAGTCTTGCTTTGACAGAAAATTTAGTATCCACCGTCCTACTTTACCGTGTTATTCCCTTGACTAACATTTTGTAGGCTATCACCAATGGTCACATTTATCAAAGCCTTGACAAGTCCGTTATATCACCTGCATTTATCTGTTTTTCTTCTAATGCCTCAGTGACTTTATCGTAGTGCTCAAGTAGCTGTGAGAGGCACGATCTTCCCGCTCGAAATCCATGTTGGCCTGGGTTGTGAAGGTCATTGGTCTCCATGAAATTGGTGACCTGACTCCTAATCACTCTCTCAAATACTTTTATTATGTGCGATGTTAGTGCAACTGGTCTATAATTCTTTGCCAATGCTTTGTACCTCCCTTGTGTAGAGGGGCTATGTATATGATGGCTTTTTGCATTTCCCTGAAAGAAGCAGCACCGCCCCCTTTGCTTGTGCTGTATTGGAGGTAGGTACTGGCCAGTGAGGATGTGCATGTGTAGTCCCACACCACTTGCTTGCCATCCTTCCAAAGAAGCAAGGTGACCCCGTCTGGATGCTTCCTCCCCGTCTCTTCCTCACTCCCCGTCTCTTTGTGCTGGGCAGTGGGCTGTGGCGAGGCTTCTCTTGATGTCGTTGACTTTTTCATGTCTGAGATGACCGTATTGGGCTGCCATCGCACTTCCACAGATGAACCTGTGTTCAATGAGGATGGGGGGTGGAAAGCGAAGGGCAACTCCAATACGAAGGGCGTCGTGATTAAGGTTAGTTCACAGGGCTGCGTCGGCACAGTAAATATAAAATCCCCAGCATGGGGTGCTGTTACTACTGCTAGGAGGCGGGTTCTGTTCTTAGCAGAAGCATTTTCAAGCATTGCTGAGGTAATCTTCTCATTATGGGACTATCCCAGTGGGCCTGTCTGTGGTCTTTTGGAGCTGGTGTCGGGGTAAAGGTTGTGAAGTGGTATCCACCCACTTCACACCCACAACCAAGGTGGGTGTGAAGTTGGTGAACTTCACTTGGATGAACTTCGGTTCATAAGCCCCTACTGAGTCTCTCAAGTGCTCTGGTTGGATCTTCCTCAGTTGCCCTGCATATGCCTATTCTAGTCTATCCGGTAGTATTGCCTGGTCTTGCAACAGAAGAGAGAAGATAGGAAAAGAAAGAAGCGGGAGAGAGAAGGAAAACGAAGGAAGAAAGGAAACTATCAGGAGAACGGGCCAAGCCATTACGACTATATAGCACTTGGAAAGAATCAGGATGTGGATTTGGGATGGGACGGGGGAAAGAAATAGTGCCCAACCACTTGAACGGTCGGGGATTGAACGTCGGCCTGCATGAAGTGAGGACCGTCGCTCTACCGTCCAGCCCAAATGGTTGGACAGAAGGGAAAGAAGAGAAAGCACTGAGGGAAAAGACGGGGGGGGGGGCGAAGAAGGGGATGGGGTAGAGAAGAGGAGGGGGGGGGGAAGAAAGAAGAGGGGGGGATGGGCGATGGAAAAAGGGGGCTAGAGGAGGTAGGGATGGGAAAAGGAGAGGAATGTGTGTAGAAGGAAGAATCCGTGTAGAGACGATAGAAAAGAAGGGGGAATATGTGAAGACATGCCAAACAAGAGGGGAGGAGAGGTAGAAAAGAAGAGTGCCGGAAAAGTGAGAAAGGGCGAGAAACAGCCTATTCTGCCCACCTTCCCCAGGTACCCCTTCAAGGGGTCATACATGTAAGGTAGGGCACATGAGAAAAAAAAATATGAATGTTATATTCTCTCTCTCTCTCTCTCTCTCTCTCTCTCTCTCTCCTCTCTCTCTCCTTAATATTTCTTCAAGTGGTGTCGACTCATTGCCAGAACCGTAGGTTTATGCATCATCTGTTATCATTTGTAAACTTAATTGCAGGTTATTCCTAGGTCCTCTGTTTAGGGTAAGATCCGGTAATTATTAGTATAATGTATGTTTGGTGTATGTGTATGTTGAAGTGTTGAATGTATGATGTAGGTTTTTGACTGGTGAGCTAAGCTTCTTTATTCCCTATTAATAGGTTGTTAGTTTTGTGGAGAGGTCAGGTCAAGTGGGGTTATTTTGTGAGAGACTCAGTCAAGGTCATGAGCACTGATCAGGGCGTCAGAACGCTATTGATTCCCTGCCTCACCTATCATGCCCTGCCTCACCTATCATGCCCTGCCTCACCTATCATGCCCTGCCTCACCTATCATGCTCTGCCTCACATACCAGGCCCTGCCTCACCTATCATGCCCTGCCTCACCTATCATGCCCTGCCTCACCTATCATGCCCTGCCTCACCTATCATGCCCTGCCTCACCTATCATGCTCTGCCTCACATACCAGGCCCTGCCTCACCTATCATGTCCTGCCTCACCTATGATGCTTTGCCTCACCTATCATGCCCTGCCTCACCAATGATGCTCTGCCTCACCTATCATGCCCTGCCTCACCAATGATGCTCTGCCTCACCTATCATGCCCTGCCTCACCAATGATGCTCTGCCTCACCTATCATGCCCTGCCTCACCAATGATGCTCTGCCTCACCTATCATGCCCTGCCTCACCAATGATGCTCTGCCTCACCTATCATGCCCTGCCTCACCTATGACGCCCTGCCTCACCTATGATAACCTGCCTCATCTATGATGCCCTGCCTCACCTATGATAACCTGCCTCATCTATGATGCCCTGCCTCACCTATGATAACCCGCTTCACCTATCATGCCCTGCCTCACCTATCATGCCCTGCCGCACCTATCATGCCCTGCCTCACCAATGATGCTCTGCCTCACCTATGATGCCCTGCCTCACCTATCATGCCCTGCCGCACCTATCATGCCCTGCCTCACCTATCATCTTCTTGAGGTTATCTTGAGATGATTTCGGGGCTTAGTGTCCTCGAGGCTCGGTCCTCGACCAGGTCTCCACCCCCAGGAAGCAGCCCGTGACAGCTGACTAACTCCCAGGTACCTATTTACTGCTAGGTAACAGGGCATCAGGGTGAAAGAAACTCCACCCATTCTTTCTCGCCGGTGCCCGGGATCGAACCCAAGACCACAAGATCACGCGTCCAGTATTCTGTCCGCTCAGCCACCGGCTCGCTGAGAAAACGCAAACAATGAAATGCCCTTACAAGGGGGCTAACGCTCTTAGTGCATACAAGATGGCGATGGCCCGACCAAAAGTGAGCAAAAATGTTAAGGCGCCAGCCGTCTGGTGATTGGCTGGTCGAGGTCACATGACGAGTTTGACCAATGAGAGCCCGCACCTGGGTCTGGGATGTCACCGGGCAGGGGAGGATGAGTGCTTGCAGAGCGCCAGGCGCCTAGAGATTCACGGCACTTCATTGAGAGCGGATGTGGGTCAGCGAGCTCCCGAGTTCGGAGGTATAGGAGCCTCGTCCAGTGGATTGTGGTCCAGCCAGCTTGGAGGAACTGCAAATTTGGGAATGAGTACGGCGATGACGCGTAGCTTCAGGACGCCTGAGGATCTGTGACGCGCGACCGGAACGCCGAGGAGCAACCAAAGACCCGTGGATCACTACGACCATCGCCATAAGAGTCCAGGCGTCTGAGAGCAGGGTGTGCTAAGGTAGATCAATTTTCCCTCCCATTTTCCCCTTGACATTGAGGCAAGATTGGCCTAGTAGATTATATATAGATATTTATTAGTGAGTCTATTGATTTTTAGGAGTAGGTTAAGCCATAGAGCAGCACAAGTTTATTATCTACTACCTGATGAAGTGAGTGGCGTGTGTGGCCGAGCCTAATCTATCATGCCCTGCCACATCTACCATGTATTATATTGTGGGTTGGTGGTGTTGTCATCGTTGATCCTTCTTTCTGGACAACCCAACCCACAACTCGGTAGAGTGCTTATACTTTTCCAGGAGATCACCCTGGGCGCTTCTGGCTCTTGGAGAGGGGCTCAACGTCACACGTTTAGGGGATGCGGCTCCAATACTTAGCCTCTCTTCTCTGTCTCTGATAATGTCTCTTCTTGATAGTAGGTGCAGTTTGCATGAAGGGTTTGTCCTCCCGATGACTGCACCAGTACTGATGTTGGTAGAGGCGTTTATGTTGAAGATGATAAGAGTTTCAAAAGTGCTTGTTACGTTGTGCTGTAGACAGTGGAGCGGCGACTAAAACAGAGGTGTGTGTTGTAGGGAGACTTGCCGCACCGTAGGGCGGTGTGTTGTGTTTATAGCGTCAGCTGATCCATGGTGCTGCAACGAGGTGGTTGTTTTCTGTGTTTAGCTGTTGGTGGCGCCAGGTATAAATGTGGCGCGGGTCAGATGTGACCCAATTTGTTGGTTGATTGTAGATATTTAGCCAGTGCTTTGACTATTTGGTATTTTTCTTGTAATGAGTGGTCACCACCTCCTAATATATACTCGATGGTAAAGGGTATTTTAAGTGAGATAAGTACTTGTTTGAGATTTACTCTGGCACTATAATGTCGGAAGCAGTGAAGGAGATAGTGTTCGACTGTTTCAGGCACCTGACAATGGATGCAGAGTTTATTGATGTCTGTTCTGTACTTAGAGCTGTGTGCTGCTAGTTTGGTGTGTCCCAGCCTTAATCTGGTCATCGCTATATCAATTTCTCTGCTTTTATATCTGACTTGTTTCCAAGTTTCCCATTTCATTTTAATGGACCCATAGTACAAAGGTGAGCATGACGTTTTCCATTAATGTCTCTGGGCGGCTCAACAAACTCTCCCTGCCATCCAGGACTTGAGACCACAACGATCCCAGCTCGATTTCACAGCTGGAACGTCTGCACACTTCTCTTCTCTTGGAGATATATCACTAGGGGTTCCTCTCTGACAGGAGCTTACACGGAGTGCAGCTTCCCCTCGCGATGTCTGGTACTCAAGTGACTTAAGCTTCTCTCTAAGCGAGCCTCACACCTCCAGCAAATTATCCACATCTCATAACCAGTCATTTATCTATTTTCTTATTCACTGCCCATTATCTTAAATTGTTTATCAAATCCAACCAACTATTTTACATCTGTGTCTTCACCTCTATATTTCCCAGACCTTCTAGTCAGGTCAGGCTTGATAGAATAATTCTCAAAGGGGAGACTCGTTTTTCGGCTGCCTGGGATCATAACACATGCCCTGCCTCATCTACCACACCCTGCCACATCTACCACACCCTACCTCACCTACCACACCCTACCTCACCTACCACACCCTACCACACCTACCACACCCCGCCTCACCTACCACACCCTGCTTCACCTACCACACCCTGCTTCACCTACCACACCCTGCATCACCTACCACACCCTGCCTCACCTACCCCACCTCACCTACCACACCCTGCCTCACCTACCACACCCTGCCTCACCTACCACACCCCGCCTCACCTACCACACCCCGCCTCACCTACCACACCCTGCCTCACCTACCACACCCTGCCTCACCTACCACACCCTGCCTCACCTACCACACCCTGCCACGCCCATAACCGCGGCTCCTACTCGGAGATCAGTCATGATTTGCAAGACAAATGGCAGATGTCCCTTGCGGGTCGCCCAGCCCACGAGGTCCTCGGCCCTGTCATCATTGTTCACTATGAATATAAACGGGACTCACTACAGGCAGAACGAGGGTGTGAGGGTGGGTACTGTGGGTAGGGGGTATTGTGGGTAAGGGGTATTTTGGGTAGGGGGGTATTGTGGGTAGTGGGTATTGTGGTAAGGAGATATTTTGGGAAATGGGGCATTTTGTTTAGATGTTATTTTTTTATAAAGGGCATTTTGGGTATGGGGTTATTGTGTGGGTAGCGGAGGGAACTACGAGCAGAAGAAGGTATTGTGGGTTGAGGTACTGTATGTTTGGGAGGCTACTGTAGGTTTATATCAGATATAAAATATATAAAATATGTGTAGAAGATATTGTGGGATATCTTCCAAAATATCTTCCTATTATCGTAATAGGATAATATTACGTGTTGGTCAGGCAACTATGGTCTGAGGAAGGTAGAAGACAGTATAGCAATTAGTGAGGAGTATTAATTATGAGCAAACGTGATAATTAATACAATAGGTGTATTGTTGGGTACATTGATAGGGGGGGAGGTAATCAAAAGTGTTGAGAGCATTTGTGTTTGGGAAAGGGTACTGTGGGTACCTGCGGGGCATTTCTGTACAACCCGTTCTCGCACTTGTTTATAGTCAATATCTTGCTTATGAATAAGTGCATGTGCGACATACTAATTTATTGTGAATATTTGAGTTTACCTTGAAAAGCTGAATAGAAAACCACAGCCTAACCTAACCTTAGTATGTTAAGATATTACAATTAGTACTGAATCTATACCTATATTGATATTACAGTTTTATAGAAATAATAAAACAAAGCTAAAATATATAAATAAATTGTAAAGTAACTCCGGATATTGTCATTTTTTAATAAAATCTCTATTGTTTAATAAAACTGAGAGAAAAAGTTAGTGCCCTGAAAAAAAATATGGCTTGGAATATGTCACATATGTACTTATTTATAGACGAAATAGTGACTTTAAGCAATAAGTGAAATATGTGCTGTCTTGTGCGAGAACATGTTCTGTAAGGGGAGAGTACATGAGATATAGAATGTTATGAAAGGCAACAGGAATAAAATGATAGCAAATTTGTGAAACATGAAGGTTCCTTGGTAAAACCATGTTGAGAATAATTTATTAATCCTTGTTTTTCAAGACGAATAGCTTTTGCAGTTATCGATTCAAACAGTTTTCCCACAATAGACGTTAATCTAATTGACCGATTGTTCGGTGCAAGTGATCTGTCTCCTTTCTTGTAAATTGGTACTACATTAGAAACACTCCACGATTCTGGCACTCTGCCTGACTTTAATGAATTATTAAATATGGTAGACAATGGCTCATAAAGCTCTTCTTTGCATTCTTTAAGCACCCTGACAAACACTATGTCAAGCCCTGGGGATTTTTTGGGCATAGTTATTTTTATCAAAACGCCTCATTTTGTGGGGCCACGTGAGCAACACAAATGCAAACAAGTCTGAATGGTGCTCATTTAATCAGTTGATAGAATGTTTACCAGTGTTTGATCGTGTGCACAGCGATCGAGGAGAACGTATATGAATATAGGGCAGATATTTTATTAAAACACTAAACAGATATAAGGAGTTAGAGACGAGTGAACATGCTGGAGGCTGGAGCTACACATCCTTCCTCTCCTGTGGCCAGTGAACGACTGAATGGGGGCGGCCAGCGCAGCTTGATTTCGGTGTGGACTCGTCCGAAATGGGGGAGAACCCACCACTGTAAAGCCTATCCCTCTCCGAGTGTTGAAAAGGATATCAGAAGGAGGAGTTTATTTATCGTAAATACATTTATTTATATTTTACTAGCTGTACCCGGCCACGTGTTGCTGTGGCTCGGCAACGCATGTACATTGCTGAGCCACAGTAACCTTCCCCTGTCCCATCGTCGTCCCAACCACTCCCCCGTCCCCTCGTCCTCCTAACTATTCTTCACTCCCTCATCCTCCCCACCATTACCCCCCCCTCCCCCGTCTCTTTATCCTCCCCACCATCTCCCACTCAGCCGTCCCCTCGTTCTCCCTACCATTCCCCCCTTCTCAGTCCCCTCGTCCTCCCCACCATTCTCCATTCCCCGGTCCCCTCGTCCCCACCATCCCCAAGTCCCCCAGTCCCCTCATCCCCCCCACCATTACGCCCTACCCTGGCCCCTCGTTCTCCACACCATCCCCCACTCCCATCCCTCGTCCTCCCGAGCTTTCCCAGCTCCATCATCCAATGCATTCTCAATAATCTGATGTTCCCATCAGAAAATTGGGAACTTCAAATAATCTGTTGTTCCCATCAATGAAATATAAGAAAAACAGTTAAAAAAACGGAATGAAAAACAATGAAAAAACTATTCTCATGAAGTGAATGGTGTGGTAAAAACACAGCTCAATTCCAATGTAGTGTCACGCAAAATAATTAAATCAAAATGAAAATAAATCAAAATTTATGAAAATTAATTTTATCAATGAAATCAGAATTATTGAAAATGAATCGTAACATATTTACTATAGCATGTGTTGCCCATACGAGCAACAGATGGCACTGTTTTCATAAAAAACTTGTTTTTACCTGTCACAGGTGTGGCATCTATACTTATACTCACAAAATGAACGGTATGGTAAACAACTCAGCTCAATACTTATGCAATGTCACACAAAATAATTAAATCACAATGAAAATAAATCGAAACCTATGAAAATTTAATTTATCACTGCAATCGGAAATATTGAAATGGAATTACAATACATTTAGTATAGCGTGTGTGTTGTTATTACGTGCAACAGATGGAAATATAAAAAAAGCATGTTTTTACCTGTCATAGGTTTGGCATCAATATAGATGCTATATAAAAACATACGCATATTCAAATGGAACATTGTGTCAAAATTTCAAGGCAATCGGTGAAGAACTTTCGGAGTTTACAGCGTGTGTTGCTCATACGTCCAATAGATGGTGCTGTTTAAGAAAAGAAAAAGCATGTTTTTCTCTTGTCACAGTTGAGGCATGTATATAGTAGGTATATAAAAACACGCGCCTATTCGAATGCAACGTTGTGTAAAAAGTTCAAAGCAATCGGTAAAGAGGTTTCGAAGATTTCCCTCACATGAAAAACACAGTTTAAAAAAATCATGTTTTTTTCCCTTTTCAGACGTGGCATCTATATTATGTGTACTTAAAAATCTTTTCGAATGCAGGGAAACATTGTGTAAAATTTTAAAGCAATCAGTAAAGAACTTTCAGAGATGAGCGATTTGAACACACGAACATTTCCATTTTTATTTATATAGATTAGGGAAACAGTTTATTATAGATTGGTAGTGTAATTACAGGTTTGTATGGGAGAAGTTAATGAAGGAACGTCGGAACTGACGTGTTCCGACGTTCCTTCCTTGACGGAAGCTAATGAAGGAACTTATGTCCAGTCGTGATGGTCAAGTGGATTAAGGCATCCCTGTACATACCAGTGTGTTGCTCCTGGCAGTATGGGTTCGAGTCACTTCTGGGGTGTGAGTTTTCAGTTGCATATAGTCCTGGGGACCATTCAGGCTTGTTCGCATTTGTGTTTCTCATGTGTTGCCCCAAAAAATGAAGTGATTTGATAAAATGCTATGCCCAAGATTACCATCAGATTGCCGGCGGGGAAGTGGTTCAAATAGCTTCGGCTATCACTTCCTTATGTCCGGTCGTGATGGTCAAGTGGATTAAGGCGTCCCTGTACATACCAGTTGCGTTGCTCCTGGCAGTATGGGTTCGAGTCACTTCTGGGGTGTGAGTTTTCAGTTATATATATATATATATATATATATATATATATATATATATATGTATATATATATATATATATATATATATATATATATATATATTAGTATATTTTGGTAGCAGTCCTTCCTGTAGACCAGGGTCTCCAAACTATGGCCCGCGGGCCACATCCGCCCGCCACATAATTTCATCCGGCCCGCCAAACAAATCCCTGTGTGGTGGCCTTGAAAAAATAATTATCGTACGAATGGCATCGCAGAATTATCCAAAGCTGGGGCTGCGACTGGTGGCGCTCAGCCCGAGTCAGTTTTCCTCTCTCTCGATAGTGTGACGCACAGATACTAGTACTGGTAGGTATGTGTTGTGCATTACAACCAATCAGTTGTGTATAATTGTATATTGTGGGGATGGAGGGCGAGTGGGGCTTCGCTGCTTCTGTTTCAGGGAGCACAAACACTGTACAA
>WNGS01061674.1:2751557-2767797 GCA_020271785.1 Procambarus virginalis | reverse complement strand
GGCCATATCGCGCATACGAGCCAAAAGTGACGTTCTTTTAAGAGGACGGGTTGCAGAGAAAGGGTGGACTCTGGTACAAAGTTCCGAAGAAGAGTCGCAAGGTTTGGTACACCAATGCTGATGGGGTAACTAATAAAGCAGAAGACATAAAAGAAAGAGTGAGTGAGGCAGATTCTGACATAGTTGCAATAGTGGAAACTAAAATAAATGGCATGATCTCGGATGCAATCTTCCCAGAGGGCTACCAGGTGATAAGAAAAGAAAGGACACAGAGACAGGGAGGGGAAGTGGCACTCCTAATAAAGCAGAAATGGAAGTGTGAAGACCTGGAAAATCGTGGTACCAATGAGGACACAAGCTCCATACATGGAACTCTGACAGTGGATGGGAAGAAGATTGTGATCTTGATAATCTACAATCCCCCACCAAACAGTAGAAGACCCAGGCAGGAGTATGATGACAACAACAAGGCATGTATAGATAAACTGCAGAAAGCAGCAACATTAGCCCACAGAATGAGAGCGAAACTGCTGGGCTTGGGGAACCTAAATCAATGAGAGGTAAATTGAGAATCAGGGAATCCCCATGGAGGGGACGAAACGTGGGGAGCAAAATTAGTAGATGTTATAGACAGGAGTTTCCTAACACAACATGTGAAGGAAGACACAAGGGAAAAAGGAGTGGATACACCGAGCCTATTAGACCTGATTTTCACCGAGAACGTAGAGGACATCGAGAATTCGGAACATGAAATTCCTCTAGTGGCCAGTGACCATTGTGTCCTAGTCTTTGACTACATGATGGAACTTGTGACCAAGGGACAAGAGGTCTGGGAAAGGAGAGTTAACTACAGAAAAGGGGACTACAGGAGGATAAGAGACTGTCTGGGAGAAGTGCAGTTGGAGGAAGAAATTAGAGGAAAAACAATCCAAGATATGATGGACCTAATCACACGGAAATGCCAGGAGGCCGAAGAGAGATTTATACTAACAGTAAAGGAAAAAATAAGTGGGAATATAATAACCCTTGGTTTAGTAGACAGTGTCAGGAAGCAAAACTGAGAAGCAGGGGAGAGTGTAGGAAGTACAGAACATAAAGGATAGAGGACAACAGGATCAGATGCAACAGAGCTAGGAACGATTACATTAACATATGAAGACCATCGGAAAGAAATTATGAGAACGATATTGCGATCAAAGCAAAAACAGCAACCTAAATTACTACACAGCCATATAAGAAGAAAACTGTCGGTGAATGACCAAGTGACAAGACTAAGGAAGGCAGAGGGGGCATATACAAAAAGTGAAAAGGAAATCTGTGAGGCATTAAATGCCAGTTTCCATGGAGTGTTCACAACCGAGCCTGAGCAGCTCCCATTATATGACCCATTGTTAGAAGAGATTATCCTAGATAATAATCAGATACAGAGGTGACAGCAGAAGAGGTAATGAAACAGTTCACAAAACTGGATGCAATTAAAGCAGTTGAACCAGACAAAATATCACCGTGGATACTAAAAGAGGCGGCGCAGGCCCTCAGCGTGCCTCTGGCAAGGATCTTTAATGAATCACTTATGTCGGGAGAATTGCCCAATTGCTGGAAGAGGGCAAATGTTGTACCGATTTTCAAAAAAGGTGATAGGGAGAAGACATTTAACTATAGATCTGTATCATTGACAAGCATCACCTGTAAAATACTTGAAAGAATAATTAGGCTAAGACTGGTTGCACACCTGGAGAACGTTAGGTTTGTAAACAAACATCAACATGGGTTCTGGAAAGGGAAACTTTGCCTAACAAACCTTTTGGAATTCTATGATAAATTATCGGGAATAAGGCAGGACAGAGAAGGTTGGGCAGACTGCATAATTTCAGGACTGCCAAAAAGCCTTTGATACAGTACCGCACATAAGACTGCTATTCAAACTTGAGAGGCAGGCGAGAGTGAGTGGAAAAACTCTAGCATGAGTAAGGAACTACCTAACAGGAAGGAGCCAGAGGTTTATGGTTAGGGGTGACAAGTCGGACTGGCGAACAGTAAAGAGTGGAGTACCTCAAGGATAGGTGTTGGAACCAATTCTACTTTTAATATACGTTAACCACATGTTTACAGGAGTAGAGCCCTACATGTTGATGTTCGCGGATGATGCAAAGTTGATGAGAAGAGTTGTGACAGATGAGGATTGTAGGATCCTCCAAGAGGACTTGAACAGGTTGTGGAGATGGTCAGAGAAATGGCTACTGGAGTTCAACATGAGCAAATGTAAAGTTATGGAAATGGGACTAGAAGATAGGAGACAAAAAGGGACAGTACACAATGAAGGGGAACTGCCTACCTGTGATGACGCGAGAAAGAGACCTGGGCGTGGACGTAACACCTAATCTAACTCCTGAGGCACATATAAAAAAGATATCGACAGCAGAGTATTCTACACTGGCAAAAGTTAGAACATCAATCAGGAACCTAAGTAAGGAGGCATTTTGGGTGCTTTACAATGCCTACGTGAGGCCAGTCTTAGAGTATGCAGCCTCATCATGGAGTCCCCACCTGAAGAAACACATAAGGAAACTGGAAAAGGTTTAGAAGTTTGCAACGAGACTCGTCCCAGCGTTAGGAGGGATGGGGTATGTAGAACGCCTGAAGGAACTGAGCGTTACGACACTATAAAAAAGAAGGGAGAAAGAGGATATGATAGGAACGTATAAAATACTCAGGGGGATTGACAAAATGGACATAGACGAAATGTTCACACGGAATAATAACAGAACGAGGGGACATGGGTGGAAGCTGGAAACTGAGATGAGTCACAGAGATGCTACGAAGTTTTCTTTTAACGTTAGAATAGTGGAAAAATGGAAAGCACTTAAGGAGCAGGATGTGGGAGCAAACTCTATTCATAATTATAAAACTAGGTATGATAGGGAAATAGGACCGGAGTCATTGCTGTAAACAACCGATGGCTCGAAAGGCGGGATCGAAGAGTCAATGCTCGATCCTGCAGACGCAAATAGGTGAGTACAGATAAATGAGTACACCTGGCCAGCAGCAGAGGAGCAGACGTCACCAGGCAGAGGAGCAGACACAGGCGCCAATTCACACATCTGGCTGCTGACTGAACAAATGGTTTGTGTACAGGTCGAAGAAATGGCTGTATGGTTTTGGAAAGAAATACAATAATTTGTACCACTCATTTTGCCGGAAAAATGACTGCATTTTATGACCTCTGGCGGCCGACATGCTGTCATATTACCTCTGGGCTCTCGCAGAGGTGGCTTTTTTTAATTTGGTATGTACAGGACAATTTATATAATAATAAATATAATTAGAATATACTTTACTATTTTAAACAGTGATTTAATTAAGTGCAGTTAGCATAAATATATATATGTATATATATATATATAAAAGGGTGTTTAATTGCATGGTTGCTGCACTGTGAACAACGACACACACACACACACACACACACACACACACACACACTCATACACACACACACACACACACACACACACACACACACACACACACACACACACACACACACACACGAGCGCGCGCTCGCGCACAGTTTCACGTGTAGATATGATAGAGCCCAGTAGGCTCAGGAACCTGAACACCACATGATTGACAGTTGAGAGGCGGGACCAAAGAGCCGGAGCTCAACCCCGCAGGCACAAATAGGTGAATACAAATAGGTGAGTACACACACACACACACACACACACACACACACACACACACACACACACACACACACACACACACACACACACACAAGGAAATCACAGCTCCCAACACATCACCCCCAGGTGTGAGCGGGAAACCCACAACCAGCTACCCAGCAACACCAGCGGGGAGGGCAACCCCACCACCGTCCTCTGCATAGAAAACACCCCCTTCCCCAAACCCTCCCTGCCCCCACCCAAATCTTGTTACAAGGAGATAATCGTCAGGAGAGGTGACAAGTCGCCAATATACGCCATTCTTAAAAAGGAACCTGTAGGCGTCCTGTAGTTACCAGTAGTGTTGCTCCTGGCTGTATGGGTTCGAGTCACTTCTGGGGTGTGAGTTTTCAGTCGCATATAGTCCTGGGGACCATTCAGGCTTGTTTGCATTTGTGTTCCTCACGTGTGGCCCAAAGAATGAGGTGATTTGATAAAATGCTATGCCCAAGATAACCATCCGAGTGCCGGCGGGGAAGTGGTTCAAATAGCTTTGGCTGTCACTTTCTTATGTCCGGTCGTGATGGTCAAGCGGATTAAGGCGTCCTGTAGTTACCAGTTGCGTTGCTCCTGGGAGTATGGGTTCGAGTCACTTCTGGGGTGTGAGTTTTCAGTCATATATATATATATATATATATATATATATATATATATATATATATATATATATATATATATATATATATATATATATATATATATATATAATTCTAACGCGAATTTTTTCAATGTTTCTTATGTTTTTCTTTACTGGCGGTGGTAATAAAAATATAAAATCTCCAAAATTCATTTTTATTAATGGTCTGACGCTTAGAAGCGTTTCGTAAGGGCTTCTTACATTCTCAAAGACTTCTTTACACTTAACACTACACTTATGAACTACATTTATGATACACTCAATGCACTGTGTATGAAACATTTGAAGTTGTTGTTGTTATAGATTCAGCTACTAGGAACAAGTTCCAAGTAGCACGAGCTATGGTGAGCCCGTAACTTACCTGGCTCAGAAGCGGGGCAAGGTGAGAGAAAAAAAACTTACCTGACCGCTCCTGTGCCAGGTAAGTCCAATAAGGGCTCACTATAGCCCATATTATTTGCCCCGCTCCTGTGCCAGGTAAGTTACGGGCTCACCATAGCCCGTGCTTCTTGGAACTTGTTCCGAGTAGCTGAATCTATAGCAACAAACATTTGAAATAACCCTCGCTTTTTATTGGTTTGGGTGAGGTGGGTATTGGATGAGGTGGGTACATGAGGATGAAAGTAACTACAGATGGCCTATTGGCCCATACGATGCATTGAAGTGGTTAGAATATAGTTGTGCATTAATTGGCTGTTGATTGCTGGTGTTGACTTTTTGATGTGTTGTTCCTCGCTGATGTCGAGTCGCTTGCTATCGCTATACCATTCGTTAATTTCTGTGTTAAAATTTCTCTGGTGATGGTCTGGTTGTGAAAAGAGATTATATGTTCCTTGATGGCGCCCTGTTGCCTATGCATTGTTAGTCGCCTGGAAAGAGACGTTGTTGTCTTGCCTATATACTGAGTTCTCCCATATAACAGGGCTTGATTGAAAACGTGAGTGACCTCTCATCAGCTCTAGTGGTCTTGGGAGGTTGGAAGATTGATTGATTGATAAAGATTAAGCCACCCAAAAGGTGGCACGGGCATGAATAGCCCGTAAGTGGTGGCCCTTTTGAGCCATTACCAGTATCAAATCAAGAGATGATACTGGAGATCTGTGGAGGTACAACTGCACCCTGCGTGACGGGAGATGTCTCCGGACCAAATGTTGACCAAATGGTGGAGGTTGGAAGATTGATGATTGATGAAGATTAAGCCACCCAAAAGGTGGCATGGGCATGAGTAGCCCGTAAATGGTGGCCCTTTGGAGCCATTACCAGTATCATTAGCTGATACTGGAGATCTGTGGAGGTGCGACTGCACCCTGCGTGACGGGAGATGTCTCCCGAGGAGGTTGGAAGTTGTTGTTGTTGTTATAGATTCAGCTACTCGGAACAAGTTCCAAGTAGCACGGGCTATGGTGAGCCCATAACTTATTTGGCACAGGAGCGGGGCAAATAACGTGGGCTATAGTGAGCCCTTATTGGACTTACCTGGCACAGGAGCGGTGCTCTGGTTGGAATTTGTTGTTATGGATTCAGCTACTCGGAACAAGTTCCAAGTAGCACGGGCTATGGTGAGCCCGTAACTTACCTGGCACAGGAGCTGGGCAAGAAGCACGGGCTATGGTTAGCCTCGTGGACAGGAGATGTCTCCCGTGGGGAGGTTGGAAGTATCTGGGGGGTTTAAATACCCCAGAATTTCCACTTCTTTAAAGGTTCTGAGTGTGGTGTAGTTTGTTTAGTGTGTACGTGCTATGCCAGTGCTGTAAAACATCTGTGCTGGCGAGAGTTCCAGTCTCCTGGTGGGTGTGTGTGTCTAAAGTGATTAACTTCAAACTTGTGGTTCAGGCAAGTTCAGACTCGGTACGGAGGGAGGGAGGGAGTTATGAGAGGAAAGCGCGAAGCCATTACCACCATATAGCACTTGGAAGGGGTAGGAATAAGGATATGTGATGGGACGGAGGGAAAGGAATGGTGCTCAACCGTATATATACGAGGAAATGGGATATACTCCTTAGTATATGGACCGCTTGGGAAGTCGCCATATATTATAGGTAGTATATTACAACCCACTGCTGGCAGTTCATCTGAGAAGGGCATAACAAGATAATTATTACCAAAAAGCGGACAGAATAACTACTGCAAACAAAAATGACTCTATATAGAGTTCAGTATATTTAGAGTCTCAGTATTAGTATTTAGAGCGTTCTCAGACACACTGATTTCTGAGTCAAATACATTACCAATTTTCTCGCATCTCTAGCAGCTAAATTCAGCAATAATGTAGTTATTAACTACACCTATTATTGCAATAGGAACACAAGCAATAAACCCATATAAATAAAATGCAGTTAACCCTAACATACATGTCTATGGATTATCCTTGAGTCGTAAAGTATAAGAATCGTTTGTTCCTCATTATTTTCAGCTAACAATCTTTCTCTTGCAAACTTTCTAGTGCAACATTTTTCTTTTCAACTTTCGTATGCAACATTTTTTCGTACAAAATTTCTCGTGCAGGTATTATTGGATATAAGTTTCCTGTGCAAAACTTTCTTTTCCAAAACTTTCTTGGGCAAACGTAAAGTGCAAACTTTCTTTTGCATTTCATTCCATGCCAACTTTCTTGTATAACCTTTATCATTCACACATTCTCGTGCAAACTTTCCTCTGCAACATTTTCTGTACAAACTTTCTAGTGTAAACTTTCTTTCTAAAATTTTCTCATGCATGAAAACTATATCATGAAATTTTTGGGTATCCTAATTTTGTGTGAAAATTTCGTCATGTAAATTGTTCCAGTTTTTGAATGCAAACTATCTCATACAAGCTTTTCATGCAAAATTTTCTCATTCAAACTTTCTAATAATACTTTCTAATGCAAACTTTTCCATTTTCTTTATCTTTATCTTATCCATTGTGATTGTTTTTAATCAAGCACACAAACTTTCATGTAAACTTTCTTACAATCATGTAAACTTTCTCGTGCAGGTTTTCTTGCATAAACTTTCCCACTCAAACTTGCTTGTGCAACTTTTCTTGTCGAAACTTTCTCATTCAATTTGTCTTCATGGAAGTTGTCCTTCACATCCGCATAAAAACTGTTATAACATTTTCTAACTTTAAACTTCCCCAATGCAAAATTTCTAATACAACCTTCCTCGCATAACCTTTCCCATACAAACCTTCTCATACAAGTTTCTCATTTAAATTGTAACATTAAAACTTTCTCAAACAAACTTCCTTAATATTTAATGCGCCTGCAGTTGCACGCTTCGGGCGTATTCTTTACGCCGCATTGGAGTTTCTTGCTATGGTCTTCAGCAATATTGTGCAACAACACACAGACGCATGGGCCCCGTCCAGACAGTGGTGACGGTCCTGTCGATGTGCTCTCGTCTTCCAGAATAAACTGTCCTTCAAACGTCTTGAATAATTTCCATATTATCCTCCAAACATTCTGAATAATTTCAATATTATCCTCCAAAATCCTGATAATTTCCATATTGTCCTCCAGACATCCTGAATAATTTCCATATTGTCCTCCAGACATCCTGAATAATTTCCATATTGTCCTCCAAACATTCTGAATAATTTCCATATTATCCTCCAAACATTCTGAATAATTTCAATATTATCCTCCAAACATCCTGGATAATTTCCATATTGTCATCCAGACATCCTGAATAATTTCCATATTATCCTCCAAACATTCTGAATAATTTCAATATTATCCTCCAAACATCCTGAATAATTTCCATATTGTCCTCCAAACATTCTGAATAATTTCCATATTGTCCTCCAAACATCTTGAATAATTTCCATATTGTCCTCCAAACACCCTGAATTTCTAAATTATTTCCACCTCTAAAAATGTCTGCCGGATACAGCTTGGAGGCAATTTACCGGCGTTGTCCAGCTTATTTATGGAATCCTTCAAAACCTGCATTTATTGACAGGTTAACCCTTGAAGAGGGCGGGCTTTTAAAGTAATGCATCAA
The DNA here is from genome assembly GCA_020271785.1 of Procambarus virginalis. NCBI lineage: Eukaryota > Metazoa > Arthropoda > Malacostraca > Decapoda > Cambaridae > Procambarus > Procambarus virginalis. Next base: position 2,759,449 of record WNGS01061674.1, on the reverse strand, counting down.
GGTATGCTTGATTAAAAATATATAAACAATAACAATGGGACACATTAGCACGTGGGGATTGGTGCGCAGAAGGTAATCACCAATGGCAGTTAGGGCAGTGCAGGTCAATGACATGGCTCAGGGACGTCGGCGGATGATTACATGAGGGAGTGACATGACTCAGGGACGTCGACGGATGATTACATGGGTGAATGGTTGGTGTGGCTACCTACCAATGCTGCGTCCATCCACACATTAAGAAAGATTCCAAAACATGGATGAGAAAATAAATTAGTCTCATAGAGGTGAGAAGAATCTTATGAATGATATGCAATCATTCCAATATACACGTTATTCTCCTCTGATTAGTGGGGAAAGCTCTCCAATAATGAATGCCAGATTCAGGTGCTCAGTTGACCAACATAGTTCCACATTAAATGGGGGTCCACGTGGTTATTGGTTCTACGTTCATTACAAGATACAATCACAAGCCACAATTGAAGTAACACTCAGAGGCAACAGTTATTATCAACAATGACAAGCAACAACTTACCCTCACAGTCTATAAAAAGGATTCAAGCAGAGACAGCCGATGCCAATATTTTAATCATCCCTCTTGACAGGTTACCTTCTGGTGACTCCGAGGATTAATGTTTACGCGGCCCGGTCTCTAACCAGGCCTCCTGGCTGGTGATCTGTACAACAAGGGCTATTGGAGGCCGCTTGGTTATAGATAGGAGCTGCCTCGTGTGGGCCAATAGGCCTTCTGCAGTTGCCTTTGTTCTTATGTTCTTATGTTCTCGCTGCCTGACGTATGAATTACAGCTCGTTTTATCCCTGGCATCAGCTGGAGTGTTCTGATCTTCTACTGAGGGAATAATGTGAATATTGGAATGATAGATCTATCATAAGACTCTTCTCACCTCTATCAGATTAATTTATTATCTCATCCACGTTTAGGAATCTTTTCATAATGTGTGGATGGGAGTCCATGAGAAGTGGATATTCTTCAGGCGTCAGCGACAGTGTCGACAAGTGAGGTAAGGCTCCACAGATTTTTAAAAGTACTCCAACCTCTTGGCGACCAAATTTATCGATTGCACAGTGATAATTGCAAGTAGGAGCAAGTGATTTATGCACCGTAGTCCTCAAGGTAATCTTCAAAGAATCCAGCCTATATTGCCCCGTTTAGCCGTCAGTAAGTGTCCAAAAGGGCGGCAGTTAGAACGAGGAGGAGCGCCCTAGTATGCTTGTGTGACCTAAGTATCCTTGCAGAGTAAGGCGGCCCAGTAACCAAGGTAAGGTCTTGTATTTGTATTTTTTGTATACCAGTGATCTCAGGACCTCCGTCGTCCGTGAGTTAAGGTGTCTGATGCTGGAAGTGGAAGCAAGAGTTAGGAGGGGAAGGAATTATTAGGGGAATGGGCCAAGCCATTAGGACTATATAGCACTGGGAAGGGTTCAGGATAAGGATTTGGGATGGGACGGGGGGTAAGGAATGGTGCCCAACCCTTTAGGCGGTCGTGGATTGAGAGCCGACCTGTGTGATGCGACTCCGTCGCTCTACCGTCCAGTACAAGTGGTTGTGCAAGAGTTAGGAGATTACATTTGTTATTTCAACACCCAAGAATGAATTACCTCATCAAATATGAGTTAGCATAATCATCAAAGTATCTATCCCATTGTACAACAATTCCCGCCGTCAAAAGATCGTTACACGTACGCTTCTCCATTTACCAAACTTAACAATTTATTACATTTGGAAATAATATTGATTTAACAAAATTCACTAATTAACTCAGTAATTGAATTCAACACTTCCAATTATGCAGGAATTTATCTCGTTGAATTTACTTTGTCTCTGAACTGGGTTAGAGTAATATATAATTCTTATTCATTAAGAGTTCCTTTAAGCAGGAAAGTAAATTATTCTAATGGAATTAGTTGAATGTTTTACCTCGTGTTCAGTGTTTGGTGTCTGCGATATACTCTGTCGTGATGCCACCCTGTTACCTCCCCTGACCACCAGGGGGAGATTCATCGACTCCAGCTCCCGGCCCCAACCATTTGCATTTAGACCACTCGTTGTTGATACTTGCTGGCAGTAGATGCCTTACCTCCAGTGACTCTGACTCATACTTATATATAACCTAACTTTTAGTGTGTTGATTTGATATTACAGGGCAACTTTTTTATACCCATTTGCAACCCTATTTCCTAAGTAGTGCTTACCTATTTCTCTAGAAAATCAAACTTAATATATTTGAATTCTTTGACTGGATTGATAGTCAGCGAACTGACTATTATTGAATTGAATCTGTAGGTACAGTACTTTACAGTAGGTAGGTGTAAAGTAGGTACAGTAGTTTACACAAAGGAACTGAATCTGTAGTTACTCCATAAACATCTTTACATTCTCGCCTGAATATAGTAATTATTGCCTTATTTTGTGACGTCAATACATTTAATAATGTTGCTGCTTCCTCAGTATCTAAATTATTAATGTATTTAGCGAACAATAAAGGTACAAGGGCAGAGCCACTTGCGACAATTCCCTGCTCTCACTATAAGACAATTATAGTGAGAGCAGCGAACAATAGTGTTCACTATATTGATATAATGAACAACCCGGTTGGTTCAGCACTGCTTGCAAGAACTTATGTAAATCCTTCTTGAATACATCGACCTTTGTTCCGGCAATATTTATAATGCTTGCTGGGAGGGTGTTGAACAGCCGTGGACCTCTGATGCTCAGACAGTGCTCTCGGATTGTGCCTATGTCACCTCTACTCAATGGTTCTGGCCTGCATTTCTTTCCTGATCTTTCGCTCCAGTATTTTGTTATTCTACTGTGCAAAGATGCGTCTACTTTCAAAGCTGCCCAACTACTTGGGCAGCTTGTAATAACCACTTGGGCTGGACGGTAGAGCGACGGTCTCGCTTCATGCAGGTCGGCGTTCAATCCCTGACCGTCCAAGTGGTTGGGCACCATTCCTCTCCCCCCGTCCCATCCCGAATCTTTATCCTGACCCTTTCCAAGTGCTATATAGTCGCGATGGCTTGGCATTTCTCCTCATAGTTCTTTTCCCTTCCCTACTTCAAGAGCTTTTTCACTGTTTCATTTTTCGTTCCGTAATTATATCCTCCGTTATACCACAAGTCCTTGTTTAGACATTCTTTTGGTGTTCTATAGAAGAAATAGTGTTGTATTGGAAGAATGTGTTATATTGAGAGAATATGTGGTGTGCTGGGAGAATATGTGTTGTGCTGGAAGAATATGTGTTGTGTAGGAAGGAATTTGTTCTATAGGAAGAATTTGTGTTGCATAGGTATAATGTGTGTTGAATAAACCGTATGAAAGACCGGTTGGGGGGTGGGGAATGGGGGGTGAATGCTCTGTTGAAGAAAGCAATTGAGCAATTTCGAGAGTAATACCCTACTATCTGGCGCGCCTGTTGAGCTATTTACGAGCAAGCATTTTGTACCGTGGTGTACCAACGGGGCAACTTGGCAAACCAGTACGGTGTGTGTGTGTGCGTGGGTTGCTATCCGTCCTCATAAACAAAGGTCCAAGTTCGTTAATTCAGCCGCCAAACCCCCGTGTTTATGAATGAAAAGCAGTTTACACACGAATCACAACGGATGACGTTCGAACATTTCTCGAACAGTGCTTCGCTGACGTCCTCTGTTCGAACCTCAATTCTATAATTGCTTCCCCCACGTACTTCAAATACAAATAATCGCCAACAGAACCTAAACAACTAACCAAACCTACGCCTAATTACACATAGAATTCTAATGTATAATAATATTAATTTATATATGAGAACAGGGCAATGTTTAATACACAGTATGTTAAACTGATGAATGCGTCTGGGGAGGACGGCCGCTGCTTTAACCAGCCTAGTGTGAGGACGGGTTGGTGGGTTTGCATACAGCCGTGATGGGGCCCTACGTGCATGGTGGGGTGGGATAGTTTACAAGCTTGCTGTGTTATTTTTGTTTACATGGCTGCTGGGAGTGGTTGGCTTGCATGCTTGCCGTGTTACGTTACATGCATGGTGTGTACATACATATTACTGTGTACATGCATAATAATTAGTTGTAAATTGGTTTACAGGCATAATATTTCCGTGTTAATTGGTTTACAAGGGTATTATTTCCGTGATAATTGGTTTACAGGCATAACATTTCCGTGTTAGTTGGTTTACATGCATAATATTTCCGTGTTAATTGGTTTACAAGGGTATTATTTCAATGCGACTTGTTTTCATTCGTGTTTTAGTGATATTTATACAGGTTTACATCAAATAATTACACGTGAATTTCTTTTACAAGAATGCTATTTATGAGTGTATTGGTTTACACAAATATTATTTCATTGTGGATTAATTTATATGAATATTAGTTCCATAAGTTTTGGTTTAAAGAATATTATTTGCAAGTGTTGCAGTTTACAAGCATATTTTTCAACGTATATTAGTTTACAAGCATATTATTTCAACGTAAATGAGTTTACAAGCATATTATGGATATTTCTAGTTTAGGGTACAAAAAGGTGCTTGCACTCTTACAATTTTGACGAGCATCAATTATTATTTTTTCAATTGTTGTGGTGCTTAAATGAATAACGCAAGAGAGTACAAGCATGATATGATGGTTTAGGTTAGGCTGGGTTAGGTTAGGTTCGGTTAGGTTAGGTTAGGCTAGGTTAGGTTAGATTAGGTTAGGTTAGATTAGATTAGGTTAGGTTAGGCTAGGTTAGGTTAGGTTAGGTTAGGCTAGGTTATGTGATGGTTAGGTTAGCTTAGATTAGGTTAGGTTAGATTAGCTTAGGTTACGTTAGGTGGGTCAGGTTAGGTTATGCGATGGTTAGGTTAGGCGAGGTTACGTGATGGTTAAATTAGGTTAAGATATGTTAGGTTGGGTTAGGTTAGATTACGTTAGGATATATTAGGTTATTATATGTTAGGTTAGGTTAAGTTAGGTCATGTGATGGTTTACAAGCTAGGAGAACGAATTTAGAATTTTTATATTGTATTAAAGCACGCTGAACCCGGTGCGCATGTGGTGTGCAAATTTACAGTGTGAAAAGGTTTACACGAATAGTGTATAGGTTTACAAGCACAGTGTAAAAATTACTAGAGGTGGTTCTGAATTGCAAGCATAGTGTACTGGTTTGGAGGCAGGGTTTACCGGTTAACAGGCATAGCGTACTGGTTTTACATGCAATGTGTATAGATTTTAGGCATGATTTACTGATTTACAGGTATAGGGTATTGGTTTACAGACATTATTTATTGGTTTAGAGGTATAGTGTACCGGATTTGTATGCAATGTGTATAGGTTTACAGGTATTATGTACTGGTTGACAGGCATAGTGCACTGGTTTACAGGCATAGTGTATCAGTTTACAAGCATGATGTACTGGTTAACAGGCATTACGAACCGGTTTAAAAGCATGATTTACAAATTTAAATAATGTACCAGTTTACAGTGAACTCGGTTAAAAGCACATCGAACAAGTTTATAATGATTGTAAACGAGTTTTAATCTGGAATTCTGATTTACAGCATAATAAACTGGTTTTACGCTGGTTGAGGATTTACAAGCATTCTCTGTCTTGTTTACAAGCACGACTGAACCTGGTTATCATTCAGTGTCCTATTTACGAGCAAGATTCGCCTGTTTACTAGCATGTCGAGACCTGTTTAGAGTAAGAAGAAACTTGTTTACAAGCAAAACGGTATCTGTTTACAAACAAGGTGAAACCTGTTTACAAGCAAGATGAGACCTGCTTGCACTCAAAATCAGACCCCTATTAACGTGCAAGATGAGACCTAATTATAATCAAAGGGAATCTTGTTTGCCATCAAGATGGAGCCGATTTATAAACAAGATTAAACCCGTTTACAAGCAGGATGGGAGATGTTTACATGGAAGATAGGAGCTGTTTACATGCTAAACTGCACTTGTTAAAAAGCATTTTATTTGGAAACAAGTCATCAAACCATATTCATTTTCAGAAACAACAAACTGTTAATATTAATATGAATAGGGAAACGTTCCTAAGCCTATAATTAATTAAGAGAAATAACTTCAGTATTAACATAAAACATTTAGGAAAAAAAAGTTTCCAAAATTGTTGGTATACTCTCAAAAGACAGACTTTATGTTCCCATTCTACTCTTATTTACACAATATTACTCGCTAATCTAATCCTATCTAACATACGGTTTCTTTGCATGGGGTTCAACCACTTCAAGCCCATCCACTTGGGGTGGATGATAGAGGGACGGTCTCGCTTCATGCAGGTCGGCGTTCAATCCCCGACCGTCCAAGTGGTTGGGTACCATTCCTCCTTTCCCTGATCTCTTCTAAGTACTATATAGTCGTAATAGTTTTGTGCTTTCTCTTGATAGTTCGTTTACTTCAACCACTTCAAACTACCTCAAACCCATCATCACACAGGATTAAGGATTAAGACAGAGGAGGACAGCTTGAGACTTCAAGAAGACCTGGACAAGCTGCAGGAATGGTCGAACAAATGGCTGTTAGAGTTTAACCCAAGCAAATGTAATGTAATGAAGATAGGGTAGGAAGCAGGAGACCAGATACAAGGTATCATTTGGGAGATGAAATACTTCAAGAGTCAGAGAGAGAGAAAGACCTGGGGGTTGATATCACGCCAGACCTGTCCCCTGAAGCTCATATCAAGAGGATAACATCAGCAGCATATGCCAGGTTGGCTAACATAAGAACGGCCTTTAGAAACTTGTGTAAGGAATCTTTCAGAACATTATATACCACATATGTCAGACCAATCCTGGAGTATGCGGCTCCAGCATGGAGTCCCTATCTAGTCAAGCATAAGACTAAACTGGAAAAGGTTCAAAGGTTTGCCACCAGACTAGTACCCGAGCTGAGAGGTATGAGCTACGAGGAGCGACTGCAGGAATTAAACCTCACTTCGTTGGAAGACAGAAGAGTTAGGGGGGACATGATCACCACATTCAAGATTCTCAGGGGAATCGACAGGGTTGATAGAGACAGGCTGTTTAACACAAGGGGCACACGCACTAGGGGACACAGGTGGAAACTGAGTGCCCAAATGAGCCACAGAGATATTAGAAAGAACTTTTTTAGTGTCAGAGTGGTTGACAAATGGAATGCATTAGGAAGCGATGTGGTGGAGGCTGACTCCATACACAGTTTCAAGTGTAGATATGATAGAGCCCAATAGGCTCAGGAACCTGTACACCTGTTGATTGACGGTTCAGAGGCGGGACCAAAGAGCCAGAGCTCAACCCCCGCAAGCACAACTAGGTGAGTACAACTATGTGAGTACACAGCACAAATGTGCTATCAGAATTGTTTTCGGATAACATACCGTCCCTCTTTTTAAATCCCTAAGCATGCTAAACATACACTCACTCCACACATTCCCTTGGGCTATTTACACTTACCAGACCTTATTCCTAGATCTTAATCCTGAACTGAAACTTTTATTGCTGTAATACAACCCATGAGCACCACACCAGTCATAAATATCTCTTTGATATCCCCAGAGTCAGACTAATTCTCTGAAAAAAGACTCCATACAAATAAAGCACCCAGTCTATGGAACTCACTTTCTAACGAATTAAAAAAGTCCATGCTATACTTTATTTAGAAGTAAAACCAAAAAGTACTGAATTTCATTCTCGTAGCTTCCTACCTTGTGCTTCCCCCTCACCGAAAATAGTACTTCAGATATGGAACGTCGTCAGTATAGTCCGGACTATCAATTATAAAGAAGTTATTATGGTGGGTGTGTAGCGTATGTGACACTGGTGGCTGTACCGAGCAGTGCGAGTTCAAGAATTTGTAACAGTGCACGTACAACTATCTATAACAGTGAAGGGACGACTATC
>WNGS01061674.1:2697172-2738571 GCA_020271785.1 Procambarus virginalis | reverse complement strand
TTTGGCGTCATTCTTGACTCCAACCCTGCCAATTATCTCTGCTTACACCCGGGGGATGTGAAATTCTAGCCAGATCGACGTTATTCGTTTAGGTGTAATTCTCGTTACAATTTGTATATGAATCAGTTGGGAGAACAGAATGTCTTACAGGGCAGCGAGGTCACACGGCCGTAATTGTAATGGGTTTTACTGTTTGCTTGTTAAGTGAGGTTGCTCTGTAGCTCTTGGGCCGGATCTCGTGGTTGTTTGTTAGCTGTATTTCCCGGCTATTCCTTAATAGTTTAAGGTATATTCCTTGGTTATACCTCGCAAGGTTTAATATTATAGTATATATAATATATATATATATATATATATATATATATATAATATACATATATATATATATATATATATATTTATATATATATATATTTATTATAAACATCATGTCGTACCTAGTAGCCAGAACGACTTCTCGGCCTACTATGCAAGCCCGATTTGCCTAATAGGCCGAGTGATTTTCTTTATTTTCAATAAATTGTTTCCAATTAGTTCATTGGAATTATTATTATTACATTATATTAGGAACATATTTATTGATTTAGTTGTGTTAGTTTAGGTTAGGTTAAGATAGGTTAGGTTAGGTTAGGTTAAGATAGGTTAGGTAGGGTTCGTTAGGTTCGGTCATATATCTATGTTAGTTTTAACTCAAATTAAAAAAAAAACTTATACTTAATGACATGGACAGATTTATCACTTCATAGAAAAAAAAATAGAAAAAAATATAAATTCAGGAAAACTTGGCCTGTTAGACATATCGAGTCTTACAAATCAGTCACTCTTGTAAACATATGTTGTTAAATATGACCGAAAAGGTAAGTTTTATAATTCTAATGCGAATTTTCTCGATGTTTCTTATGTTTCTTTTCACTGTCGATGGTAAATGAAAAATCAGTTCTAAAAAAAAAAAAAAAATCTAGTCTGACGCGATGCTGGAACGTGTTTCGTAAAACTTATTACATTTTCAAAGACTAGTTTACACACACAACTGTAACCTGTAAACACATCAATACTTATACTCGCATTTGGGTGAGGTGATACAAAAGTTTTGGGTGAGGTGATTGACATTTACACAAGATAGAACACGAACCAATAGGTATAAAAACATAAGAATGGAAGTAACAGCAGAGGGCCTATTGGCCCATAGCATCACCACTTCCTCTTGATGCTTCTATATTGGTTCGGAGTCTTGAAGTGGGTAGAATATAGTTGTGCTATTAATTGGCTGTTGATTGCTGGTGTTGACTTCTTGATGTGTAGTGCCTCGCAGATGTCAAGCCGCCTGCTATCGCTGTATCTATCGATGATTTCTGTGTTGTTTGCTAAGATTTCTCTAGCGATGATCTGGTTGTGGGAAGAGATTATATGTTCCTTAATGGAGCCCTGTTACTTATGCATCGTTAATCGCCTGGAAAGAGATGTTGTTGTCTTGCCTATATACTGAGTTCCTTGAGGCTTACAGTCCCCAAGTGGGCATTTGAAGGCATAGACGACGTTAGTCACTTTTAAGGCATTCTGCTTTGTGTCTGGAGAGTTTTTCATGAGTAGGTTTGGCCGTTTTCTTTGTTTTATAGTAAATCGTCAATTGTATTATCGATATCAGGAGGCCGATTGTTTCATCCACAGGTACGTTGGTAAACAGTGATTCTACATCCAACGAGGCTCTTATCACTGTGCCCCGTGCTCCCCGCAGTAAGTCAACAAAGGACCTATGGCAATTCCATATTTAACAATAAATATATATATTTATTGTTAAAAATATATATTTATTGTTAAAAATATATATATTTATAAAATATATATTTTAGGTGAAGAAAAGAATTGAATACCTGCTTCAGTTATTCAATTCTTTTCTTCACCTAAAAACAACATGACTTTTGGTGAACTCTTCCAGCTGAACCCTAATGCAAGAGCATTAGAAAGAGGGATAGAAACCCTAAATCAGAAAATAGTAAATACGGAATATGCTGTCATATTCAATGAGAAATGCATAAAAAAACCTGCTGCCAGAATGCACCAATATATATATGTCTCATTGAATATGACTACATATTCTGTATTTACTATCTTCTGATTTAGGGCTACTATCCCTCTAACTATTTTCTTAGCATCAGAGTATGTATGTATATATATATATATATATATATATATATATATATATATATATATATATATATATATATATATATATATATAATTTGTGTTTGTGTTGCATTTGTGTTCCTCACGTGTTGCCCCAAAAAATGAGGTGATTTGATAAAATGCTATGCCCAAGATTACCATCCGAGTGCCGGCGGGGAAGTGGTTCATATAGCCTCGGCTATCACTTCCTTATGTCCGGTCGTGATGGTCAAGTGGTTTAAGGCGTCCCTGTACATACCAGTTGCGTTGCTCCTGGGAGTATGGGTTCGAGTCACTTCTGGGGTGTGAGTTTTCAGTTGTATCTAGTCCTGGAGACCATTCAGGCTTGTTTGCATTTGTGTTCCTCACGTGTTGCCCCAAAAAATGAGGTGATTTGATAAAATGCTATGCCCAAGATTACCATCCGAGTGCCGGCGGGGAAGTGGTTCATATAGCCTCGGCTATCACTTCCTTATGTCCGGTCGTGATGGTCAAGTGGTTTAAGGCGTCCCTGTACATACCAGTTGCGTTGCTCCTGGGAGTATGGGTTCGAGTCACTTCTGGGGTGTGAGTTTTCAGTTGTATCTAGTCCTGGGGACCATTCAGGCTTGTTTGCATATATATATATATATATATATATATATATATATATATATATATATATATATATATATATATATATATATATATATATATATATATATATTAATATGACCGAAAAAGTAAGATTAATAATTCTAACACGAATTTTCTCAGTATTTCTTATGTTTCTTTTCACTGTCGATGGTAATTAAAAAATCAGTTCTCCAAAATTCATTTTTATTTCTAGTCTGACGCGACACTTGAACTCGTTTCATAGTAACTTATTACATTTTCAAAGATTTTAGTTTACACACACACAACTATACCTGCAAACACTAAACAGATTTCTTACTATGCTATAATTCAAACGGCTTTTCATTTTATATACCTGCATTTGGGTGAGGTGATATGTTACAACAGTTTTGGATGAGGTGAAAACAAACTTTCAACGCAGGATAGAATACGAAATATGGGGTAATATTTTGGGTAAAGTTAAAGGGGAAGAATGGAAGTAACTGCAGAGGGCGTATTGGCCCATATTTCTTGATGCTTCTATTGTATTGAACTTTGTTTACCTGGTAGAGCTAGGAATTATCTTCCCCCCAAAAAAACTAGGAAACAAAAGACTGGCATACCCAAAGGGGAATTATGAGGAGATGAGAAGTTTCCTAAGAGAAATACCTTGGGACTCAGACCTCAGAGCTAAGTCTGAACAAGATATGATGAACTATGTCACCCACAAGTGTCAAGAGGCAGTAAACAGGTTCATCCAGGCCCAAAGGGAAAAAACCGGGAAGCAATAGAAGAATCCATAGTATAATAGGGCATGTATGGAGTTAAAGGGACTGAACAAAAGGGCATGGAGGAACTTCCGGAATAACTGAACACCAGAAAGCAGAGAGAGATACCAGAGAACCAGGAATGAGTAGGTCAGGGTGAGAAGAGAAGCAGAGAAAAATGATAAGAATGACATAGCAAACAAAACCAAGACCGAACCAAAGCTACTCTACAGTCACATCAGAAGGAAAACAACAGTGAAAGAACAGGTAATGACACTTAGAACAGGCGAGGGCAGGTATACTAAGAATGACAAAGAGGTGTGTGAAGAACTCAACAAGAGGTTCCAGGAGGTGTTCACAATAGAACATGGTGAGGTCACTGTGCTAGGAGAAAGGGAAGTACACCAGGCGGCCTTGGAAGGGTTCGAAATTACGAGAGAGGAGGTCAAGAGACACCTGTTGGATCTGGATGTTAGAAAGGTTGTTGGTCCAGATGGGATCTCACCATGGGTACTGAAAAAGTGTGCAGAGGCACTTTGCTTGCCACTCTCCATAGTGTATAGTAGGTCACTGAAGACGGGAGACCTACCAGAAATATGGAAGACGGCAAATGTGGTCCCAATATACAAAAAGGGCGACAGGCAAGAGGCACTGAACTACAGGCTAGTGTCCTTGTCTTGTATACCATGCAAGGTGATGGAGAAGATCGCGAGAAAAAACCTAGTAACACATCTGGAGAGAAAGGACTTCTTGACAAATCGCCAACATGGGTTCAGGGAGGGTAAATCTTGCCTTACAGGCTTAATAGAATTCTACGATCAGGTGACAAAGATTAAGCAAGAAAGAGAAGGATAGGCGGACTGCATTTTTTGGACTGTCGGAAAGCCTTTGACACAGTACTCCATAAAAGGCTGATGCATAAGCTGGAGAAACAGGCAGGAGTAACAGGTAGGGCGCTCCAGTGGATAAGGGAGTACCTAAGCAATAGGAAGCAGAAAGTTACAGTGAGGGGTGAGACCTCAGATTGGCATGAAGTCACCAGTGGAGTCCCACAGGGCTCTGTACTCGGTCCTATCTTGTTTCTGATATATGTAAATGATCTCCCGGAGGGTATAGATTCATTTCTCTCAATGTATGCTGACGATGCCAAAATTATGAGAAGGATTAAGACAGAGGAGGACTGCTTGAGGCTTCAAGAAGATCTAGACAAGCTGAAGGATTGGTCGAACAAATGGTTGTTAGAGTTTAACCCAAGCAAATGTAATGTAATGGAGATAGGTGTAGGGAGCAGGTGGCCAGATACTAGGTATCATCTGGGAGATGAAATTCTTCAAGAGTCAGAGAGAGAAAAAGACGTGGGGGTTGACATCACGCCAGACCTGTCCCCTGCAGCCCATATCAAGAGGTTCATCATTTGGCATATGAACGGCATATGCCAGGCTGACCAACATAAGAACGGCATTCAGACACTTGTGTAAGGAATCATTCAGAACTTTGTACACCACATATGTCAGGCCAATCCTGGAGTATGCAGCCCCAGCGTGGAGTCCATATCTAACATCAGCGGCATATGCCAGGCTGGCCAACAAAAGAACGGCATCAGAAACTTGTGTAAGGAATCATTCAGTACTTTGTATACCACATATGTCAGGCCAATCCTGGAGTATGCAGCGCCAGCATGTAGTCCATATCTAGTCAAGTATAAGACTAAACTGGAAAAGGTTCAAAGGTTTGCCACCAGACTAGTACCCGAGCTGAGAGGTATCAGCTACGAAGAGAGACTACGGGAATTAAACCTCTCGTCGCTGGAAGACAGAAGAGTTAGGGGGGGACATTATCACTACATGGATTTAGAGCGGGAAGATCCTGCCGTCACAGTTACTCAACCACTATGACAAAATCACAGAAGCTCTAGAAAATAAGCAAAATGCAGATGTAGTATACACAGACTTTGCAAAGGTGTTCGACAAATGTGACCATGGGGTGATAGCACACAAAATGAGGTCAGTGGGAATAACTGGTAAAGTTGGACGCTGGATACTCAATTTCCGGTCGAACAGAACACAAAGAGTAACAGTCAATCAAATAAAATCGAGCCCAAGCGCAGTTAAAAGTTCTGTACCTCTAGGTACAGCCCTTGCATCACTGCTTTTCCTTATTCTCATATTAGATATAGACAAAAATACAAGTGACAGCTTTGTGTCATCCTTTGCAGATGACACAAAAATCAGCATGAAAATTACCTCTGCCGAAGACATTGAAAAAATACAAGCAGATATCAACAAAGTTTTCGATTGGGCAGCAGAAAATAACATGATGTTTAACAGTGATAAATTCCAGGTACTCAGATACGGCAAAAATAAGGATCTAAAACATAATACAGGGTACAAAACACAATCAAATCTGCCCATAGTAGGAAAACAGCATGTAAAGGATTTGGAATAATGATGTCCAACGACCTAACGTTTAGGGAGCACAATCAAGCAAATATTGCGACAGCCAGAAAAATGATAGGATGGATTACGAGTACTTTCAAATCCAGGGATTCCATCACAATGATTGCACTCTTCAAGTCACTTGTGTTATCCCGTCTTGAGTACTGCTTTAGTTCTTGAGTACTACTCAGTGCTCACTTTCCCCCTTCAGAGCAGGAGAGATTGCAGAAATAGAGGGAATACAGAGAACATATACGGCACGCATAGACGCGAAAAAGCAACTAAATTATTGGGATCGTCTCAAAGCTTTCCAAATGTACTCACTAGAAAGGAGACGAGAGAGATACCAAATAATATACACATGGAAAATACTGGAGGGACAGGTCCCAAATCTACACAGTAAAGTGTAGAACATTCTATTGACATAGCTCGGGTGCATGAGGGAATTGCGTAAAACCCTGGTTTGTGTCTCGGAGAGACTGCTGGAACCGTTGGTAAATCAGGATGATTTCCCGGTTGCAATTCTTTTTACCATGTCGTAGCTCAGTCGATTAAGGCAGCGTTTGGGATCCTCTCGGACGTGGGTTCGAATCCTCGTCACGGCCCTTGTGGATTTGTTCATTTGATGCATCACGCTATTGTGATTTCTGTGTGTCAAGATTCTAAACTCTGCAGCTAGTCTTTATTGCGTACTTCTAACCCTTCTATATCTTCGTCTATAGTGACTTATAAGGTTTGGAATAGCCGGTTATGTCGTATATTCCAGAATTGGTCATATATAATACAGAAGGTTGTGATTGATCGAGTGTTCAGATATATACAGACCGATTAGCGTACATTGTTGATGATGTTTGATAATGGTGGGCTCCGGGCTCCGTCTCTCCTCCTTGATTTGTTTGGTGTCAAGAATTTTGTTTTCCATACCCGGCTTCGTTCCCTTGAACTTTCTGGAGTTTAGTTCTAATAACCACTTGCTGTGGCTTGATCAGGATATTCTTTAGTATTCTTTAGGTGATTACACTTTACCACTGTTTTAATATCTTCCCTTCTCAGTTGGTCTGTCATTAAGAAACTCTGAGAGGAAGGAGTCTACCCACTCCAGTTGCTCATAAACATATACCAGGAATAAGACAAGTGAGAGTACTGACCTTCGGGGAACTCCATTGGTGAATATTTCGCACTGTAAGATCTCACCTTTCACTGTAGCTCTCTGTTTTCTGTTCTTTAGGTCCTCCTTTATCCACAGGTTCTCCTGTTCTGTCACTACTGCTTTTCTGTCCAACTTGATCACAAGTTTCATGTCTTGAAAGCTTTCTGACAGCTCAAAAGTATGTTGGCTAACCGTTCTTCTCCTTAAGCAGTGATTTATGTCGTTCGGTCATAAAATTCTATCGTGTATATGGAGCAGAATTTGATGTAGCTGGGATATGGTCGTCACCTTACATGGTATGGAAGGTGGCTTGACTGGTGAGTAGTCTAGGGCCGCCTGTCTGTCTCCCTTTATGCACACTGGAACTATATTATAGCTCCAACATTTTGGTAGTTCCGTTGTTTTGACTGATATGTCATGATGTATTCACCAAGTTGTATTCACCTAGTTGTTCTTGCGGGGGTTGAGCTCTGCTCTTTCAGCCCGCCTTTCAACGGTTAATCAACTGTAACTAACTACATTTTTTTCCCACACACACACACATACCATAGGAAGCAACTCCGTAACAGCTGTCTAACTCCCAGGTACCTATTTACTGCAAGGTAACAGGGGCATTCAGTGTGAAAGAAACTATGCCCATTTGTTTCATCCTGATACGGGAATCGATCCCGGGCTACAGAATTACGAGTCCTGCACGCTGTCCACTCAGCTACCAGACCCCTGTGTCGTCATGTGTCAATGTCAGGAGGGTGACACTGAGCATCTCTCAGTATCCATGGTAAGGTCCTGTCTGGTGCCACTGTCCGTCCTCCTAAGGTTTTCCAACGTCAAGAAAACAGCCAATTTAAAGTGGTCTCTCCTAACCTCCCAAAGGACTCAAAACAGAAAACGGGACAATACGTCACTTTCGCCAGCCGCCTCCATTGTCTAGTACGACAATTTTTGGCTTTATGTAACGCATACGAGCGAAAAGCGACGTTCTTTGTAAGAGGACAGGTTGGTTGTCCAGCAGCAGTGTTCTTACGTCTGTCTGGTGATCTTAAAGTAGTATCGTACCCGTGTGCGTCGCCGGGGTACGGTACTACTCGGGACCTAGGGCCAGATTCACGAAAGCACTTACGCAAGCACTTACGAACGTGTACATCTTTCCTCAATCTTTGACGGCTTTGGTTACATTTATTAAACAGTTTACAAGCATGAAAACTTCCAATTCAACTGTTGTTATTGTTATAAACAGCCTCCTCGTGCTTCGGAGCTCATTAACTGTTTAATAAATGTAACAAAGCCGCCAAAGATTGAGAAAAGATGTACAGGTTCGTAAGTGCTTGCGTAAGTGTTTTCGTGAATCTGGCCCCTGCTCTTTACCTTGCTTTGTTGTGAAGGTTTATGGAATCTCTTCTGACGCATTTCTCAAACACATCCAACTCCCTCCCTCCGTCCCTCCTTCCTTCTCTCTTTTCTCTTCCCCCTGTCCCTCCTCTCCCCTCATCTTTCCTCCACATCCCCTCTTCCCTTATCTTATATTATCACTATGTAAGATAAAGGAAGAGGGGATGTGGAGGTTAGCTCTCTCTCTCTCTCTCTCTCTCTCTCTCTCTCTCTCTCTCTCTCTCTCTCTCTCTCTCTCTCTCTCTCTCTCTCTCTCTCTCTCTAACCCAACCTACCCCAATGGAACCCAACTTAGCCTAACCTCAGTCAATACAACACTACCTAATGACATATACGGCTTTGGCAATCAGAGAAAAGAGCTTTACCGAGCCATATTTACTGTCACAGTCATCAATTCCGCGACATGAAGCCACGAACCAGGTCCTCCAGCCGCCAGCCGCTAATCACCGACTTCGTATGCTGAAGAGCGCGCCCAAGGCCACGACCGGAGAGGCTCAAGGGCTTCCTGGCCAAGAAAACTCACGGGTGTGTGACAGTGAATACAATTACCAGATGAACTATCGCCTTGGCAAACACAGAGAGGAAACACAAGAGTTCTAACATGACTCTTGTTAGCTCTAGTTGACACTGTGGAGAGTTTAGACTAGTGTGAAGGTAGAGTGTGTGTAGTGTGAAGGTAGGGTGTGTGTAGTGTGAAGGTAGGGTGTGTGTAGTGTGAGGGTAGGGTGTGTGTAGTGTGAGGGTATGGTGTGTGTAGTGTGAAGGTAGGTGTGTGTAGTGTGAAGGTAGGGTGTGAGTAGTGTGAAGGTAGGGTGTGAGTAGTGTGAAGATAGGGTGTGTGTAGTGTGAGGGTAGGGTGTGTAGTGTGAGGGTATGGTGTGTGTAGTGTGAAGGTAGGTGTGTGTAGTGTGAAGGTAGGGTGTGAGTAGTGTGAAGGTAGGGTGTGTGTAGTGTGAAGATAGGGTGTGTGTAGTGTGAGGGTAGGGTGTGTGTAGTGTGAGGGTATGGTGTGTGTAGTGTGAAGGTAGGGTGTGTGTAGTGTGAAGATAGGGTGTGTGTAGTGTGAAGGTAGGGTGTGTGTAGTGTGAAGGTATGGTGTGTGTAGTGTGAAGGTAGGGTGTGTAGTGTGAAGATAGGGTGTGTGTAGTGTGAAGGTAGGGGGTGTGTAGTGTGAAGGTAGGGTGTGTAGTGTGAAGGTATGGTGTGTGTAGTGTGAGGTAGGGTGTGAGTAGTGTGAAGGTAGGGTGTGTGTAGTGTGAAGATAGGTGTGTGTAGTGTGAAGGTAGGGTGTGTGTAGTGTGAAGGTAGGGTGTGTAGTGTGAAGGTAGGGTGTGTGTAGTGTGAAGGTAGGGTGTGTAGTGTGAAGGTATGGTGTGTGTAGTGTGAAGGTAGGGTGTGTAGTGTGAAGGTAGGGTGTGTAGTGTGAAGGTAGGGTGTGTGTAGTGTGAAGGTAGGGTGTGTAGTGTGAAGGTAGGGTGTGTAGTGTGAAGGTATGGTGTGTGTAGTGTGAAGGTAGGGTGTAGTAGTGTGAAGGTAGGGTGTGTGTAGTGTGAAGATAGGGTGTGTGTAGTGTGAAGGTAGGGTGTGTGTAGTGTGAAGGTAGGGTGTGTAGTGTGAAGGTATGGTGTGTGTAGTGTGAAGGTAGGGTGTGTAGTGTGAAGGTAGGGTGTGTAGTGTGAAGGTAGGGTGTGAGTAGTGTGAAGGTAGGGTGTGTAGTGTGAAGGTAGGGTGTGTAGTGTGAAGGTAGGGTGTGTAGTGTGTAGTGTGAAGGTAGGGTGTGTAGTGGAAGGTAGGGTGTGAGTAGTGTGAAGGTAGGGTGTGTGTAGTGTGAAGATAGGGTTGTGTAGTGTGAAGGTAGGGTGTGTGTAGTGTGAAGGTAGGGTGTGTAGTGTGAAGGTAGGGTGTGTAGTGTGAAGGTAGGGTGTGTGTAGTGTGAAGGTAGGGTGTGTAGTGTGAAGGTAGGGTGTGTAGTGTGAAGGTATGGTGTGTGTAGTGTGAAGGTAGGGTGTGTAGTGTGAAGGTATGGTGTGTGTAGTGTGAAGGTAGGGTGTGAGTAGTGTGAAGGTAGGGTGTGTGTAGTGTGAAGGTAGGGTGTGAGTAGTGTGAAGGTAGGGTGTGTAGTGTGAAGGTAGGTGTGTGTAGTAGTGTGAAGGTAGGGTGTGTAGTGTGAAGGTAGGGTGTGTGTAGTGTGAAGGTAGGGTGTGTGTAGTGTGAAGGTAGGGTGTGAGTAGTGTGAAGGTAGGGTGTGTGTAGTGTGAAGGTAGGGTGTGTAGTGTGAAGGTAGGGTGTGTAGTGTGAAGGTAGGGTGTGAGTAGTGTGAAGGTAGGGTGTGTAGTGTGAAGGTAGGGTGTGTAGTGTGAAGGTAGGGTGTGAGTAGTGTGAAGGTAGGTGTGTAGTGTGAAGGTAGGTGTGTGTAGTGTGAGGGTAGGGTGTGTTTAGTGTGAAGGTAGGGTGTGAGTAGTGTGAAGGTAGGGTGTGAGTAGTGTGAAGGTAGGGTGTGTAGTGTGAAGGTAGGGTGTGTAGTGTGAAGGTAGGGTGTGTAGTGTGAAGGTAGGGTGTGAGTAGTGTGAAGGTAGGGTGTGTAGTGTGAAGGTAGGGTGTGTGTAGTGTGAAGATAGGGTGTGAGTAGTGTGAAGGTAGGGTGTGTAGTGTGAAGGTAGGGTGTGTGAAGGTAGGGTGTGAGTAGTGTGAAGGTAGGGTGTGTAGTGTGAAGATAGGGTGTGTGAAGGTAGGGTGTGTGTAGTGTGAAGGTAGGGTGTGTGTAGTGTGAAGGTAGGGTGTGTAGTGTGAAGGTAGGGTGTGTGAAGGTAGGGTGTGAGTAGTGTGAAGGTAGGGTGTGTAGTGTGAAGGTAGGGTGTGAGTAGTGTGAAGGTAGGGTGTGGTAGTGTGAAGGTAGGGTAGGGTGTGTGTGAGTGTGAAGGTAGGGTGTGTGTAGTGTGAAGATAGGGTGTGAGTAGAGTGAAGGTAGGGTGTGTGTAGTGTGAAGATAGGGTGTGAGTAGTGTGAAGGTAGGGTGTGTAGTGTGTGAAGGTAGGGTGTGTAGTGTGAAGGTAGGGTGTGTAGTGTGAAGGTATGGTGTGAGTAGTGTGAAGGTAGGGTGTGTAGTGTGAAGGTAAGGTGTGTGTAGTGTGAAGGTAGGGTGTGTAGTGTGAAGGTAGGGTGTGTAGTGTGAAGGTAGGGTGTGTGAAGGTAGGGTGTGAGTAGTGTGAAGGTAGGGTGTGTAGTGTGAAGGTAGGGTGTGTGTAGTGTGAAGGTAGGGTGTGAGTAGTGTGAAGGTAGGGTGTGTAGTGTGAAGGTAGGGTGTGTGTAGTGTGAAGGTAGGGTGTGTGTAGTGTGAAGGTAGGGTGTGTAGTGTGAAGGTAGGGTGTGTAGTGTGAAGGTAGGGTGTGTGAAGGTAGGGTGTGAGTAGTGTGAAGGTAGGGTGTGTAGTGTGAAGGTAGGGTGTATGTAGTGTGAAGGTAGGGTGTGTTTAGTGTGAAGATAGGGTGTGAGTAGTGTGAAGATAGGGTGTGTAGTGTGAAGGTAGGGTGTGTAGTGTGAAGGTAGGGTGTGGTGTAGTGTGAAGGTAGGGTGTGTGTAGTGTGAAGATAGGGTGTGAGTAGTGTGAAGGTAGGGTGTGTAGTGTGAAGGTAGGGTGTGTAGTGTGAAGGTAGGGTGTGAGTAGTGTGAAGGTAGGGTGTGTAGTGTGAAGGTAGGGTGTGAGTAGTGTGAAGGTAGGGTGTGAGTAGTGTGAAGGTAGGGTGTGAGTAGTGTGAAGTTAGGGTGTGTAGTGTGAAGGTAGGGTGTGAGTAGTGTGAAGGTAGGGTGTGAGTAGTGTGAAGGTAGGGTGTGTGTAGTGTGAAGGTAGGGTGTGTGTAGTGTGAAGGTAGGGTGTGTAGTGTGAAGGTAGGGTGTGTAGTGTGAAGGTAGGGTGTGTGTAGTGTGAAGGTAGGGTGTGTGTAGTGTGAAGGTAGGGTGTGTAGTGTGAAGGTAGGGTGTGTAGTGTGAAGGTAGGGTGTGTGTAGTGTGAAGGTAGGGTGTGTGTAGTGTGAAGGTAGGGTGTGTGTAGTGTGAAGGTAGGGTGTGTAGTGTGAAGGTAGGGTGTGAGTAGTGTGAAGGTAGGGTGTGAGTAGTGTGAAGGTAGGGTGTGAGTAGTGCGGAGGTAGGGTGGAGTAGTGTGAGGGTAGGGTGTGAGTAGTGTGAAGGTAGGGTGTGAGTAGTGTGAAGGTAGGGTGTGAGTAGTGTGGAGGTAGGGTGTGAGTAGTGTGAGGGTAGGGTGTGAGTAGTGTGAAGGTAGGGTGTGAGTAGTGTGGAGGTAGGGTGTGAGTAGTGTGAAGGTAGGGTGTGAGTAGTGTGAAGGTAGGTGTGTGAGTAGTGTGAAGGTAGGGTGTGAGTAGTGTGAAGGTAGGGTGTGAGTAGTGTGAGGGTAGGGTGTGTAGTGTGAAGGTAGGGTGTGTTTAGTGTGAAGGTAGTGTGCAGTTACCTCATATGTTGATATGATAGAGCCCAATAGGCACAGAAACCCGTACACCAGTTGACCGACTGTTGCAAGGCGAGGCCAAAGAGGCGAAGCTTAACCTCCCCACAAGTACAACTATGGAAGTACAACTAGGTAATTACCCACACACACCACACACAACACACACACACACACACACACACACACACACACACACACACACACACGGCCGAGCGGACAGAGCTCAAGGTCGCAGTCCAAAGGTACGGGGTTCGATTCCCGCTGAGGCAGAAACAAAGGGGGGTAGAATTTCTTTTATCTGATGTCCTTTTCACGTAGTAGTAAGATACGTACCTGTCAGTTAGACAGGTCCTACGGGTGACATCTTGGGGGTATGTTGGACGCGCGTGTGATGAGCTCACTCATCGACTGCTTATTAATTACTTAGCACTCAACTCAGCAGCCGAATTTACAGATGTTGAAATTGAAATAAGTTTATTGAGGTAAAATACACACAAAGGGATGAGGTAGCTCAAGCTATTCTCACCCCGTTCAGTACAACGTGTTCATACATATATAGACACACATCACAAGCAATAAACATATTGCCGAACATTCTGAGAGTTAAACATATACATTTCCTCCTTTACACAAGTAGTATGGTATCAGACGTACACACAAATACTTTTTACAGATGTTAACGTGGCATCTTAAGTGCGACAACACCTCCGAGGAGCAGACCGTCTTCAGCCGTGGCTCTGCACACATGTACTCTCTCTCCCTAGCTAGGTCAGGGCTGAAGATATTTATAATTTTNTATAATATATATATATATATATATATATATATATATATATATATATATATATATATATATATATATATATAGTTCCTGCGACGGCGCTGGAACCAATCGTATTGGCGTATGCCTTTCCATTCGAGACTTTCAGCGCCGTGGAGAGGGGGGACCTGCTGCCTGGGTAACAGCTTCTCCCCCGATTCAACCTACCCTGGCTTTGCGCCTTGGTGAGGCCACTCCAGACCGACAACCAGAGCGCAACTCCATAGTCTCCTGAGACTGATGGATGCCTACTACTAATATATATATATATATATATATATATATATATATATATATATATATATATATATATATATATATATATATATATATATATACTGGCAGCAGGTTTTCTTTTAAACATGTCTCATTGAATATGACCGCATATTCTATATTTACTATCTTCTGATTTAGGGCTTCTATCCCTCTAACTATTTTCTTAGCATCAGGGCTTAGCTGAAAGAGGAATTCTCCAAAACTCATTTTCGCAATTTCAAGGTGAAGAAAAAAGTGAATTGCTATAGAATGTATTACACTTATTTATGCAATTTGCACAACGTTTCGAACTTCCATGGTTCATTCTCAAGTGAAAAGAATTTTCAGAACTGGTTGATTTATACCTGCACTGGGTCAGGTGATAAGACAATAAAGGTAAAAACATGGGGGATACATAAGGGATAAATGGGGGATGAGGAACATAAGAACATAAGAATAAAGGTAACTGCGGAAGGCCTATTGGCCCATACGAGGCAGCTCCTATCTACATACAAAGATTAATCAGGTGTAATTGGCCTGTTATGTTGAACAGTGTCTTCTGTGTTGGCATCGTTATGTTCTGGTCTTGTCCTTACTCTCATGGTGGGTAGGGTAAATAGTTCCGTGATTTGGGTGTTCATTGTAGGTTGTTCTATTCTTATGTGAATTGCTTCAAGAATTTGTAATCTTCTTGCATCTTGGGTTTTGTCTATTATACAGGTATTTTTGTTCAACATTTCTCTTGTTAGAGTGATGTCATGGGCTTGTCTCATGTGATTCCTGGGGGCACCGGATTGAAGATGACATGTCAAACGCCTAGTCAGCTTGGTCGACGTCATACCTATGTACTTAGATTGAAGGTTACATCCTTCGTTGGGGCAAGTGTACATGTATACAACGCTTGACTGCTGTAGAGGGTTCTCCGTCGGCTTCGGGCTGTTTTTGATAAGGAGTTCGGAAGTCTTGGTTTTGTAGAATATTATCAGGTTTATGTTTTGGTTAGAAGTAAGGCTTTTTTCTCCTTTACGGATTATTTCTTTCATTATTCTTTCCACTTTTTATGTTCACTGTGCATGGTTGATTTGTAATATAATTTTATTGGAGGTATTGTGGTTTCTGTTCTAGGTTCAGGATTATACCATCGGTCCAAGTGTCTTCTTATAGCAGCGTTTATTTCCGCGTTGCTATATCCGTTGTTCACCAATACCTGAGTTACTCTTTCAAACTCTCTACTCACGTTGCTCCATTCGGAGCAGTGGGTAAGCGCTCGACGAATATAAGCATTGAGAACATTGGCTTTGTATCTTCGAGGGCACTCACTTCTACCGTTCAGGCATAATCCTATGTTGGTAGGCTTAATATATACGTTGGTGCTGTATATACACCTGTGATTGGTAAAACATGTTTTTTTAAACAGCACCATCTGTTGCACGTAAGAGCAACACTTTGGGTAAGATCTACCCAAATCTATATTACTGGCCAGAAATAGCTAGAGTTAATGGATTATTGGATACAGAACACTTCCCTTACTCTTGATTAAGACCGTGCTGATGTTTGGGAGATTTGTACATCCCATAAAGCTGCGTCTAGAGGGGAATAATTGTGAAGCTTCAAGAGTGCTCCAAGCGAGACTTTGTTGATGTTAAATTAATGGCGTCTGCCTCCTTCATCTCGAGAGACGCGTCTCCCAGAACGGTTCTCATTCTGCCATTTTACTGAGAATGGGAGGTAGACTTTAGTTAGTTAGTAATTATATTAGATCCAGACATAGAGAACACTTTTGTATTGATTATAATGCTAGACTGCTGTTTTAAGTGATTCACGTTAATATTAGCTGGTCAATTTAATTGCGACGTGACAATGATATTCCATTTTTCTCAGGGAAAAAAGCCACAGCAATCTCGTTTTCTTTGAATAAATAACTAAGATATTTTGTTTAATTTGTTAGTACAAAACCAGCAGCAATATTATCTGCATATTGAATTAAAATTTAGTAAATGTTGTCATTTTTTTCCGACACGATACCCCAATCCATATCGAATACAGGTGTGTTTACGGTGAGGCAATGGCCGTCAGGTAACGACGCATGGCCTGCTCTGCCAAAGCACAGGACGATGCTATTCAAGACACTGTGAGGTTAATGACATTATTAAGAGGAGTCTTACCACAGCCGGTTGTCCAGCAGAGAGAGACCCTCTTTACCTATTGCCCCGCAACTCCGAACGAGCCTATTGATCTCGCAGACGGGATCACAGTGAACCTCTGGAAGAATGGTAGACAGATAGATATTTTTCTTTCTCTCTTTTTCTTACGTTCCCATTCGTACTCCTATTATTTCCCCCTTACACCCTTTATTACACCCATCCCTTCCGTACCTTTCGCCTTGCTCTTACCTTCATCCAAGATTTCCTCCTCCTCCTCCTCACCTCTCTCTTACCTTACTTATGCCTCCCTCGTCACATCACAAACCACGGGAGACATCTCCCGTCACGCAGGGTGCAGTCGCACCTCCACAGATCTCCAGTATTAGCTCTTGATACTGGTAATGGCTCAAAAGGGCCACCACTTACGGGCTATTCATGCCCGTGCCACCTTTTGGGTGGCTTAATCTTCATCAATCATCACAAACCAAACATTCACACTGCTACCCATTGAGGTGTGGACACAGTGCGACCCAAACGTCTAAAGGTTAGAGCTACCCACCCTTGACGGTCATGCTTTCGGGAGAAGTAATATTCTCAAGGTCTTGAAGGTCGTTACCGGCATCACACCCACTTCCACTCTCAGGAAGGTGATTTCGTGGGAGGTCTCCTCATTGTCCTCACATCACTGTTCCTTGTCCATACATCTCAGCTCCTTGTCCTCATATCCCAGCTCCTTGTCCATACATCCCAGCTCCTTGTCCTCACATCCCAGCTCCTTGTCCTTACATCTCAGCTCCTTGTCCTCACATCCCAGCTCCTTGTCCATACATCCCAGCTCCTTGTCCTCACATCCCAGCTCCTTGTCCTCACATCCCAGCTCCTTGTCCATACATCCCAGCTCCTTGTCCTCACATCCCAGCTCCTTGTCCATACATCCCAGCTCCTTGTCCTCACATCCCAGCTCCTTGTCCATACATCCCAGCTCCTTGTCCATACATCCCAGCTCCTTGTCCTCACATCCCAGCTCCTTGTCCTCACATCCCAGCTCCTTGTCCATACATCCCAGCTCCTTGTCCTCACATCCCAGCTCCTTGTCCATACATCCCAGCTCCTTGTCCTCACATCCCAGCTCCTTGTCCTCACATCCCAGCTCCTTGTCCTCACATCCCAGCTCCTTGTCCATACATCCCAGCTCCTTGTCCATACATCCCAGCTCCTTGTCATACATCCCAGCTCCTTGTCCATACATCCCAGCTCCTTGTCCATACATCCCAGCTCCTTGTCCTCACATCCCAGCTCCTTGTCCATACATCCCAGCTCCTTGTCCTCACATCCCAGCTCCTTGTCCATACATCCCAGCTCCTTGTCCATACATCCCAGCTCCTTGTCCATACATCCCAGCTCCTTGTCCATACATCCCAGCTCCTTGTCCATACATCCCAGCTCCTTGTCCTCACATCCCAGCTCCTTGTCCTCACATCCCAGCTCCTTGTCCACACATCTCAGCTACTGATTTTCTCACCGACACATGACATTAAAGTGATTTATCCGTGCAGTAATAATAATGAGAAACTCATTTCAAGCCATTTGGGGACTCGAACTCTCGACCTGG
Organism: Procambarus virginalis; assembly: GCA_020271785.1. Taxonomy (NCBI): domain Eukaryota; kingdom Metazoa; phylum Arthropoda; class Malacostraca; order Decapoda; family Cambaridae; genus Procambarus; species Procambarus virginalis. The sequence goes on along the minus strand of WNGS01061674.1, from coordinate 2,720,783 downwards.
GTACACCCAATTCGCACACCTTACCCCCCCCCCTGGACCACGACATGGCATAAATTCAACCACTAGGGAGTCCACTGATTACGGGTTCACCATAGCCCGTGCTACTGGAACTTCTTGTTCTGAGTAGCTGAATCTCAAACAACAACAACGGGTTCACTGACTCCACAGGACGCCTGGAGGTCCGTACTGAGGCCTTACAGATGACCCTCAGACATTCTGGGATAATGATTAGCGCTCTTCAGTTCTCCAGACGTGCTGTGGATTCAGTGGAATCCACAGGTTGTGTAACTTATAGCGTGTCGTGGTACAGGGGTAAGGCTGTGTGGCTTGGAAGTATCCTGGTCAAGGGATCGAATCCCCTTATTGATTTATTTGATTTTTGAATTTATATGTTATTGTAACTATCATTTGTAATAATAATTAAATCACGGTGGTGTGAAATGAAATGAGAACATCAGTTGGAGCAGTGCGGGGATTCGAACCATTGTCCGGGTGAAGACCAGATGCACACATTAACCTACTAAGCCACATGTCAATACATAAACCAATGAATATACAAGTAAAAAGATACGTACAGTCATTGTACATTATATAAAGCCAATAATTACACTCATGGCATTATGGGAACTTTAATTTATCTTTATTTAAAAAAAAATATTATAATTCATTGTAAAGCTTTCATATTTGTGTGGTGTGTGGTACAGTGGCTACGTTCTGGACTCACAATCGCGATTCTGGGTTCAATCCCAGAAGGAAGGGAACTGTCAGGAGAAGCGTTAAGCCATTGCGACTATATACCACTAGGAAGGGGTCAGGATAACGATTTGGGATGGGACGGGGGGAAAGGAATGGTACCCAACCACTTGGACAGTCGGGGATTGAACGCTGACCTAGATGAAGCGAGACCATCGCTCTACCATCCAGCCCAAGTGGTTGGACAGAGCGGGACAGAAATGGTTGGGAACTTTTTCTTTCACCTGATGCTTCTCTTCGCCTAGTCGTTTAAAAGGCACTTAGGATTCAGCAAACTGTTGTGGGAGAGACACCTATAGAGACCTCCACACACTCTGGTACAGGAGCCTTGTCACCGACACTGTTATTGTCTTTATTGGTGTTAGTGAGGTAATCCCAGTCTTGGTGTTCATGTTAGTGAGGTAATCCCAGTCTTGGTGTTCGTGTTGTGAGGTAATCCCAGTCTTGGTGTTCATGTTAGTGAGGTAATCCCAGTCTTGGTGTTCACGTTGTGAGGTAATCCCAGTCTTGGTGTTCATGTTAGTGAGGTAATCCCAGTCTTGGTGTTCATGTTAGTGAGGTAATCCCAGTCTTGGTGTTCACGTTAGTGAGGTAATCCCAGTCTTGGTGTTCATGTTAGTGAGATAATCCCAGTCTTGGTGTTCATGTTAGTGAGGTAATCCCAGTCTTGGTGTTCATGTTAGTGAGGTAATCCCAGTCTTGGTGTTCATGTTAGTGAGGTAATCCCGTCTTGGTGTTCATGTTAGTGAGGTAATCCCAGTCTTGGTGTTCACGTTAGTGAGGTAATCCCAGTTGTTGGAAATTCCCAACAATTATTCTCATCCTTAATACAGTAGGATGTATTTCTTGTATTAGACATTATAATCATTTAATACTCATTTACTAATCCTTAGTACAATGGGATGTGTTTCCTGTACTAAGCGTCATAATTAACTAACACTACTAATCCGTAGTTTAGTGATATAGAATTCATTGCATTAGGATGTGGAAAGTCATGTCATTTTCCTAGAATCGGTGAAATGTTGCGTCAGCCAGCTAGCCACAGGAACATTTCATATTAACATATCGAGTAGAATCTATCCTTAATTTCCTTTATTAAGAACAATTATTTATTAATACATTTACTTTATTTAGTATACTGCAGTTTACTGGAATTCCCTTATCCAGTTAGATAGCTGTTCCAGTAAATAATATTATAACCTAAAATAATTTCGACTTCCAAAGGATTTTCGTTTATTTGTGCAGTCTACATTAACTGACTTACACTATGAGGATCATATTGCAACATAATGTATTAGTTTATGACATATATATTTGTCATATACACTTCTTCCCTATTTAACTTTAATTAATTAAAATCATTTATGCTCGGGCTCCTACTGGGAGCTATTGCGCATGCGCGCGTGCCCGAGAGGAAGGAGACTCCCGCCATATTAGATCAACTGGCAGCAAGGTGTACCGACGCGGTCCTTCTGAATCTTACAATCCTGCAAGCATCCGTGCATCATCGGGCTTCCGATTGAGGACGCAGCTTACCAGAATCACGGCACCAGTTTCGGCAGTATGGTGTAACTACTGAGGAAGAGTGTGACTGTCCCCATGATCATGTGTTCCGAGGATTACTCTCTCAGGGCTGATTCCAGTGTGTTGTAGAGATTGGACTCCACCTATGTCCCTCTAAACCAGCTGAGAATATTATCAGTATTCAGTGTAGATAGTAACCTTTTAGTTATTGAGAGTCAAGGCATTTCCAAGTATTTGCATATTAATCATATACATGATTTGATCATTAAGGTGCAGTAGTATTTTTTACATTGCATTTTTACTAACCATTATATAATCTATGTACATGCAATTTATTATACATTATAATCATTACATAGACTAACTTTATAGAAGACCTCCCCCAAAATGTGTCATGGGAAGCAGCTCTAGAATATATTGAATTTACAGTTCATTATTGCTTAATAGAACTTTTAGAATTTAATTAATCAATTTAAGTATTTATCTTATTTCTCCCATAAAGGGAGTGGTCCTTCGAGCATCGCAGAATTAAATATCATTATATTAGCATATGAACTAGAGCCAGATTTCCCCATACCAGTCATGGTGTTTCCGTTGTGAGGTAATCCCTGTCTTTGTGTTCGCGTTGTGAGGTAATCCCTGTCTTTGTGTTCGCGTTGTGAGGTAATCCCTGTCTTTGTGTTCGGGTTAGGGACGTAATCCTAGTCTTGGTGTCCGTGTTAGTGAAGTAATCCCAGTCTTGATGTTTGTGTTAGTGATATAATCCCAGTCTTGGTGTTCGTGTTAGTGTTGTAATCCTAGTCATGGTGCTCGCAAGTAGTGGAAGTAGAGACAATGCCCGACCATTTTGCTTTTTCGAAGGTCGGATATTGTGCCTTGAATTTTTTCCATGGGGATTAAACAGCCGCTCCTCGTCTTCCCTAAATGCAGTCACCTCGGTAACCCGCACAGACGCAGCTAAATCCGATGGTCAGTTACTTCATCAGCTAACCAGTCTTCACTCAACAAGTTCCGTTTTCTGTAATAGCATATTTAAATCTATTTTCGAATTTATTCCCATTTTCGATATTTATGCTAAAGGGATTAAAAGGGTCGCCATCCGTCAAGCCTAATGTGCAATAACATCATAATTCATCTTCCTACAATAAGTTCGTTTTCTGTAATTGAGTATTTAACCCTTTCTTCCAACATTACGCCCATTTCCCTTAATGGCATGTTTAAACCCATTTTCATACTGTTTCCCATTTTCAAAGGTCATTTTCTGGCTAAGATCGCAAATTGAACTTAAGAAAGGAAATTGCAGAAGGCCTTTGCCGGATCTCCTATTTACTTCCAATCTATGTTAACCAAAAACATCAACTGTCAATATTAGATGAACTGCAGTCGGCCCTATCTAACTAATACTCTCAATTATCTCCATTTATACACTTCAATCATGCCACTCCATCAATATTCAGAAGGAACATATTTGCTCACCTTACTTAACCAGACCTTCATATTTATAGTTTCCAGCCAAAGATCTCGCAGAGGCTCAAGGCAGTTATAGAACAACAAATGGAAACCATCTCAAGACCTACAATGACTCACATCTTCACAGACGGATCAGTTGATCAAGAAAGAGGTTCTGCTGGGGCAGCAGTTTACACTACCAACCATGAAGCTTACTGGAGCATGAATAGTGGATGATCAACATTGCGAACAGAATTATATGTCTTGAAGGAGGCCATAAACTATACGATTGATAATAATTTACATGATGTCATCATTCATACCGACTCTAAATCTTCGCTCCAGGCATTGTTATCCAGTCAGCACAGATATAATATACAACTCCTCACAGAAATCCTACATATAGGAAAAGAAGCCCATAATCTAGGGCTGTGAATCACCCTAAATTGGATACTAAGTCACATTGGCATAGATGGTAATGACAAGGCAGACTCACTAGCAAAAACTGCCACTGCTCTACCTGTTGCGCAGGTTCAAATACCTCTATGTTTTTCACAGATTAAGGAGCAAATCAAGAAGCAAATTCTCCCAACTATCAAAAGTTGTCACAGAGCCAAAGTTGCGGAAGGAAGATCCACTGCGATATGGTACAAACAAGCCACTGGTTACTCCTCTTTCAAGCCTGACAAAAAAATATCCAGAGACATTGCAGTAGCCATACACAGACTCAGACTTGGTTACAAGTGTTGCTGGGAGGTAATAAACTTAATAGTTAGAGAGTCTCATATCTGTGGAACAGAAGCAGAGGCGCCACTATTGCACTACTTACCGGAATGTGAAGATACTGAAGCCCTGCACATCAAACTCAACATTAATCCAACGACAGCAGCTGCATTAGATGCACATTCCAAAGCGACTACAATGATTACAAAAGCCGTTGAAGAATGGGACTTACTAGCCAACATTCTGCATCTACATCCTCCAACAAGATAATGTTAATAAAACAAGACTAGAACCAGTGCACTAAAACAGAAGCGAAAAAGAAACAGGGAAAACGGAGGAAATCCCACCTCCTCCATTTAAAAATTTGACCCAAATATCAGAGTAACAAGGTTATCGTGAATAACCGAACTCAATTACCACTCATCATAAGAACATAAGAACATAAGAACATGAGAACAAGGTAACTGCAAAAGGCCTATTAGCCCATACCAGGCAGCTCCTATTTATAACCACTCAATCCCACTCATGCATGTCCAACCCACGTTTGAAACAATCGAGGGACTCCCACCTCCACCACGTTACGTGGTAATTGGTTCAACAAATCAACACCCCTGTTACCGAACCAGTATTTACCCAAGTCTTTTCTAAATATTTTTTTTATTTTTTTTAGGTTAGGGATTTTAGAAATATTTTCATTGCAATAATGGAAGGTGTAGTGAAGGAACTGATGAACCTAGTTGGAGCTCTGAGAGCAGAGATGGATTCACTACGGGAGGAGGTACGACAGCTGAAACAAAATCGAGAAGAAACGAAGGAGGCCAGTATTAAAAAGACCTCGTCGTGGAAAGTTGTAAAGGATAGGGGTCTTAAGAAAACCTTGAAAAGGCCGCCTACAGACGCCCTAAGGACTTCAAAATCATTTGCCGTGTTGGAAGACGAGTTCTGTGGAGAGCCTGCAGTTCACTCGAAAGATAAATCAACGAAGAGCAACGAAGCGCAGGCTCCTCAATGTGTTCAGAAAGTAAAGGAGGTACCTAAGCAAATTTTGGTTGTGGGAGATTCCTACCTTGAGGTGCTTCCGGGGATTAGCGTCCCCGCGGCCCTGTCGTCGACCAGGCCTCCTCCAGTACCTCCACCTCCTCCAATACCTCCACCTTCCTCGGTGAGGTATTTAGACAGAACATTTTGTGCCAGAGATAGGGGAACCAGGTTAAGGGTTTGCTATCCGGGAGCTGGAATTGGTGATATTATAAACGACATGAATGATATTATGGCTGGAAATGGGAACAATCCCATTATTTGTATCAGCACAGGATGAAATGATTTTGGTCAAGTTAGGAGTGAGGAACTGATTCAGAGGTATAAAACAGCCATAGAATTAGTTAGGAGCAAGGGAGGAATCCCGATCATATGTGGCATTCTTCCAAGAAAGGGACTTGGAAATGAATAGTTGTCGAGGGCACTTGGTGTCAATTGCCGACTGGAAAGATATTGCAGATCAAATGCAATATCTTCAATAGATATCTTGGAACACTTCTATGGAAGAAATGAAATGTATGCTCGGGATGGGGTGCATCTATCGAGAGCTGGGGTTGTTGTTGTTGCGAACTCGTTGGAACCAGTGGTTGGAGGAATTTGTTTGGGTTTAAACTGTTAATATATAGTGGTATGGGAATTGATAGGGAGGAAGGAGGTAATAAAAGTATGTGTTTGTTGGAGAAGCAAATTGAAAAAATGATAAGGGAAAGAGAAGGGCCTCAAAATAACAAAACACTTAGACTTCTACTGTTCGTGTAAAATACCCTAAGAAACGAAATAAACGAATTAAATGCTCTTATCTCTACAGAAAAAAATAGATATTATTGCACTTACCGAAACGTGGATGAATGTAGAAATAGAGAACTATTAGCTGAATATCAGATAAATGGATTTAAACTGTTTCACACAGATAGATATATTAGACGAGGAGGGGGAGTAGCTATATATGTTAGGGACAATTTGAAATGTAGTCTCAAAGAGGGAATCAAAACTGAGCCACACACAGAAACTATTTGGATAGAATTAAACGAAAAAGCAAATAATCTTATAATAGTAGTTATATATAGGCCACCAAATTTAGACAGAATGGAAGCAAAGCATCTATGGGATGAAATATCTAGGGCATCTAGGTCTAAAAGTATTTGTGTCATGGGTGACTTTAATTTTAGAGGAACAAACTGCAATAACAGAACAGGGAATAACGAAGCAGAAGAGTTTATAGAATTAATTGGCGATTGCTTTCTTACGAAACACATTAAAGAGCCAACATGGGAAAATAATATTTTAGATTTAGTGTTAACTAACAGGGAACACAGATTAATGACATCGAAATTGGGAGAGTACTAGGGAACAGTGATCACAAAGAAATAAGATTTAGCATAGAACATAAGAACAAAGGTAACTACAGAAGGCCTATTGTCCCATACGAGGCAGCTCCTATTTATAACCACCCAATCACTCTCATATACATGTCCAACCCTCGCTTGAAACAATCGAGGGACCCCACCTCCACCACTTTACGCAGTAACTGGTTCCACAAATCAACAATCCTGTTATTGAACCAGTATTTACCCAAGTCTTTCCTAAATCTAAACTTATCCAATTTATACCCATTGTTTCGTGTTCTGTCTTGTGTTGATACTTTTAATATTTTATTAATATCCCTTTTGTTATGTCGATTCATCCACTTGTAAACTTCTATCATGTAACCCTGAACTCTTTGCCTTTCCAGTGAATGCAATTTAAGCTTTGTTAATCTTTCTTCATATGAAAGATTTCTAATTTTGGGAATTAACTTTGTCATCATACGCTGGACACGTTCAAGTGAATTTATATCCATTCTATAATATGGCGACCAAAACTGAACTGCATAATCTAAATAGGGCCTAACCAGAGCAAGATATAGCTGAAGAACAACACCAGGTGTCTTGTTACTAACACTTCGATTAACAAATCCCAGTGTCCTATTTGCCTTATTACGAACATTTATGCATTGATCCTTTTGTTTTAAATTCTTACTAATCATAACTCCCAGATCCCTTTCGCAATCTGACTTCACAATCTCAACACCATCTAGCTCGTATCTTGTAACTTTATCATCATTACCTTACGTCAGAACTTTACATTTATCAGCATTAAACTGCATCTGCCAATCTTTGCAGGGGTGTAATAACCCTTGAAGTCTAGGTATGGTTCTTTTGCTTGCATTAATCAAAAAATAATAATTTCGGCCTTGCCTCAAAGTTTGTCTAGAGTATGATTAAAATTCACTGCTTAACATGCAAAACAATATACTGCACTTAAAGGTAACAAGACATATCAAACAGATAAATGGTAAAAATTATAAGAAGCCAGAATTATCTTTCAGCATGCAATAATATCATAAAATCACTTAATGAGCACAAACAATCTTTTAAACACATGAATGAGTAAATGGAGTAGCACAAAATAATCTTACCAAGAGAATTAACTAAGTATTAAGCAAAATAAAGAAAATACACCGACTTATCTCCAATACATGTCTCCTCCCAGCGAGCTAACCCACGCGACTTGCTCCGCCAGCAAGGCAGGCGTCCTACCAAAAGAACAACTTAGCACCCACATGAACTCTCGTGAAAACTCTACTAACAGAGTGTAGTACAAAAGAACAATATAATCAGTAATCCTAAGTGTATATAATACTGTTACAGTAATCACAGGAATTAATTACAATCAATAACAGGAAATATTCAAAGGGTGAAATATTGACACTAGCGTGGCAACAGGCCGCATACTGGAAACAATCCAAATACGGTCACCCCCCCCCCCCCACAGAGAAGCCATACTCCCTCAACAAGAAATAACTTGCACAAGCCTATCAAAAATAATGCAAATCAGGCACACTACAGCATGCTACAATATAAACCATACAATATTAACTGGAACACAACTGGATACTATACAAATAATAGTACTGAACAGGGAAAGAATTAAATGCTATACATAGTTATCATGAACAATGGTAGAATCGATCATAGATTCGTAACATCCCTCCCGGTCCTTAAGAAAAAATGAGATTAACTGAAGGTTGAATTCATTTTTTGACTGCATGAAATACAAGATGAAAATATAACATGAAGGTACTTCAACAAAAGATCAAAGTATGAAACAATAAAATAAGTGTGTGTGTGGGTCTGTATGTGCTCCTGTTTTGCTTTTTGGTAAGACAGATAAAGAGAGAAAAAGAGATAATTGATTTTTGTTTTGAAAAAAAAATATTAGGATTTTGTGTATTTTTTCGAGGTCCATGAAAGTTTATCCTAAGAATATAGTGACTAGTTGCAACCTGAGTTGTCAGATGTATGAATTGAGGTATGGTATTTGACCAGCTAAATATCGTTGAATTTAGAAGTGCATAAGAAATGATTACAGCTGTAGATGCATTTTTTGTTGTATAATTTACAGGGTCTGGGAATGACTAGCCTATGATCACATGTATTAGCATGCTGAGTTGCCAAATGTACGATATGCTATCTGTGAAATATAGTGTAGAATTTATCTACAGTGATACATAATTGATGTTGCTGTGTAGGAATTACTTAGATTTAAAATAATAGAGGAACTGCAGTAGATCTCTCTCTGCAATGAAGCAGCGGTGCGATTACCGAGATAGTCATTTAGAATATTATGCTTCCTTTGTTGTATATTTGGATATAAAACTAGAATGTGAACTTTTATTGCTTAATAAAATAATAAAATGTATAAAATGAATATTATTATTATTATTATTATTATTATTATTATTATTATTATTATTATTAAACAAGTAATATATTACAAAATAAGTAAGATGCTAAGGCATCATTTCATAGCTTGTGACGTCACCCACTGCTAAAAGTGAGGCTGCTTTGAGATCGTCACACTTCTGCGTTAATGAAAGGCGGAACTAATCTCTCACTGAAACCGCTTGTGATGTCATACACTGCTAAAACAACGTATCCTATTGGTGGAACAATAAGCCTTAGTCTATTGAGATCATAAGAATATAAGAATAAAAGTATCTGCAGAAGGTCTATTTAACAATATGAGGCAGCTCCTATTTATTTCCACCCAATCGCATTCAAACAGCTATACACTGAATGAGTATTTTGATTGGGTATAGATGGATATATATGTTGTATTGAGGTGTGGAGCTGTATGCTTTTGAGCGTTAATGAGGAGTACACAGGATAAGCAGTGAGGGAGGAATAAATGTCTGAGTGATGTTATAGCTTGTTTTTTGACAATTTTATAATAAAAATATATGTATGTCATTGGAGACTACAACGAGGGGTTTAGTAGTGTTCCTACGTCCGAGTTTTTTGTTATTTAATGCTGTCACAAGTGAGATACTTGCCAGTACATGATCTGTGTTGCCCCTTGTTTCATATGAATGGGAGATAGAGAATTTCATTCACTCCTATGCTTAATAAATGATCTTTGGCTGGACACAATATATATACAGAGGTCTGGATATGTAAGGTGATCAAATAGGTCCCTTCTGAATACTGATGGAGTGGAGTGGAGTGATTGAAGTGTATAAATGGAGATGAAAGGGGGGCATTAATTAGATAAGGAATAGGCCTACTGCAGTTTATCTAATAGTGACAGTTGATTTTTTGGTTAAAATAAATCGGAAGTAAATAGGAGATCTGGCAAAGGCCTTCTGCAATTAACATTTTTAGGTTCAATATGCGATCTTAGTTAGAAAATGATATTTGAAAATGGGAAACAGTATGAAATTGGGTTTAAATATACCATTAAGGAAAACGGGCTTAATGTGAGAAGATAGGGATTAAATACACAATCACAGAAAACGGACTTAATGTGGGAAGATGATCGATGATGTCATTGCACATTAGGCTTGACAGAAAATGGGAATAAAAATGAAAAATAGGTTTAAATATGCGATCAGAGAAAACGAAACGTGTTGAGTGAATACACACAGAAATCACAACAGCGTGATACATCAAATGAGCAAATCGACAAGGGCCGTGATGAGGGTTCGAACCTACGTCCTTTCCTACGAACCTACGTCGCGTTAGTCCAACCCGTCCTCTTTAAAATTACGTCGCTTTCCGCTCGTATGTGCGCTATGGCCAGAAATGGACGTAATTTGAAACGAAACCGGCTCACGAAAGTGACATACTGTCCTGTTTTCTGTTTGGGTCCTCCAGCTTAGTCTGTTAGATTAGGAGATTGATTGATTAGATAAAGATTAAGCCACCCAAAAGGTGGCACGGGCATGAATAGCCCGTAAGTGGAGGCCCTTTGGAGCCATTACCAGTATGAATAGCTGATACTGGAGACCTGTGGATGGGATCTGTGTGGTCAATTAGGAGAGGAAACTTTCAATTAACGGTTTCATGACGTCTTGAAACTTTAGGATAACGTCCTGCCCTCCTAACCTACCAGAGGACCCTTAACTTGCTGTTTTGGCCCCCCCCCCAAAAAAAAATACAAATTCATATTCATGTTTTTTCATTTTCAAATTACATTCATTTTCGGTCATACGGGCAAATGGCCAAATTCAGACATAATTAGTGAGAGGACAGGAGGAGGGAGACAGGTGCGGGCATTGGACAGGGGTTGAGGGGGGGGGGGGGAATTCTGTCTCCAGAGGTTCCTTCACTGGAGTCTCTTGTAAATAATTGCTGATGATATGACTGACTTGTAATTTAATTAACTTTTGTATATGTATAACCTCTCTCTGGTGTTCATTATTCAAGTCCACCTGCCTCCTGGTGGCTGTGGCTATGTGTTGGGCTTCAGCTCCAGGCCTGCCACCTGGTGGCTGTGGCTATGTGTTGGGCTTCAGCTCCAGGCCTGCCGCCTGATGGCTGTGGATGGTGTTGGGCTTTAGCTTCAGGCTTGTACGATGTTACTAATGTTTTTGACTAGTTTACCGACCAATCTACGTAATTTTCGACCTGAATATACCTTTAGACCTTAGGGCCAAACTAATCTCTCAATGCATAAGCACCAATACGTATGGTATGCCTCACGGTGTATTCATCCCTGGTGCCGCTTGGTTAGGTTATCTTGAGATGATTTCGGGGCTTTAGTGTCCCCGCGGCCCGGTCCTCGACCAGGCCTCTACCCCCAGGAAGCAGCCCGTGACAGCTGACTAACACCCAGGTACCTATTTTACCGCTAGGTAACAGGGGCATAGAGTGAAAGAAACTCTGCCCATTGTTTCTCGCCGGCGCCTCGGATCAAACCCAGGACCACATGATCACAAGTCCCGCGTGCTGTCCGCTCGGCCGACTGGCTCCCTATTCTTAGGGAGCCGGTCGGGAGGGGAGGTTTTTTCTTAGATTCTTAGGGAGGTTACTTCATCCTCGTGGGTATTTTGTAAACCCCGGCCGAGGCTAGCAATGAAAGTTTACACAAGGTTACCAGTATGTGTACAAGATTCACCTAGACCTTCACAAGGTCATGATGGACACCTTATTCATTCCTACCACGAGTAAAGGATCTCTCCTTAAATGTTTGTTGTCCACGGTAAGCCTCCGCGGTAGGGTTCCATGGTAACTCTCCATGGTGGACCTCCATGGTAAGCTGATGATGGTAAACCTTCAAGGTAAGTCTTCGTGGTAAAGTTGATTGTCAAATATCAGAGGATATAATCTTGTTTGGTTCTTGTTTCCATATGGCAGCTGGTACCCTGTACCTGGCAGCCGCTGTTACCACCAATATTCCCATGGTACAATAATTATCAGGAGAAAGCACTAAGCCATTGCGATAATATAGCGTTTGGAATAGTTTGGGATTTAGGATCGGGTGGCAGGGAGGAATGGTGGCCAAGCACTTAGACGGTCTGGGATCGCACGCCGACCTGCAAGAAGCCAGACCGTCGCTCTCCCGTCCCAATGTTCCCAAGTCGTTCTAAACAACGACAGAGTTTATGTTTTGTTATATTTCCCTCAGAAGTAATATCATTATACAAATGAAGAAGTACAGAAATTTTGACAGTATTTCTGTGCATATCTATATAAATAAAAATGTAAATGTTCGTTTGTTCAAAATGGCTAATCTCCGAAAGTTCTTCACCGATTGCTTTGAAATTTTGACCCAACGTTCCATTCGCATACGGGCGTGTTTTTATATACCTACTATTTAGATGTCACGTCTGTGACAGGTAAAAACAGGAGTTTTTGGAAAAACAGCGCCATCTGTTGCTCGTAAAAGCAAAATAAGCTGCAATATCCGAAAGTTCTTCACCAATCGCTTTGAAATTTTAACACATTGATCCATTCGAATATGCACGTTTTTTATATACCTGCTATATAGATGCCACACATGTGACAGGTAAAAACATGTTTTTTTTTTAAACAGCACCATCTGTTGCACATAAAAGCAACTTTTGAAATACTAAATATATTATGATTCCATTTTAATGTTTCCGATTACATTGATAAATTGAAGTTTCAGAGATTTCGTTATATTTTCATTCTGATTTAATTATTTTGTGTGACATTGTGTTGGAATTGAGCTGTGTTGTTTACCATACCATTCATTTCGTAAGAATATATATATATTTTTTAAAGGGTTTTCATTTCGTTTTTTAACTGTTCGTGTTTTTCGGTGATTGCAACATCAGATCATTTGATGTTCCCATTTTTCTTATGGGAACATTAGATCATTTGAAAATGCATCAGACGAGGGAGTGGGGGATGGTGGGGAGGACGAGGGGACGAGGAGGGAGGGATGGTGGGGAGGACGAGATGATGTGGGAGGGGAAATGGTGGGTAGGACTAGGGGCCGGGGGAGTGGGGGATGGTGGAGAGGACGGGAAGGCAGAGGAGAGTTGCTGTGGCTCAGAGCCACAGCAAAGCGTGGTCGGGTACAGCTAGTATTTCTTTTTATTGATATATACAAAAGTTCTCACATTCTTGTACAGCTACTAGTACGCGTAGCATTTCGTTATTAAATATGTTTGGAGTGTATAGTGACACAAATCAATGAGTTTAACTGGAAATATAACCTCTACGAACAAAACCAATATGAATAGTTTAATTAATATACACGTTTGAAGCAAAGGCCAACCGAGCTCCTTTATTCTGTAAATGTTATCTTAAGGTTTGTTAATACAAGAGTTTGTCGGTGGTGCCTGTTATTCTGTGGTGTATGTCTGTTGTGCTTGTTTGTCTGTGGCTTCTGTTTGTCTGTGGTGTCTGTTAGTCTGTGGTGTTTGTTAGTCTGTGGTGTCTGTTAGTCAGTGGTGTTTGTTAGTCTGTGGTGTCTGTTAGTCTGTGGTGTCTGTTAGTCAGTGGTGTTTGTTAGTCAGTGGTGTCTGTTAGTCTGTGGTGTTTGTTAGTCAGTGGTGTTTGTTAGTCTGTGGTGTTTGTTAGTCTGTGGTGTCTGTTAGTCAGTGGTGTCTGTTAGTCTGTGGTGTTTGTTAGTCAGTGGTGTTTGTTAGTCTGTGGTGTCTGTTAGTCTGTGGTGTCTGTTAGTCAGTGGTGTCTGTTAGTCAGTGGTGTCTGTTAGTCAGTGGTGTCTGTTAGTCTGTGGTGTCTGTTAGTCAGTGGTGTCTGTTAGTCAGTGGTGTCTGTTAGTCTGTGGTGTTTGTTAGTCAGTGGTGTTGTTAGTCTGTGGTGTCTGTTAGTCTGTGGTGTCTGTTAGTCAGTGGTGTCTGTTAGTCAGTGGTGTCTGTTAGTCTGTGGTGTTTGTTAGTCTGTGGTGTCTGTTAGTCTGTGGTGTTTGTTAGTCTGTGGTGTCTGTTAGTCAGTGGTGTTTGTTAGTCTGTGGTGTCTGTTAGTCAGTGGTGTCTGTTAGTCAGTGGTGTCTGTTAGTCTGTGGTGTTTGTTAGTCTGTGGTGTCTGTTAGTCTGTGGTGTTTGTTAGTCTGTGGTGTCTGTTAGTCAGTGGTGTTTGTTAGTCTGTGGTGTCTGTTAGTCTGTGGTGTTTGTTAGTCTGTGGTGTCTGTTAGTCAGTGGTGTCTGTTAGTCAGTGGTGTCTGTTAGTCAGTGGTGTCTGTTAGTCTGTGATGTATGTTAGTCTGTGGTGTCTGTTAGTCTGTAGTGTCTGTTAGTCAGTGGTGTCTGTTAGTCAGTGGTGTCTTTTAGTCTGTGGTGTCTGTTAGTCAGTGGTGTCTGTTAGTCAGTGGTGTCTGTTAGTCTGTGGTGTCTGTTAGTCTGTAATGTCTGCCTGTAGTGTATGTTAGTCTGTGGTGTCTGCCTGTGGTGAATGTTAGTCTGTGGTGTCTGTTAGTCTGTGGTGTCTGCCTGTAGTGTATGTTAGTCTGTGGTGTCTGCCTGTGGTGAATGTTAGTCTGTGGTGTCTGCCTGTAGTGTATGTTAGTCTGTGGTGTCTGCCTGTGGTGAATGTTAGTCTGTGGTGTCTGTTAGTCTGTGGTGTCTGCCTGTAGTGTATGTTAGTCTGTGGTGTCTGCCTGTAGTGTATGTTAGTCTGTGGTGTCTGCCTGTAGTGTATGTTAGTCTGTGGTGTCTGCCTGTGGTGAATGTTAGTCTGTGGTGTCTGCCTGTAGTGTATGTTAGTCTGTGGTGTCTGCCTGTGGTGAATGTTAGTCTGTGGTGTCTGTTAGTCAGTGGTGTCTGTTAGTCTGTGGTGTCTGTTAGTCAGTGGTGTCTGTTAGTCTGTGGTGTCTGTTAGTCAGTGGTGTCTGTTAGTCTGTGGTGTCTGTTAGTCTGTGGTGTCTGTTAGTCTGTGGTGTCTGTTAGTCAGTGGTGTCTGTTAGTCTGTGGTGTCTGTTAGTCTGTGGTGTCTGCCTGTGGTGAATGTTAGTCTGTGGTGTCTGCCTGTAGTGTATGTTAGTCTGTGGTGTCTGTTTGTCTGTGGCGTATGTTAGTCTGGTGTCTGTGACTCTGTGAATCTGTAGTGTGTGTTAGTCTATAGTGTCTGTTAGGCTATGAGTGTGTGATGTCAGTTACTCAGGGGTAAACGTTGGTCTATGCTGTCTGTTAAATTTTGGTGTATGTGAGTCTGTCGGACACCGTTTGTTATTCCGTTTATTGTATTCTGTACTATATACAATCTCTTGATACATTTTTTATTTATTAAGAACATTTTCTGTGGTGAAGGAATGCACAGCTTCAGAACCTGGCAATATCAAAGCAAATCTGAAGAAATCAAACTCAATTTCAAATTCTATCCCCTAAGGGAAAACATTGGGCTGCAGCTGCTGAAGTGGGCTTTGGCTCCCCGGGCGTGAACACATTGCTGGCATCCAATTAAGTAATGAATCTACAAAGCTGACTTTCGCCAGACGATTCTTGAACGAATGGGAGTATTACCTCAAGCTCATAGATGAACAATTAGACTAATGGGTCCCGCGATCCTTGTCTAAGTATATTGTGATCTTGGCGTCATTCTTGACTCCAACCCTGCCAATTATCTCTGCTTACACCCGGGGGATGTGAAATTCTTAGCCAGATCGACGTTATTCGTTTAGGTGTAATTCTCGTTAAAATTTGTATATGAATCAGTTGAGAGGACAGAATGTCTTACAGGGCAGCGAGGTCACACGGGCGTAATTGTAATGGGTTTTACTGTTTGCTTGTTAAGTGAGGTTGCTCTGTAGCTCTTGGCCGGATCTCGTGTTGCTTGTTAGCTGTATTTCCCGGTTATTCCTTAATAGTTTAAGTATATTCCTTGGTTATACCTCGCAAGGTATATATATATATATATATATATATATATATATATATATATATATATATATATATATATATATATGTATATATATATATTTATATATATATATATATATATTTATATATATATATTTATATAACATATGTCGTACCTAGTAGCCAGAACGGACTTCTCGGCCTACTATGCAAGGCCCGATTTGCCTAATAGGCCGAGTGATTTTTTTATTTTCAGTAAATTGTTTCCAATTAGTTCATTGGAATTATTATTATTACATTATATTAGG
Source organism: Procambarus virginalis (assembly GCA_020271785.1). NCBI lineage: Eukaryota > Metazoa > Arthropoda > Malacostraca > Decapoda > Cambaridae > Procambarus > Procambarus virginalis. The sequence goes on along the minus strand of WNGS01061674.1, from coordinate 2,704,379 downwards.
AACATAATTTATNATATATATATATTATATATATATATATATATATATATATATATATATATAGTTCCTGCGACGGCGCTGAGAACCAAGCGTATTGGCGTATGCCTTTCCATTCGAGACTTTCAGCGCCGTGGAGAGGGGGGACCTGCTGCCTGGGTAACAGCTTCTCCCCCGATTCAACCTACCCTGGCTTTGCGCCCTGGTGAGGCCACTCCAGACCGACAACCAGAGCGCAACTCCATAGTCTCCTGAGACTGATGGATGCCTACTACTACTACTATATATATATATATATATATAATATATATATATTATATATATATATATATATAATATATATATATATATATATACTGGCAGCAGGTTTTCTTTAAAACATGTCTCATTGAATATGACCGCATATTCTGTATTTACTATCTTCTGATTTAGGGCTTCTATCCCTCTGACTATTTTCTTAGCATCAGGCTTAGCTGAAAGAGGAGTTCTCCAAAACTCATTTTCGCAATTTCAAGGTGAAGAAAAAAGTGAATTGCTATAGAATGTATTACACTTATTTATGCAATTTGCACAACGTTTCGAACTTCCATGGTTCATTCTCAAGTGAAAAGAATTTTCAGAACTGGTTGATTATACCTGCACTGGTGTCAGGTGATAAGACAATAAAGGTAAAAACATGGGGGATACATAAGGGATAAATGGGGGATGAGGAACATAAGAACATAAGAATAAAGGTAACTGCGGAAGGCCTATTGGCCCATACGAGGCAGCTCCTATCTACATACAAAGATTAATCAGGTGTAATGGCCTGTTATGTGAACATTGTCTTCTGTGTTGGCATCGTTATGTTCTGGTCTTGTCCTTACTCTCATGGTGGGTAGAGTAAATAGTTCCGTGATTTGGGTGTTCATGTAGGTTGTTCTATTCTTATGTGAATTGCTTCAAGATTTGTAATCTTCTTGCATCTTGGGTTTTGTCTATTATACAGGTATTTTTGTTCAACATTTCTCTTGTTAGAGTGATGTCATGGTCTCATGTCTCATGTGATTCCTGGGGGCACCGGATTGAAGATGACATGTCAAACGCCTCGTCAGCTTGGTCGACGTCATACCTATGTACTTAGATTGAAGGTTACATCCTTCATTGGGGCAAGTGTACATGTATACAACGGTTGACTGCTGTAGAGGGTTCTCCGTCTTCTTCGGGCTGTTTTTGATAAGGAGTTCGGAAGTCTTCTGGTTTTGTAGAATATTATCAGTTTATGTTTTGGTTAGAAGTAAGGCTTTTTCTCCTTTACGGATTATTTCTTTCATTATTCTTTCCACTTTTATATGTTCACTGTGCATGGTTGATTTGTAATATAATTTTATTGGAGGTATTGTGGTTTCTGTTCTAGGTTCAGGATTATACCATCGGTCCAAGTGTCTTCTTATAGCAGCGTTTATTTCCGCGTTGCTATATCCGTTGTTCACCAATACCTGAGTTACTCTTTCAAACTCTCTACTCACGTTGCTCCATTCAGAGCAGTGGGTAAGCGCTCGACGAATATAAGCATTGAGAACATGGCTTTGTATCTTTGGGGCACTCACTTCTACGTTCAGGCATAATCCTATGTTGGTAGGCTTAATATATACGTTGGTGCTGTATATACACCTGTGATTGGTAAAACATGTTTTTTTTAAACAGCACCATCTGTTGCACGTAAGAGCAACACTTGGGTAAGATCTACCCAAATCTATATTACTGGCCAGAAATAGCTAGAGTTAATGGATTATTGGTACAGAACACTTCCCTTACTCTTGATTAAGACCGTGCTGATGTTTGGGAGATTTGTACATCCCATAAGCTGCGTCTAGAGGGGAATAATTGTGAAGCTTCAAGAGTGCTCCAAGCGAGACTTTGTTGATGTTAAATTAATGGCGTCTGCCTCCTTCATCTCGAGAGACGCGTCTCCCAGAACGGTTCTCATTCTGCCATTTACTGAGAATGGGAGGTAGACTTTAGTTAGTTAGTAATTATATTAGATCCAGACATAGAGAACACTTTTGTATTGATTATAATGCTAGACTGCTGTTTTAAGTGATTCACGTAATATTAGCTGGTCAATTTAATTGCGACGTGACAATGATATTCCATTTTTCTCAGGGAAAAAAGCCACAGCAATCTCGTTTTCTTTGAATAAATAACTAAGATATTTTGTTTAATTTGTTAGTACAAAATCAGCAGCAATATTATCTGCATATTGAATTAAAATTTAGTAAATGTTGTCATTTTTTTCCGACACGATGCCCCAATCCATATCGAATACAGGTGTGCTTACGGTGAGGCAATGGCCGTCAGGTAACGACGCATGGCCTGCTCTGCCAAAGCACAGGACGATGCTATTGAAGACACTGTGAGGTTAATGACATTATTAAGAGGAGTCTTACCACAGCCGGTTGTCCAGCAGAGAGAGACCCTCGTTACCTATTGCCCCGCAACTCCGACGAGCCTATTGATCTCGCAGACGGGATCACAGTGAACCTCCGGAAGAATGGTAGACAGATAGATATTTTTCTTTCTCTTCTTTTTCTTACGTTCCCATTCGTACTCCTATTATTTCCCCCTTACACCCTTTATTACACCCATCCCTTCCGTACCTTTTGCCTTGCTCTTACCTTCATCTAAGATTTCCTCCTCCTCCTCCTCCTCACCTCTCTCTTACCTTACTTATGCCTCCCTCGTCACATCACAAACCACGGGAGACATCTCCCGTCACGCAGGGTGCAGTCGCACCTCCACAGATCTCCAGTATCAGCTCTTGATACTGGTAATGGCTCAAAAGGGCCACCACTTACGGGCTATTCATGCCCGTGCCACCTTTTGGGTGGTTTAATCTTCATCAATCATCACAAACCAAACATTCACACTGCTACCCATTGAGGTGTGGACACAGTGCGACCCAAACGTCTAAAGGTTAGAGCTACCCGCCCTTGACGGTCATGCTTTCAGGAGAAGTAATATTCTCAAGGTCTTGAAGGTCGTTACCGGCATCACACCCACTTCCACTCTCAGGAAGGTGATTTCGTGCTCTTCTGGGAGGTCTTCCTCATTGTCCTCACATCCCTGTTCATTGTCCTCACATCCCAGCTCCTTGTCCTCACATCTCAGCTCCTTGTCCTTACATCCCAGCTCCTTGTCCTCACATCTCAGCTCCTTGTCCTTACATCCCAGCTCCTTGTCCATACATCCCAGCTCCTTGTCCTCACATCCCAGCTCCTTGTCCTTACATCCCAGCTCCTTGTCCTCACATCCCAGCTCCTTGTCCTTACATCCCAGCTCCTTGTCCTCACATCTCAGCTCCTTGTCCTCACATCTCAGCTCCTTGTCCATACATCCCAGCTCCTTGTCCTCACATCCCAGCTCCTTGTCCTCACATCCCAGCTCCTTGTCCTTACATCCCAGCTCCTTGTCCTCACATCTCAGCTCCTTGTCCTCACATCTCAGCTCCTTGTCCATACATCCCAGCTCCTTGTCCTCACATCCCAGCTCCTTGTCCTCACATCTCAGCTCCTTGTCCTTACATCCCAGCTCCTTGTCCTCACATCCCAGCTCCTTGTCCTCACATCCCAGCTCCTTGTCCTCACATCTCAGCTCCTTGTCCATACATCCCAGCTCCTTGTCCTCACATCCCAGCTCCTTGTCCTTACATCCCAGCTCCTTGTCCTCACATCCCAGCTCCTTGTCCTTACATCCCAGCTCCTTGTCCTTACATCCCAGCTCCTTGTCCTCACATCCCAGCTCCTTGTCCTTACATCCCAGCTCCTTGTCCTCACATCCTCACATCCCAGCTCCTTGTCCTTACATCCTCACATCCCAGCTCCTTGTCCTCACATCCTCACATCCCAGCTCCTTGTCCTCACATCCTCACATCCTCACATCCTCACATCCCAGCTCCTTGTCCTTACATCCTCACATCCCAGCTCCTTGTCCTCACATCCTCACATCCCAGCTCCTTGTCCTCACATCCTCACATCCCAGCTCCTTGTCCTCACATCCTCACATCCCAGCTCCTTGTCCTCACATCCCAGCTCCTTGTCCTTACATCTCAGCTCCTTGTCCTTACATCCCAGCTCCTTGTCCTCACATCCCAGCTCCTTGTCCTCACATCCTCACATCCCAGCTACTGATTCTCTCACCGATACATGACATTAATGTGATTTTTCTTTCACCTGATGCTTCTCTTTGCCTAGTCGTTAAAAGGTACTTAGGATTCAGCAAACTGTTGTGGGAGGCACACCTATGGAGACCTCCACACACTCTGGTACAGGAGCTTTGTCACCGACACTGTTATTGTCTTTATTGGTGTTAGTGAGGTAATCCCAGTCTTGGTGTTCATGTTAGTGAGGTAATCCCAGTCTTGGTGTTCACGTTGTGAAGTAATCCCAGTCTTGGTGTTCATGTTAGTGAGGTAATCCCAGTCTTGGTGTTCATGTTAGTGACGTAATCCCAGTCTTGGTGTTCGTGTAGTGAGGTAATCCCAGTCTTGGTGCTCACGTTGTGAGGTAATCCCAGTCTTGGTGCTCACGTTGTGAGGTAATCCCAGTCTTGGTGTTCGTGTAGTGAGGTAATCCCAGTCTTGGTGTTCGTGTAGTGAGGTAATCCCAGTCTTGTTGTTCACGTTGTGAGGTATCCCAGTCTTGGTGTTCACGTTGTGAGGTAATCCCAGTCTTGGTGTTCATGTTAGTGAGGTAATCCCAGTCTTGGTGTTCATGTTAGTGAGGTAATCCCAGTCTTGGTGTTCATGTTAGTGACGTAATCCCAGTCTTGGTGTTCGTGTAGTGAGGTAATCCCAGTCTTGGTGCTCACGTTGTGAGGTAATCCCAGTCTTGGTGCTCACGTTGTGAGGTAATCCCAGTCTTGGTGTTCGTGTAGTGAGGTAATCCCAGTCTTAGTGTTCATGTTAGTGAGGTAATCCCAGTCTTGGTGTTCACGTTGTGAGGTAATCCCAGTCTTGGTGTTCACGTTGTGAGGTAATCCCAGTCTTGGTGTTCATGTTAGTGAGGTAATCCCAGTCTTGGTGTTCGTGTTGGGAGGTAATCCCAGTCTTGGTGTTCATGTTAGTGAGGTAATCCCAGTCTTGGTGTTCATGTTAGTGAGGTAATCCCAGTCTTGGTGTTCATGTTAGTGAGGTAATCCCAATCTTAGTGTTCATGTTAGTGAGGTAATCCCAGTCTTGGTGTTCATGTTAGTGAGGTAATCCCAGTCTTGGTGTTCACGTTAGTGAGGTAATCCCAGTTGTTGGAAATTCCCAACAATTATTCTCATCCTTAATACAGTAGGATGTATTTCTTGTATTAGACATTATAATCATTTAATACTCATTTACTAATCCTTAGTACAATGGGATGTGTTTCCTGTACTAAGCGTCATAATTAACTAACACTACTAATCCGTAGTTTAGTGATATAGAATTCATTGCATTAGGATGTGGAAAGTCATGTCATTTTCCTAGAATCGGTGAAATGTTGCGTCAGGAACATTTCATATTAACATATCGAGTAGAATCTAGCCTTAATTTCCTTTATTAAGAACAATTATTTATTAATACATTTACTTTATTTAGTATACTGCAGTTTACTGGAATTCCCTTATCCAGTTAGATAGCTGTTCCAGTAAATAATATTATAACCTAAAATAATTTCGACTTCCAAAGGATTTTCGTTTATTTGTGCAGTCTACATTAACTGACTTACACTATGAGGACCACATATTGCAACATAATGTATTAGTTTATGACATATATATTTGTCATATACACTTCTTCCTATTTAACTTTAATTAATTAAAATCATTTATGCTCGGGCTCCTACTGGGAGCTATTGCGCATGCGCGCGTGCCCGAGAGGGAAGGAGACTCCCGCCATATTAGATCAACTGGCAGCAAGGTGTACCGACGCGGTCCTTCTGAATCTTACAATACTGCAAGCATCCGTGCATCATCGGGCTTCCGATTGAGGACGCAGTTTACCAGAATCACGGACACCAGTTTCGACAGTATGGTGTAACTACTGAGGAAGAGTGTGGCTGTTCCCATCATCATGTGTTCCAAGGATTACTCTCTCAGGGCTGATTCCAGTGTGTTGTAGAGATTGGACTCCACCTATGTCCCTCTAAACCAGCTGAGAATATTATCAGTATTCAGTGTAGATAGTAACCTTTTAGTTATTGAGAGTCAAGGCATTTCCAATTATTTGCATATTAATCATATACATGATTTGATCATTAAGGTGCAGTAGTATTTTTACATTGCATTTTTACTAACCATTATATAATCTATGTAAATGCAATTTATTACACATTATAATCATAAAATAGACTAACTTTATAGAAGACCTCCCCCAAAATGTGTCATGGGAAGCAGCTCTAGAATATATTGAATTTACAGTTCATTATTGCTTAATAGAATCTTTAGAATTTAATTATTCAATTTAAGTATTTATCTTATTTCTCCTTCGAGTAGGACTTCGAAGGACTTCGAGTAGTCCTTCGAGCATTGCAGAATTAAATATCATTATATTAGCATATAAACTAGAGCCAGATTTCCCCATACCAGTCATGGTGTTCGCGTTGTGAGGTAATCCCTGTCTTTGTGTTCGCGTTGTGAGGTAATCCTTGTCTTTGTGTTCCCGTTGTGAGGTAATCCTTGTCTTTGTGTTCGCGTTGTGAGGTAATCCTTGTCTTTGTGTTCGCGTTGTGAGGTAATCCTTGTCTTTGTGTTCGCGTTGTGAGGTAATCCCTGTCTTTGTGTTCGCGTTGTGAGGTAATCCCTGTCTTTGTGTTCGCGTTGTGAGGTAATCCTTGTCTTTGTGTTCGCGTTGTGAGGTAATCCTTGTCTTTGTGTTCGCGTTGTGAGGTAATCCTTGTCTTTGTGTTCGCGTTGTGAGGTAATCCTTGTCTTTGTGTTCGCGTTGTGAGGTAATCCTTGTCTTTGTGTTCGCGTTGTGAGGTAATCCTTGTCTTTGTGTTCGCGTTGTGAGGTAATCCTTGTCTTGTGTTCGGGTTAGGGACGTAATCCCAGTCTTGGTGTTTGTGTTAGTGATATAATCCCAGTCTTGGTGTTCGTGTTAGTGTTGTAATCCCAGTCATGGTTCTCGCGAGTAGTGGAAGTAGAGACAATGCCCGACCGTTTTGCTTTTTCGAAGGTCGGATATTGTGCCTTGAATTTTTTT
>WNGS01061674.1:2663669-2693308 GCA_020271785.1 Procambarus virginalis | reverse complement strand
AGATATAAGAGGGGAACCCACAACCAGCATTCCAACAAAACCAGAGGGGGAAGGCAACACACCACCACCCCCTCTGCATAGAAACCCTCCTTCCCCTCACCCTACCTGCCCCCACCCAAATGCTCACCCAACCCTCCTTCCCCCCCACCCCCATCCTGATCCTATCACCCCTCCCTCATTCCCACCATGTCCCCCTCCCACCTTCCACCCCTCCCCTTCATCCCATATCCTCCCTATCCCTCCTCCCCCTCAACCCTGTATGCTCCATGTCCCCCCTATCTCCTTAACCCACACCCTACCTGTCCCCCCTTCCCTTGCACCCCCACCCCCCCACCCCAAAATCCACTGAGACCCTACAACCACACCTCACAGACCACGGAACAGCTTTTCCCACCCAGCAGAATGCTCGCCAAGAAGTGGACTAGAAAATGAACGAAAGAAAGTGAGCTTCAAGGCAATGTACACTAACATAGATGGGATAACAAATAAAACAAGTGAACTCGAGAATGGGCACTAGAAGAAAACCCAGACATAATAGCACTCACAGAAACAAAGTTAATGAAAACTATAACAAATGCAGTGTTTCCACAGGACTACTATGTAGTGAGGAAAGAGAGAGAAGGGAGAGGAGGAGGTGGTGTAGCTTTGCTGATAAGAAAAGGTTGGAGTTTTGAAGAGATGGTAAATCAGAACTTTGAAGGTTTCAGTGACTACATATTGTTACGGTGCCCTCTCCTATCTCTTTCGTTGCCTGCTGTAAGAGTCATATCGACTCTCCTGAGGACCTGTGGGAACGTTCCTGGATCGTCGAGGATAAGTCTGTAGTCTGTAGGTAAGGGAAAGAGGCGCCCGGATATAATGAAAGAGTATCCCCTACTGCAGATATGACCTTTTGGAATGGATGCTAGCCGTGTGCGGATTGGATGACTCGGGTCACGGGCGACCAATTAGAGCCCGCCGTGACGTCACCGAGTGTCCCGGGCGGCGCCAACGTCAGAGTTGAACTGACAGTGAAGGGAAGAGGACGCTCCTCAGTCAGCTCTCGAAGATTGGAGGCTAAACAGGCCTTTCTCAGTGGATTAGAGCTAGCCATCGCAGCCCACCTTATATATAGGAGACCCCGCGCTTCTGGGAAGCAAAAAGGAACCAAGTTGAGTGGACAGAGAAGTGCCAAACTTGGAGAATTGTCAGCGACGACGCTGGGCGGCGGCGCGTGACGTTGAGGGCCTGAAAGGTGTGGCGGGCAGGCATAGCTGTGACTGGGTCACATCCACTGAGGGTGTTGGAGGGACGACACCGTTCCTAGGACGAGAAGCAGTACCTTGTGGAAGGAACGTGTGTGCGAATATGGCGATTAGCTCAGCGCCCATTGATGGACCAGGACTGGGATAGCTGAACCCCAGGGATTGGAACGGCGAAGACGCGAAGGCTTCACGACACCTGAGGACCTGTGGGAACGTTCCTGGATCGTCGAGGATCGACTCAGGAAGCATAGGACCCTCACACCATCGAGGGACAGGCGTCGTGAGCCAAGGATTGTTAAGGTAGATCATTTTCCCTTCCATTACCCCTTTGTGAGAGTAGGCTAGATAGGCCATTATATTCACTTATATATGTGGAAATAGGATATTAATGCTTTAGTAGCAGAATAGGCTGCAGGGCAGCTTATGTCCAGGACTGTCAGAGAGGACAGTGTGTGTGGATGGCAGGACAGTGAAGAAGAGGTGCCGACGTGGTGAAGAGGCCCTTCTGTGAGAGTGTGTGACTCCTGTCTATCTGCCCAGTTGAAGGAGCCTGGAGAACGTGAGAGAAGAGTTGCTAACAATCTCCAGAGTTATTATTATTATTTTATCATTCTCTCGTATTTACTTGTAGTCATATGTGTGATCATGTAATTCGTGTCAGTAAATTCACACATTTTATTATTGTGTTTGAGTGCGCCTCCATTATTATTATATTTCTATATGAGCATACACGAATGTTATCATAGTACCACCTAGTTCTTATTGCCTGAAGAGTGGTAAACAGCACAGACTTATATGAAAGGTACCCTCAGCCATCCGATCAGTATTAGTGCCTGGAAGGTGGCAACTAATAACGTGGTGGCTAGAGAGAGGTAAAGCCACACGGACCTTCAAGGGAGTGTATCCTGGGCTGACAGTCCAATAGTAGATCTTGGGAGTAGCAACACTCTGGCAACAGACAAACGATATACTGAACTGAACTATACACCCACTGAACTGCATTGCTGGGGTGCAGATATAATAACCCAGCTGGCGACCTTGTTGAGAAGAGGATATAGAAGACAGGCAGGAAGGGAGTTCCTGCAACCTCTTTGTCTGGCAGGCAAGACTCAGGGAGGTTATTGTTATAAGGTAAGCCCGAGTCTTCCTTCACTCCTCCACGGGTCTAGGCCGGAATTGCTGATAGCAGTTTCCCCGTGGTTGACTGAAGGGCTTCCAGGGTGAGTCAGTGGCACCCCTTCAGTGGTGGAAGCAAAGACCTGCGGAGGTGGGCATTGCTGGTCCTCTCCTGTGGGACCAAGGAGACTCCGGTGAATCCCGGGAGTCGGAGGGGCTGAGTATTCGGCCTTTCGAGCCCCTAGCAGCCGAGTGCTAGCAGAGCCCCGGCCCACCCCCGTGACAATATCTGGCACCATAGTAACTGGAGGACAGAAAATTATAGTAGTAGTCATATATAACCCCCCCACCAAACGACAGATGACCCAGACAGGAATATGATAGAAACAATATGGCCACCATCAATATAATAGAGAGAGCAGCTTCTGTGGCTAGCAGGAACGGATCCAGGCTACTAATAATGGGAGACTTCAACCATGGGAAGATAGATTGGGGGAACAGAGACCCACATGGAGGACCAGACACATGGAGAGCTAAGCTGCTGGACGTGGCAACAAGAAACTTTCTCAGTCAACACGTCAAGGGACAGACAAGAATGAGAGGAGAGTACGAACCAGTCTTGTTTGATCTGATATTTACCCTAAATGAGTCTTCTAGACTTCATGACAACCCATCAACATGGGTTCAGGGAGGGTAAATCTTGCCTTACAGGCTTAATAGAATTCTATGATCAGGTGACAAAGATTAAGCAAGAAAGAGAAGGATGGGCGGACTGCATTTTTTTGGACTGTCGGAAAGCCTTTGACACAGTACCCCATAAAAGGCTGATGCATAAGCTGGAGAAACGGGCAGGAGTAACTGGTAGGTGCTCCAGTGGATAAGGGAGTGCCTAAGCAATAGGAAGCAGAGAGTTACAGTGAGGGGTGAGACCTCAGATTGGCGTGTAGTCACCAGTGGAGTCCCAAAGGGCTCTGTACTCGGACCTATCCTGTTTCTGATATACGTAAATGATCTCCCAGAAGGTATAGACTCATTCCTCTCAATGTTTGCTGACGATGCCAAAATTATGAGAAGGATTAAGACAGAGGAGAACAGCTTGAGGCTTCAAGAAGACCTGGACAAGCTGCAAGAATGGTCGAACAAATGGTTGTTAGAGTTTAACCCAAGCAAATGTAATGTAATGAAGATAGGGGTAGGAAGCAGGAGACCAAATACAAGGTATCATTTGGGAAACGAAATACTTCAGGAGTCAGAGAGAGAGAAAGACCTGGGGGTTGATATCACGCCAGACCTGTCTCCTGAAGCTCATATCATAGAGGATAACATCAGCGGCATATGCCAGGTTGGCTAACATATGAACGGCATTTTGAAACGTGTGTAAGGAATCTTTCAGAACATTATAGATTGGTCTGACATTTGTCAGACCAATCCTGGAGTATGCGGCCCCAGCATGGAGTCCATATCTAGTTAAGCATAAGACTAAACTGGAAAAGGTTCAAAGGTTTGCCACCAGACTAGTACCCGAGCTGAGAGGTATGAGCTACGAGGAGAGACTACGGGAATTAAACCTCACTTCGTTGGAAGACAGAAGAGTTAAGGGGGACATGATCACCACTTTCAAGATTTTCAAGGGAATCGACAGGGTAGATAAAGACAGGTTATTTAACACAAGGGGCACACGCACTAGGGGACACAGGTGGAAACTGAGTGCCCAAATGAGCCACAGATATATTAGAAGAATTTTTTTAGTGTCAGAGTGGTTGACAAATGGAATGCATTAGGAAGTGATGTGGTGGAGGCTGACTCCATACACAGTTTCAAGTGTAGATATGATAGAGCCCAATAGGCTCAGGAATCTGTACACCTGTTGATTGGCAGTTGAGAGGCGGGACCAAAGAGACAAAGCTCAAGCCCCGCAAGCACAATTAGGTGAGTACACACACATATATATACACACACCACATCCTATTTTGAATTGCCAGAAAGCCTGTGACACAGTACCACACAAGAGACTTTTGCAAAAGCTGGAGATGCAGGCAGGAGTGAAAGGGAAGGTACTCCATTGGATAAGGGAGTACCTAAGCAACAGAAGACAGCGAGTCACTTTGAGAAGTGAGGTCTCCGATTGGCGAGGAGTCGCCAGTGGAGTCCCGCAGGGTTCAGTCCTTAGATCTGTACTGTTTCTGCTATATGTAATGATTTCCCAGAGGGTATAGAATCGTTCCTCTCATTGTTTGCTGATGATGCAAAAATTATGAGGAGGATTAAGACAGAGGAAGATAGTATAAGGTGTCAGGGGGGGTTGGGGGTTGTTATACAATGAAACCTGGTTATTTGAACCAACCTGATACTTGCTTACTGTCGAACAGAGACCCCAACCACTCCCTGACAGAACAAACAGCCGACCTCGGTAACAACACTCCCGCTATCGTCGATCGACCAGCAATGGACACTGGAATGCTTGCAATTATTTGGGAGATCACCCTGGTAAGCGATTGGTTCTGGGCGAGGGGTTCAGCGTCGCCTTTATTTCGGGGGTACGGCTCCCCCTGCCTAGTTGTCACGTGTACACACCCGCTCTTGAGCCGCCGTGACTCCCCGCACTCTCCTACTGTAGGTATGATCTCCCATCTCACTCAGTTATAGTCCACTATCACTCAAGTTATAACTGTGTCTTCTCTCTCTCTCTCTCTCTCTCTCTAGCCAGGAAGCCTCACCAGGACACGAGCAAAAGCCACCTAACAAATACAACATTTAATACATAAAAACATACACAATATACATAAGGGAATAGTTATAAAACAATGCAAACTCTTAGGCTGCTACCAACTGATAACACTCCAATATCGCCTTATGTCTCCAACCTGTAACTGTATCAGGCTGCTGCTTAAACATCAGCCAACAACCTTCTGCTCTCTTCATTGCTTTAGGCTGCAATACACGGCAAATAAAATATTCACATATTTCCCACTACAAAAAGTGTCGATCTCTCACCTTGCACTGCGCCTTTCATGCCAAACGCAATCAAGCACTCCATTAATCATCATCGTGTCCGTAAGATCCTGTGTTCCAGTACTCGAGATCTCTACTACAATCATCAATCTGGGTCTTCAAAATATCACGTGAGGTACTCCTGCAGTTCCTCCAATCAGCTGCACATGAAGTCCTCCTTGACTGTCAGTGAAGCTCCTCCACCGGCATCACACAAGATACATGTAGCTCCCTACACTCCTTCAAGTTTCACTATGCCACTGGAGTTCCACTCCTCAACTTAAGTCCAGTCACTACCTTGCAGTTCAACTTATACTTACTCGTCCGGTACGAAGTTCTCTCACTAATTTCTCCCACATGACCATTGCAGTTCTCCCATATGAACGTTGCAGTTCTCCCACACAAACCTGCAAATCAATCATCATGCCATAATAAATGTTTTCCTAACCGAAAATAATTAAATGTATTCACAGAACATAAAACTCTTCCATCCAACGTCTCTTTAAACACCAATGCGTCGCTGCGATGGTCCTCCCCCATCCTGGACGAGTCCACACTGGGAACATGTCTTGACATGTCGCTGGGGCCACCACCCGAGTTGGGTTGCTGGGGGCCTCCGGCCCTCAGTCAGCATTTGACCTCCGGCGAGGGAGGATGCACCACTCCTCCCTCTGGCATGTTCTCTTATCTCTAACCATCTATTTTAGCTCACTGTCACAATACAAATGTATATCCTACATGCATAAACACTTGCCATGATCGCTGGGCACACTATCAAGCACAGGCAACCACTATAACAACTGCTACATGAGTTAACCGCAGAATTCGTAGCTCGAGGGCGTTCCCTCCAAGTTGGCGTCCTCTAAGACATCCAACAAAGTTTCTTTAAGACTGCCTCACAGCTCTTCCGCTCCTGACTTGAGTACACGGATTCGCCCAACAGGCTCCACAACAGAAATGCCTTCTTGCTTCCTTCCTCTTGAAGAAGCAACACAATTAGAGTTCCACAAAGGTGCGACCGACACACACCTACAGGTCGCCGTAAATTTATCAAAATCACAGAGAAATGATGTACAAAGTTCCTGTACAGCTTCCTTACATTTGACATCAAGTAGCGTTCACTTCAGCACTAACACAGGGCGCTATACCTTCCTTCTCCCAGGAGATCACGACGTACAAGCCATCTCTGACGACTGCTGTAGCTCAAGTGATAACCCAATGTCTTATCCAATGTTTGATTGGCCTTATCCCTTCGCTTTCCCTATGTTAATTGGCTGTTATGTGTCCCCATTTAGTGTTATGGGGGTAGTGAACCTACAGCATCGCTTGAAAACATAGCCTGGCCAATAAACAATAAAGGTCTAGGGGAGTTAAAGATTAGTAAAAAATATTCCAGTTTACTGGGCATAAAACATAAGTCACCATAACACCATAATAAACTACAATCTCTAAAACTCACATTCTTTTACTTTATCCAGCATCTTAAAGCTTAGCATGATCATCAACAGGTCTCAAAACTGCATACACCCAGCACTAGCTGACACCAGGCTCCATCCTGCCGCAGTGGGACACTAGCGCCTATCATGCTGATAATACCAGTACAGGTTGATGGTGTCACAATCATTAACAAGTGAGGCTGAGGAATCAATATCATCCACAACACAATAGCATCACTTAAGATCCTCAGGTACCCACCTCAATAATACATATAAAAGCACCTACCGTCTGGTATAAATGATGTACAACGCTAGAAATGTTCCATGGTAAACTCTACTCCTTAACATTAAATATCCTAGCAGTCAATTAACAAATAAGGCCACTAATCACGGACCAGAGTGACCTACATGCACCCGACTCGGAAGCTCAGAGAGTCGTGAGCGCCAAGGAGGAAGGCAGGCCGAGAACCACACTATTTCCAACATCCACAAGTCAGCTGACTCTCTTCTTTCGAATATCACAAGCTCATATTCAGACATTTCTCAGTAAATAACTTCTAATTATTAATATAACTAAACAAGGTTACAATACACAACTGTACATAATAATACATATCAATAAATCACTACATAACAAATTATATCATGAAATATATATAAGTGAACAGGGAATTCATATTAGTAAGACATGGTAACACTGGCTGGGACGGTATGCAAGTGGGGGGAGGGGAGGGGGGTTAAGGGAGGATTTCAAGACGTTACCAGTCAGCCGTTATACATAAGTATACATGAATACAATATAAAGCATCATATACCAAAATAAGTCACAAAACCGTGTTTCTGTGGTATACATCTTGAGGTTATCTTGAGATGATTTCGGGGCTTTAGTGTCCCCGCGACCCGGTCCTCGACCAGGCCTCCACCCCCAGGAAGCAGCCCGTGACAGCTGACTAACACCCAGGTACCTATTTTACTGCTAGGTAACAGGGGGGCATAGGGTGAAAGAAACTCTGCCCATTGTTTCTCGCCGGCGCCTGGGATCGAACCCAGGACCACAGAATCACAAGTCCAGCGTGCTGTCCGCTCGGCCGACCGGCTCCCCAATCACAGACCGGCTCCTACATCTCACAGTACCAGAATATATATTACTGATACGACAAGAGGACAATGCAATGAACAATAATGAAATGGATATTACACAGTATCCATGCTAGTAATACATCAGAGACCTAAATGTATAGATTCTACATCATAATACCCATAGCATGTCCTATACAGCAATATGTAGCATTCCTTAATATAAGCACATACATGCTATTTACTACACTTCCAATATATATCCACAAATACATGACAAATACTTATGGTACAGAAATATAATATACATATGTATATTTGACATACATTGGCAATACACAATTAATACTAGCACATTGTCGAAAAAAATTAGCTAAATATAATAGAATTTGTGATATTAGGCTAATCAGCTAAGATATCACTATACAGTTGAACGCATCATACACCAGTTACAGTATGATCATACTGGTGTATGTGTGGTCATAACCTTGGCCCTATCTCCTTACCTTATGTCTGATTGGCCCTTACCCTCACAATACTCCGTCGACTCTCACCTGTCTGAGAGTCGAAGGCATTGGGACACCGTCATCCAGCTATGCGTCAAGCCTTGGGAACCTGGAATGAGGCTTAAGTGAAGCGCCTTGCCTCACTTAAAGTGCGATTTGAAAAGAGAACTTGACTGAAGCACTTCGAAAGAATTTCGAATGTCATCAGATGTAAGCTGTGTGTAAATTGTTTTTCATTTGTCTCAGCTTCCACCCCTGTCCTCTGGTCCTACCACATCTGTCTCCAGCTTCCACCCCTGTCCTCTGGTCCTACCACATCTGTCTCCAGCTTCCACCCCTGTCCTCTGGTCCTACCACATCTGTCTCCAGCTTCCACCCCTGTCCTCTGGTCCTACCACATCTCTCTCCAGCTTCCACCCCTGTCCTCTAGTCCTACCACATCTGTCTCCAGCTTCTACCCCTGTCCTCTGGTCCTACCACATCTGTCTCCAGCTTCCACCCCTGTCCTCTAGTCCTACCACATCTGTCTCCAGCTTCCACCCCTGTCCTCTGGTCCTACCACATCTGTCTCCAGCTTCTACCCCTGTCCTCTGGTCCTACCACATCTGTCTCCAGCTTCCACCCCTGTCCTCTGGTCCTACCACATCTGTCTCCACCTTCCACCCCTGTCCTCTGGTCCTACCGCTTTTCATTTTGAACATTGTCTCTTTGTAAACTCGTCAATATCTTTCAATATCTTGCACATTGCAAATATAATTCGCCTTCCAGCGGAGGTGGTGGTCCAGCTCGCTCAGCCTTCAGCTGCTGGAGAGTTCCCATGGCTCAGCTACAAGTCTTGTAGAGTTCCTCTCTACTTAATCCATTTTTATTTGTATCTTCTTTCATGTGTATTCACCTAGTTATGCTTGCAGGGGTTCAGCTCTGCTCTTTCGCCCGCCTCTCAACTGTCAATCAGTCAACTGTTTCTAACTACTAACTATTTTTTTCACACACACACACACACACACACACACACACACACACACACACACACACACACACACACACACACACACACACACACACACACACACAGACACACACACAGGAAGCAGCCCATAACAGCTGTCTAACTCCCAGGTACCTATTTACTGCTAGGTAACACGGGCTAGGAGTCCCACGCGCTGTCCACTCAGCTACCAGACCCCTAAAGCCCATGTGTGGGCTCCATGCTGGTGGCACATACTTAAAAGTTACTTCTATGGAGTTTGTGTGTATGTGTTGTGTGAATAAACAACCAAATGGCTTTGTATGTGCGTGCGTGTTTTACGTGCGCATCTGTAGGAAGCAGTGGTTGGTGTGCGTCCGCCCATCTCTCCCCCACACACACATAATATTGACGCGTGTGCTTATTTTGTGTGCGTGTTGTGGAGTGATCGAGTTCTGGCACCGGAGGCCATACGCCACTCTCTCAGTCAGTCTCGCCCTTCTATTCATCTACATATGGAGTGATGCTCCCCCCTCACCTAACGGCCGTTGTGGCTCAGCAAGAGGGCTGAGGCTGAGTATTCAGCAGCTGTGGCTCGAGAGCCTCCCGACATGAATATCGGACAGGAGGCAAAACAATGTGGCCATTTCTCTCCTCGGTAATTCTGACCAGCCAGTCCGGAGCGTGCCGCAGCAAGACCAAGATTACCCACTAAACACTCCGCCGGGCTGCCAGACAACCGCTCTGGGGGCTCCTCCTCCTCTCAGCGACTTTATGCCTGACAAATTACTCCTCTCGCGGGATTAAAAATAATTGTGTGCATTGTTCCGTCCCCCTGGCTGCACCCGCCCGTCGTGGCGACGTCGGTGTGGTGAGAGCCTTATGTGTTGGCGAGGAAGAAGTTCTCTGGTACGCCCCGTTACCACCTCAACAAAGGTCCCGCCTGGATGCAGCAGTTGCTGGCAGGATGGTGTTATTGTGCCATTTGTGCCGGAGTGGCTGAGCGCTGCCCCGGGCCACCACGACCTGCACCCGGAAAACTCTCCATTCCCAGAAACTCAAGCGCAGTGCTTTCTCCAGGTAATTTAATAAATCTTGGTAACAGAGGTGAAGTGGGTCGGCAAGTGAGTGAGGCGGTGAGCGGGACCCGTTGACAAGGAGGATGCTGCAACACATACGTGAACCGAGCAGGATACAGGCACACTCAAGGGAGTGCCAGGCGGACATACACAACCAAGCAGAAAAGCGCGAACACACACAAACAAATATATATATATATATATATATATATATATATATATATATATATATATATATATATATATATATATATATAGTTCCTGCGACGGCGCTGGAACCAATCGTATTGGCGTATGCCTTTCCATTCGAGACTTTCAGCGCCGTGGAGAGGGGGGACCTGCTGCCTGGGTAACAGCTTCTCCCCCGATTCAACCTACCCTGGCTTTGCGCCTTGGTGAGGCCACTCCAGACCGACAACCAGAGCGCAACTCCATAGTCTCCTGAGACTGATGGATGCCTACTACTAATATATATATATATATATATATATATATATATATATATATATATATATATATATATATATATATATATATATATATATATATATATACTGGCAGCAGGTTTTCTTTTAAACATGTCTCATTGAATATGACCGCATATTCTATATTTACTATCTTCTGATTTAGGGCTTCTATCCCTCTAACTATTTTCTTAGCATCAGGGCTTAGCTGAAAGAGGAATTCTCCAAAACTCATTTTCGCAATTTCAAGGTGAAGAAAAAAGTGAATTGCTATAGAATGTATTACACTTATTTATGCAATTTGCACAACGTTTCGAACTTCCATGGTTCATTCTCAAGTGAAAAGAATTTTCAGAACTGGTTGATTTATACCTGCACTGGGTCAGGTGATAAGACAATAAAGGTAAAAACATGGGGGATACATAAGGGATAAATGGGGGATGAGGAACATAAGAACATAAGAATAAAGGTAACTGCGGAAGGCCTATTGGCCCATACGAGGCAGCTCCTATCTACATACAAAGATTAATCAGGTGTAATTGGCCTGTTATGTTGAACAGTGTCTTCTGTGTTGGCATCGTTATGTTCTGGTCTTGTCCTTACTCTCATGGTGGGTAGGGTAAATAGTTCCGTGATTTGGGTGTTCATTGTAGGTTGTTCTATTCTTATGTGAATTGCTTCAAGAATTTGTAATCTTCTTGCATCTTGGGTTTTGTCTATTATACAGGTATTTTTGTTCAACATTTCTCTTGTTAGAGTGATGTCATGGGCTTGTCTCATGTGATTCCTGGGGGCACCGGATTGAAGATGACATGTCAAACGCCTAGTCAGCTTGGTCGACGTCATACCTATGTACTTAGATTGAAGGTTACATCCTTCGTTGGGGCAAGTGTACATGTATACAACGCTTGACTGCTGTAGAGGGTTCTCCGTCGGCTTCGGGCTGTTTTTGATAAGGAGTTCGGAAGTCTTGGTTTTGTAGAATATTATCAGGTTTATGTTTTGGTTAGAAGTAAGGCTTTTTTCTCCTTTACGGATTATTTCTTTCATTATTCTTTCCACTTTTATATGTTCACTGTGCATGGTTGATTTGTAATATAATTTTATTGGAGGTATTGTGGTTTCTGTTCTAGGTTCAGGATTATACCATCGGTCCAAGTGTCTTCTTATAGCAGCGTTTATTTCCGCGTTGCTATATCCGTTGTTCACCAATACCTGAGTTACTCTTTCAAACTCTCTACTCACGTTGCTCCATTCGGAGCAGTGGGTAAGCGCTCGACGAATATAAGCATTGAGAACATTGGCTTTGTATCTTCGAGGGCACTCACTTCTACCGTTCAGGCATAATCCTATGTTGGTAGGCTTAATATATACGTTGGTGCTGTATATACACCTGTGATTGGTAAAACATGTTTTTTTTAAACAGCACCATCTGTTGCACGTAAGAGCAACACTTTGGGTAAGATCTACCCAAATCTATATTACTGGCCAGAAATAGCTAGAGTTAATGGATTATTGGATACAGAACACTTCCCTTACTCTTGATTAAGACCGTGCTGATGTTTGGGAGATTTGTACATCCCATAAAGCTGCGTCTAGAGGGGAATAATTGTGAAGCTTCAAGAGTGCTCCAAGCGAGACTTTGTTGATGTTAAATTAATGGCGTCTGCCTCCTTCATCTCGAGAGACGCGTCTCCCAGAACGGTTCTCATTCTGCCATTTTACTGAGAATGGGAGGTAGACTTTAGTTAGTTAGTAATTATATTAGATCCAGACATAGAGAACACTTTTGTATTGATTATAATGCTAGACTGCTGTTTTAAGTGATTCACGTTAATATTAGCTGGTCAATTTAATTGCGACGTGACAATGATATTCCATTTTTCTCAGGGAAAAAAGCCACAGCAATCTCGTTTTCTTTGAATAAATAACTAAGATATTTTGTTTAATTTGTTAGTACAAAACCAGCAGCAATATTATCTGCATATTGAATTAAAATTTAGTAAATGTTGTCATTTTTTTCCGACACGATACCCCAATCCATATCGAATACAGGTGTTTTTACGGTGAGGCAATGGCCGACAGGTAACGACGCATGGCCTGCTCTGCCAAAGCACAAGACGATGCTATTCAAGACACTGTGAGGTTAATGACATTATTAAGAGGAGTCTTACCACAGCCGGTTGTCCAGCAGAGAGAGACCCTCGTTACCTATTGCCCCGCAACTCCGACGAGCCTATTGATCTCGCAGACGGGATCACAGTGAACCTCCGAAGAATGGTAGACAGATAGATATTTTTCTTTCTCTTCTTTTTCTTACGTTCCCATTCGTACTCCTATTATTTCCCCCTTACACCCTTTATTACACCCATCCCTTCCGTACCTTTCGCCTTGCTCTTACCTTCATCTAAGATTTCCTCCTCCTCCTCCTCACCTCTCTCTTACCTTACTTATGCCTCCCTCGTCACATCACAAACCGGGAGACATCTCCCGTCACGCAGGGTGCAGTCGCACCTCCACAGATCTCCAGTATCAGCTCTTGATACTGGTAATGGCTCAAAAGGGCCACCACTTACGGGCTATTCATGCCCGTGCCACCTTTTGGGTGGCTTAATCTTCATCAATCATCACAAACCAAACATTCACACTGCTACCCATTGAGATGTGGACACATGCGACCCAAACGTCTAAAGGTTAGAGCTACCCGCCCTTGACGGTCATGCTTTCAGGAGAAGTAATATTCTCAAGGTCTTGAAGGTCGTTACCGGCATCACATCCACTTCCACTCTCAGGAAGGTGATTTCGTGGGAGGTCCTCCTCGTTGTCCTTACATCTCAGCTCCTTGTCCATACATCCCAGCTCCTTGTCCTACATCCCAGCTCCTTGTCCTTACATCCCAGCTCCTTGTCCTCACATCCAGCTCCTTGTCCATACATCTCAGCTCCTTGTCCATACATCCCAGCTCCTTGTCCATACATCCCAGCTCCTTGTCCTTACATCCCAGCTCCTTGTCCTCACATCCCAGCTCCTTGTCCATACATCCCAGCTCCTTGTCCATACATCCCAGCTCCTTGTCCATACATCCCAGCTCCTTGTCCTCACATCCCAGCTCCTTGTCCATACATCTCAGCTCCTTGTCCTCACATCCCAGCTCCTTGTCCATACATCCCAGCTCCTTGTCCTTACATACCAGCTCCTTGTCCACATCCCAGCTCCTTGTCCTTACATCTCAGCTCCTTGTCCATACATCCCAGCTCCTTGTCCTTACATCCCAGCTCCTTGTCCTTACATCCCAGCTCCTTGTCCTTACATCCCAGCTCCTTGTCCCTTACATCCCAGCTCCTTGTCCTCACATCCCNATGGTGAGATTCTGTCAGGCCCAACAGCCTTTGTCACATCCCGCTCCAGCAGACACCTTTTGACCTCATCCCTGGTGAGGTCAAATTCCTCCAAGGTTGCTTGGTTTGCCTTCTCCTCATTTAGTACAGGGGCTGTTTTTTGCCTCCTCATTTAGTGTATGTGTGTGTGTGTGTGTGTGTGTGTGTGTGTGTGTGTGTGTGTGTGTGTGTGTGTGTGTGTGTGTGTGTGTGTGTGTATTCACCTAGTACTCACCTAGTTGTGTTTGCGGGGATTGAGCTCTGGCTCTTTGGTCCCGCCTCTCAACCATCAATCAACTGATGTACAGATTCCTGAGCCTACTTGGCTCTGTCATATCTACATTTGAAACTGTGTATGGAGTCAACCTCCACCACATCACTTCCTAGTGCATTCCATTTACTAACTACTCTGACACTGAAAAAGTTCTTTCTAATGTCTCTGTGGCTCATTTGGGTACTCAGCTTCCACCTGTGTCCCCTTGTGCGTGTGCACCCGTGTTAAATAATCCATCCTTGTCCACCCTGTCAATTCCCCTGAGAATTTTGTATGTGGTGATCATGTCTCCCCTAGCTCTTCTGTCTTCCAGCGACGTGAGGTGCAGTTCACGTAGTCTGTCCTCATAACTCATGCCTCTTAGTTCTGGGACTAACCTAGTGGCATACCTCTGAACTTTTTCCAGCTTCGTCTTGTGCTTGACTAGGTACGGACTCCATGCTGGGGCTGCATACTCCAGGATTGGCCTTACATATGTGGTATACAAGGTTCTGAAGGATTCCTTACACAGGTTTCTGAAAACAGTTCTGATGTTAGCCAGCCTAACATAGGCCGCTGATGTTATTCTTTTGATGTGGGCTTCAGGAGACAGGTTTGGCGTGATATCAACTCCCAGATCTTTCTCTCTGTCCGTTTCGTGAAGGACTTCATCTCCCATTCGGTATCCAGTGACTGGCCTCCTAGTTCCTCTTCCTACTTTCATTACCTTACATTTACTTGGGTTGAACTTTAGTAGCCATTTGTCGGACCATTCCTTCAGTTTGTCTAGGTCATCTTGTAGCCTCATACTATCCTTCTCTGTCCTGATCCTCCTCATAATTTTCGCATCATCAGCAAACATCGAGAGGAACGAGTCAATTCCTTCTGGAAGATCATTTACGTATATCAGAAACAGTATAGGTCCAAGGACTGATCCCTGTGGGGCTCCACTGGTGACTCCCCGCCACTGCGAGACCTCTCCTCTCACGGTGACTCGCTGTGTCCTGTTGCTTAGGTACTCTCTTATCCAGTGGAGTACCTTCCCTGTCACTCCCGCCTGCATCTCCAGTTTGTGCACTAGTCTCTTATGTGGTACTGTGTCAAAAGCTTTCAGGCAGTCCAGAAATATGCAGTCTGCCCAGCCCTCTCTCTCATGCCTGATTTTGTTGCCTGGTCATAGAACTCAATTAATCCTGTTAGGCATGATTTGCCATCTCTGAACCCATGTTGATGTTTTGTTACAAAGTTCTTTTGCTCCAGATGTTCCACTAGCTTTTTTCGCACAATCATTTCCATCATCTTGCATGGAATGCAAGTTAGGGACACTGGCCTGTTGTTCAGTGCGTCCTGCCTGTCACCCTTTTTGTATATTGGGACTACATCTGTGTGAGTGTGTGTGTGTGTGTGTGTGTGTGTGGGTGTGTGTGTGTGTGTGTGTGTGTGTGTGTGTGTGTGTGGTGTGTGTACTCACCTATTTGTGCTTGCAGGATCGAGCATTGACTCTTGGATCCCGCCTTTCCAGCTATCGGTTGTTTACAGCAATGACTCCTGTCCCATTTCCCTATCATACCTAGTCTTAAAAGTACGAATAGTGTTTGCTTCCACAACCTGTTCCCCAAGTGCATTCCATTTTTCCACTACTCTCACGCTAAAAGAAAACTTCCTAACATATCTGTGACTCATCTGAGTTTCCAGTTTCCACCCATGTCCCCTCGTTCTGTTATTATTACATGTGAACATTTCATCTATTCCACTTTGTCAATTACCCTGAGTATTTTATATGTCCCTATCATATCTCCTCTCTCCCTTCTTTTCTCTTGTGTCGTAAGGTTCAGTTCCTTCAGACGCTCTTCATATCCCATCCCTCGTAACTCTGGGACAAGCCTCGTCGCAAACCTCTGAACCTTCTCCAGTTTCCTTATGTGTTTCTTCAGGTGGGGCTCCATGATGGCGCGGCATACTCTAAGACGGGTCTCACGTAGGCAGTGTAATGTGCCCTAAAGCCTCCTCATTTAGGTTTCTGAATGAAGTTCTAATTTTCGCCAGTGTAGAGTACGCTGCTGTCGTTATCCTATTTATATGTGCCTCAGGAGTTAGATTAGGTGTCACATCCACTCCCAGGTCTCTTTCTCGAATCGTTACAGGTAGGCAGTTCCCCTTCATTGTGTACTGTCCCTTTGGTCTCCTATCACTTGATGCCATTTCCATAACTTTACATTTACTGGTGTTGAACTCCAGTAGCCATTTCCCTGACCATCTCTGCAACCTGTTTAAGTCCTCTTGGAGGATCCTACAATCCTCGTCTGTCACAACTCTTCTCATTAATTTTGCGTCATCCGCAAACATTGACATGTATGATTCCACTCCTGTAAACATATCATTTACGTAAATTAGAAAGAGGATTGGTCCCAGCACCGATCCTGTTTATCCTCCGAGTTTACACCTGTGTCCCCTAAACCTGTGTGTGTGTGTGTGTGTGTGTGTGTGTGTGTGTGTGTGTGTGTGTGTGTGTGTGTGTGTGTGTGTGTGTGTATGTGTGTGTGTATGTGTGTGTGCGTGTGTGTGTGTGGTGTGCGTGTGTGTGTGTGTGTGTGTGTGTGTGTGTGTGTGTGTGTGTGTGTGTGTGTGTGTGTGTGTGTGGTGTGTGTGTTCTCACCTAGTTGTGCTTGTGGTGGTTGAGCTCTGGCTCTTTGGTCCCGCCTCTCAACAGTCAATCCATTGGTGTATAGATTCTAGAGCTTCTGGAGTTCCATCACATCTACATTTGAAACTGTGTATGGAGTCTGCCTCCACCATTACACTCTTTCCTGTGTGTGTGCGTGTGTGAGCATGGATTCTCGCTTGCCCCACCATCGAAAGAGTTACTAGTTGATAATGGAGGCATTAACTGTTTAAACAAGCATGTAAATGCAAAGAGTTAATGTTAAGCTTGAAGATAAAGAGAGACAGAGTATAGAGAACGACAGACAGACAGACAGACAGACAGACAGACAGACAGACAGAAAACATAAAGCTGTAAACTCCACTCACCCGCCAGCATCTGCCTGTGTCATCTCCGATCTGTAAGCAGACAGCCATTTTGAGAATCAGAGTAAGATATAATTTGTGAGCCACCGAGAGAGGCTGTCAGCAGACTGCAGCTATTTACAAGTACGTCGAGTTTGGCCAAAGTTGAAATTGAAGGAGAGCGCAGCGCACAGGAGGAGTCGCTAGACAAAAACACTCCGGTCATCAAAACAGAAGCAAGAAAGTCTGTCGTGCCTTTCAAGTATATTTTTAAGTACAAGAAACTTCGGGATGGGTAATGAATTAGCTTTAGGGGTCATGTGTCCTGCTTCCTGTGGTTGGATTAACGGGACCACAGGTAAAGAGGGTCCAGACAGAGACGAAGGGAAGCTATCAGGGGAAATCGCCAAGCCATTACGACTATATAGCACTTTGAAGGGGTGAGGAAAAGGATTTGGGATGGGACGGGAGGAAGGAATGGTGCCCAAGCACTTGTGGACGGTCGGGGATTGAACGCCGACCAGCATGAAGGGAGACCATTGCTCTACCGTCCAGCTCAAGTGGATGGACAGAGATGAGTTGGCACAAAAGCACGTCTCGAGGGTATACTCCGGTGAAAGGCAATTCAGGAAAATTTGTTTTGTTTTCCTCCAGATCAGACCACTGCATAGCGAAGAACCGTGTGAACCAGGATATGGAAGACCAATTAAGGCGACACACGACACCTATTGGGCAAGGTGTGGGTCCAGCTTGTCCTCGCGAGCGTCCCCAGCGTCCAGAAACGGTCGTATTAAAGTGCCTTATCCTAACCTACCAGAGAGCCCAAGAGAAGAAAATGGGATATTTAGTCAATTTCGCGACCCGCTACCATTTTCTAGTAACGGTGAAATTTTTTGGCCTAAGGTAGAGTGTACGTCAAAATGCGACGTGCTATTACGAAGACTGCTTGGCCGGCCTCACCACCACATATTTTTGGCATGTTGACGGACCACACCCTCGTCAATAACAGTGTGGCTCACCCTGCAGCCACCTCACCTTCGCTATGCAGGCCAGACCTACATAACGCCTCATGTCATCATGTGGGACCTTATGGGGGCTATTCATGCCAGTGCCACCTCTTGGGTGGCTTAATCTTCATCAATCATGTGGTACCAACCGACGCCAGGAGGCTCTCCACCACCGACGCCAGGAGGCTCTCCACCACCGACGCCAGGAGGCTCTCCACCACCGACGCCAGGAGGCTCTCCACCACCGACGCCAGGAGGCTCTCCACCACCGACGCCAGGAGGCGCTCCACCACCGACGTCGACGAGAACGGCCTTGAGACCGACGACGAGGAAGAGGACGAAGACAAAAGTACTTGTCATGTGCTGTTCATTCCGCCCAGCGAGTTCAGTGGCAATGCCCCACACCAGACGATAATTGGCCCACACATGCAACAAGATAATCAGCCAGAACACCCGCACCACATGTAGGTCCACACCAACACCATGTAGGTCCACACCAACACCCTGTAGGTCCACACCAACACCATGTAGGTCCACGCCAACACCATGTAGGTCCACACCAACACCATGTAGGGCCACACCAACACCATGTAGGTCCACACCAACACCATGTAGGGCCACACCAACACCATGTAGGTCCACACCAACACCATGTAGGGCCACACCAACACCATGTAGGTCCACACCAACACCATGTAGGTCCACACCAACACCATGAACTCCTACACGGACCTCACAGCACTGAAGAAAGAATACCACAACCCAAAATTCCACCGCAAATTGCCAGACTGAAAAATGCAATTTCTCATAGGACGACGATCCTGATGGTACCAGACTACCGAGGTTGTGCTGTTCAGGTATAAAGCGTCGCCTTGCACACTAAACAGGACCCTGGCGACCAAGCCTCCTGCGGGTTATGAACTGCGAGCGACCATGAAGACCTAACCCATCCACAGATTTCCAGTATCAACTATTGGTACAGGTAATGGCTCCAAGGGGCCTCCACTTACGGGCTATTCATGCCCGTGCCACCTCTTGAGTAGCTTAATCTTGATCAGTCTTGTGGTACAGTAACTGACAATGTCCCAAGGAACGCCATAACACAGTTGGTCAAGTCTTGTAGTTCTCAGATGCTGGGTGGTCAAATTGGGGAAAAACTTCAAATTTTTTTTTCAATACTGTTATAGAACTCGAAATAACGAATATAAACTGGTTACATTTAGATTCAGAAAACACCTGGGTGATATTGGTTTGGAAATACGGTTATTGATTTATGAAGCAAATTTATGAGTTGGATAATATACCTCGAATTACTGTATTGTTTCAAGTGTAGGCTAGACATAGGAATTAATTTTGGTGGATACAAATAGAAGCTGCCTGTGGGGGGCCTAAATGGTCTACTGCAGTTTCCTCACGAAAATACTGTATTTTCTTGAGGTTTAAAGACAACTGCACTAATATTTTGTGTCCCTCTTGCTATTTAGGAAGTGGAAAACCATTTCCTTCAATCCTAAATATTTCGTTAAATCATGTCTCTTTAGTACCGACTCAACTGAAATTTGGGCAAATTTAAATTTAAATTTAAATAAGTTTTATTGAGGTATAAATACACGTAAAGGGAAGAGATAGCTCAAAACATCTTGAAGTGAAGGATCTTGAGACACTAAGAAGTATCTCCCAGTATCTTCGAGAGCCACGTGGAGGTAGCGAGGTTCACCTCAAACTTCGTCGTGAGGTGGAACTTTAATTGTTAAAGTTTGACCTGTTCGATCTCTGAAACTGTCTCAGGTCCCTTCACCACCTCCTGAGTTCTGGTGGAGGACTCGCTCCTTTGTACACACACACACACACATACACACACACAAACACACACACACACACACACACACACACACACACACACACACACACACACACACACACACACACACACCACACACACAACTGGGGGACGCGAACAAGGGGACACCGGTGGAAACTGAGTACCCACATGAGCCACAGAGACGTTAGAAGGAACTTTTTCAGTGTCAGAGTAGTTAACGGATGGAATGCTTTAGGCAGTGATGTGGTGGAGGCTGACTCCATACACAGTTTAAAGTGTAGATATGATAGAGCCCAGTAGGCTCGGGAATCTGTACACCAGTTGATTGACAGTTGAGAGGCGGGACCAAAGAGCCAAAGCTCAACCCCCGCAAGCACAAATAGGTGAGTACAAATAGGTGAGTACACACACACACACACACACACACACCCACACACACACACAACACACACACACACACATACACAGGCATACATACATCTGCGGCATATGCGAGGCTGGCTAACTTCAGAACAGCGTTCAGGAACCTGTGTAAGAAATCATTCAGAATCTTGTACACCACATATGTAAGACCAATCCTGGAGTATGCGGCCCCAGCATGGAGCCCGTACCTTGTCAAGCACAAAACGAAGCTGGAAAAAGTCCATAGGTATGCCACTAGACTAGTCCCAGAACTAAGAGGCATGAGTTACCAGGAAAGGCTGCGGGAAATGCACCTTACGACACTGGAAGACAGAAGAGTAAAGGGAGATATGATCACAACCTACAAAATCCTCAGAGGAATCGACCGGGTAAACAAGGATAAACTATTCAACACTGGTGGGACGCGAACAGGGGACACAGGTGGAAACTGAGTACCCACATGAGCCACAGAGACGTTAGAAGGAACTTTTTCAGTGTCAGAGTAGTTAACGGATGGAATGCATTAGGCAGTGATGTGGTGGAGGCTGACTCCATACACATTTTCAAATGTAGATATGATAGAGCCCAGTAGGCTCAGGAATCTGTACACAAGTTGATTGACAGTTGAGAGGCAGGACCAAAGAGCCAAAGCTCAACCCCTGCAAGCACAAATAGGTGAGTACAGGCAGCCCCCAACACAACAGTCCCAGATATAAGAGGGGGAACCCACAACCAGCATCCCAACAAAACCAAGGGGGAAGGCAACACCACCACCCCCTCTGCATAGAAACCCTCCCTTCCCCTCACCCTACTGCCCCCACCCAAATGCTCACCCAACCCTCCTTCCCCCCCACCCCCATCCTGACCCTATCACCCCTCCCTCATTCCCCACCATGTCCCCCTCCCGCCTTCCACCCCTCCCCTTCATCCCATATCCTCCCTATCCCTCCTCCCCCTCACCCTGTATGCTCCATGTCCCCCTATCTCCTTAACCACCACCCTACCACCTGCCCCCCTTCCCTTGCACCCCCACCCCCACACCCCAAATCCACTGAGACCCTACAAACCACCTCACAGATCTTTTCACCCACGGACAGCTTTTCCCACCCAGCAGAACGCTCGCCAAGAAGTGGACTAGAAAATGAACGAAAGAAAGTAAGCTTCAGGCAATGTACACTAACATAGATGGGATAACAAATAAAACAAGTGAACTCGGAGAATGGGCACTAGAAGAAAACCCAGACATAATAGCACTCATAGAAACAAAGTTAATGAAAACTATAACAAATGCAGTGTTTCCACAGGACTACTATGTAGTGAGGAAAAGAGGAGAAGGGAGAGGAGGAGGTGGTGTAGCTTTGCTGATAAGAAAAGGTTGGAGTTTTGAAGAGATGGTAAATCAGAACTTTGAAGGTTTCAGTGACTACATATTGTTACGGTGCCCTCTCCTATCTCTTTCGTTGCCTGCTGTAAGAGTCATATCGACTCTCCCATTATAAGTCTGTAGGTAAGGGAAAGAGGCGCCCGGATATAAATGAAAGAGTATCCCCTACTGCAGATATGACTTTTGGAATGGACGCTAGCCGTGTGCGGATTGGATGACTCGGTCACGGGCGACCAATTAGAGCCGGCCGTGACGTCACCGAGTTGCCCGAGCGGCGCCAACGTCAGAGTTGAACTGACNAGAGCAGGCAACATTCTTCATATTGAAGATTTAGCGCTGGCTTATCGGAGCTCTGCTGCCTCCTATTTACGTCGAATTTTCTTATAAAATTAGTATATTTCGAAGAAAAACTATATTTTTTCAACTTCTACAGCCAGCACCGACATTGTAGTAAACAAATATGTTACATTTGTTGTTTACATACGTAATTCTAAGAGATACTGTGTAGCTGTCCTTGTTGCACGGAAGATGTGCTGACATTATTGTATATATTTACTGAATTTACCCAAGGGCCACTAACTATCTAGTGGCCTCGGCGAGGACAGAAAGCCAGCGGCTTGTTAAAGGGCCCGCCAATTGTCTTAATTATATTTTTTAGCTGGAATTTGGTATTTACGGCTTCAGCGGGTAGGCGATTCCATGGGTTTATAACCCTCTTGGTGAAAAAAATATCTGTTTTCAGTCCTACTTGAAAGAACATATTCTCCAACACTATATCTGTGATTGCCCTGTTATTAGTGACTTCCAGAAAGAATTCCAGAAAGTTTGTTAGGCATGATTTCCTTTTACTGATCCCATGCTGGTGTTTGTTTACATACCTAATTTTCCCTAAGTATGTAACCAGTCTTAACCTGATTATTCTCTCAAGTACTTTGCAGGGAATGATTGTCACTGAAACTGGTCGATAGTTAAGTGCCTCTCTCCGTATCTCCAGTCTTGAACTTGTTACCACATTTGCCTTCTTCCACCAACTGGGCAACTCTCCCATTGTGAGATTTTTCGTCATGATTATTCTAGTATTACATTCGTCAACTTTAAACTGAAAGTCTAGATGGGCCTCCAGAGGAAAGTCTTGCTTAGCTAACACGCTAAGTGTAGTAAGCAGCTCATTCCCCACTCTAGAGGCCATAGAACAAATTACTAGGCGAGAGCAAACGCCGAAAAACCTCAAAAAGTTTGAGATTCCATTCACTGAGCCGTCGACCTTCGCAAATCGCCGGAGCAAATCTAACGAGAAGGGCCCGGGTTCTTACAACGTATTTGTATAGTTTTGCGGTGCTATGAGTTCAACTCTAAACACAAGAAGCAGTCTCAAATGAATAGCAATAATAATTTCAGTCAACATGGCAGAACAAATATAAATCAATAAAATGTCGGGTGTACGAAAAGACAGCGTTCAACACACAGTTTATTCAACGAAGTATTATTCAACTCCAACAACGAAAAATTTATCACTAATGTTTCTCGAGATCCTTCCTGTGACACCTTTACGAAATCTAGACACCAGCCACGAGTGCTGTATAAATGAACTAACTTGAACATACTGAGTGTTTACAGAGGAACCAATCAAGCAAAACATACTAATCTATAATCACTAATGCAACAACAACAAGGTAGGTTAGGAGACAAGTCTCCTGTAACCTCCTATCAGTTAGTTTACGCTTCTTGCAGCCCTCCCCTGCAATAGCAGTTGCAATACAATCAAACTAGTAACCTATCATGACATTACAATGACTAATGGGGGTTACTGGCAACTACACACCAAAACACACCAAACCCGCCAAACACACACCGAAACTACGACGTTGGTACAACGTTCGAACAAGTTTTAACACCTAACCAGTTATAACAACCAATATAGCAAGTTGTAACAACGTTCTAATAAACCCTCCGTAATTGTATTCTTACACGGCCCTCGGATGATTAACAATCAATGACTAATTAATTACGTTACTATTAAAGTAACACTTAGGTTAACTTAATCTTGTCTCCCACAGACAAATCAAACTGTATAACTGTTACTCGTAACTCAGAATTACACAAACACGTGACCCGTCAAGCGTTCAGTGAGTAATCCCCAATAATCCCTGTACTATGGACAGCAGATTAATCCCAGTACGAGCTACGTTATCGGTTACTATCGTCCACTCGATAGTTTACTACAATTTATATGTCCAAAGTGCTAAGAGAATGACAATCACGCTTGACTACCCTCGAGCATTTAATTACTATCTTGAAGATCAATAATTAATCATACATAAACACGTCACCTTTCACACTGGCTCAACAATTATGACACCAATGAAATGAATTCCCTCTTGGGTCTCCCATACCCCTGATGAACTCAGGTGACCAGTACACTATCCCACGGGCCGATAACTACCCTGGAAACACAAACCGTAACTGTCTCTATTTTCCGCTTGTTACAACTTGTAATAAAGTTGTTACATCTTGGCTTAACGTGTTTATGGCGTATTAGGACGTTGTTACAACTTGCTATATTGGTTGTTATAACTGGTTAGGAGGTGTTAAAACTTGTTCGAACGTTGTACCAACGTCGTAGTTTCGGTGTGTGTTTGGCGGGTAATCACCACGTCTACGTTACTTTAACGATGACTTTACTCTCCCAAGAGTCAGTCAAATTACCTGTCCAACAGACAGATATTAATAACCGACGTTACGTTAATGAAACAATGAAACCTTCGTGTGAGTCGATCAACCCTGATTAGAGTTAATTACCTTGACTTCCGTGAACCCTTAATTACCTGTCCAACTGACAGATAATATGCAACAGACAGTACTTAAAATGCAAAACTTCAGCTCCCCTGGAAATTCATGCAATACTTGTCAGACTTCGCCTGAAGTGGCTGCTTGGCTAGGCTCCCTGACCGACCAAACAGCTGTTCCTTGGAAAATAATTAACCTAAACGTATCTTACATTAACTCAAATTGTCTTATGAACAATTTCTCTATAAGCAATGGGTATTCCCATGGCTACGTTACATTAATTGCCTCTCAATCAACGTTCACTGAATACTGGACTTCGATGACAAGCAAATATACTGAATTGATTCTGTATATATGGTGGTCTGTATTCGGTCCGAAACGTCGTCGTCCCTTCACCTTCTAGTGTGTGGTCTGGTCAACATACTTTAGCCACGTTATTGTGACTCTTCGCCTGCAAATATACAGAATAATAACACCAAGTACTCGGCCCAATGACGAGTTCACCCACGACACTAAAAAATCAACACTCAATGATCTAATACCATTAAAATCCGTTTGCAATTGACAATTACTGCAGAACACCAGTAGACAACACACTCGGTGCTCAAAACCATCAGAACACGGCCCAACACTTTACTGAACTACCGCAGTAGCAGTAACACACTCGGTGATCAATTAACATTATTAATAAGAACACGACCCTACAATTTGCAACCCAGTTGCAGTGTTACTTACTGCAACCACAGTAATAACACACTTGGCTTCGTGACACTATAATTATATATCGTACCTGTTGACCCTCACTTGTAGCTCTCAGCTATTAAATGCAAATGTGGAACACTATAGAGATGACACACACTCCTCATCAACTTTGCAAGTGATTAGTGACCACAGATCGATAATTACTCCCGTGAATTACGTTACGCGACAGAGCTGTCAACTGTCACTCCCGACGGCGACGTTACATACTCATTCTATACCACAAATCCACCAAATTATGTTAAACAGGCCTGCCATACACACACACACACACACACCACACACACACACCACACACACACACACACACACACACACACACACACACACACACACACACATATCATATCACACCTGAAGCTCATATCAAGAGGATAACATCAGCAGCATATCCCAGGTTGGCTAACATAAGAACGGCCTTTAGAAACTTGTGTAAGGAATCTTTCAGAACATTATATACCACATATGTCAGACCAATCCTGGAGTATGCGGCTCCAGCATGGAGTCCCTATCTAGTCAAGCATAAGACTAAACTGGAAAAGGTTCAAAGGTTTGCCACCAGACTAGTACCCGAGCTGAGAGGTATGAGCTACGAGGAGCGACTGCAGGAATTAAACCTCACTTCGTTGGAAGACAGAAGAGTTAGGGGGGACATGATCACCACATTCAAGATTCTCAGGGGAATCGACAGGGCTGATAAAGACAGGCTGTTTAACACAAGGGGCACACGCACTAGGGGACACAGGTGGAAACTGAGTGCCCAAATGAGCCACAGAGATATTAGAAAGAACTTTTTTAGTATCAGAGTGGTTGACAAATGGAATGCATTAGGAAGCGATGTGGTGGAGGCTGACTCCACACAGTTTCAAGTGTAGATATGATAGAGCCCATTAGGCTCAGGAAACTGTACACCTGTTGATTGACGGTTGAGAGGCGGGACCAAAGAGCCAGAGCTCAACCCCCGCAAGCACAACTAGGTGAGTACAACTAGGTGAGTACACACACACACACACACCACACACACACACACACCACACACACACACACACACACACAACACACACACACACACACACACACACACACGGACGTCTGCACACAACAGTCCAGGTCCTCTCCTTGACTGACAAGACGTAGATAAGGTGGTGAAAAATGTGGGCAAATCCTGGCAGCCTAATTTTTTTTAAATTGACTTTAATAAGATAATTTTTTATCTGATTAATTTTCTTAGTTAGTTCTTAGTAATAAGGTAGTTAATTAAGCAAGTAAGTAATTAAGTGAGTAAGTAAGTAAGTGAGTGAACTGTATGTACTGATTCAGCTGCCTGAATTATCAGCTCATATGGAGAGCCACTCTACAGCGTGTTGTTATTCTGTGAGTGTGTACGTGACGACGCTCGCGGAGGGAGACGAACGCAAATGTTTGTTGGTTCTATTTATGTTTAAGGAATAGAGTATTAAGCTATATTCCCAGTGTTGAAAATTATATTCAGTCTTAGTGAACACTTTTTTATTAAACTTAAACACTAGACTGTTGTATAAATGAAATAATGAGTAATGTAAATATGTGACAATGATGACGTCACGGAATCACCCATTCTCTTTTCTGTAAGGGGATAACCATGTTATTATGTGTGTGTCGGATTTCCGACAAAAATCTCATGCGCCCGCGCTTCCCTTCACCTAGCAGGTGCTAATAAGGACAATGCAGGCGGATCACCTGACCTCGAATTCAGGATTGGAGATATAAATCACCAATACAACACAGGTGGTACTTACTCAATTATATGGTTGGCCTCTCACACACTTCCTACCATGCACACACATACTGCTGCAATATTTATAGTGGGTAGCCACCCCCTCAGGGAGGCTTGGTTGGTGATTTGATAAAATGCTATGCCCAAGATTACCATCCGAGTGCCGGCGGGGAAGTGGTTCAAATAGCTTTGGCTATCACTTCCTTTTGTCCGATCGTGATGGTCAAGCGGATTAAGGTGTCCTGTACATACCAGTTGTGTTGCTCCTGGCAGTATGGGTTCGAGTCACTTCTGGGGTGTGAGTTTTCAGTTTTATTATTTTTATGCATGCATATAAAGGTTGGCGTATGTTGTTGAATCCTCCAACCCCCCCCCTCTCCCCTTCTAATGTACCGATTCTGTTAGTGTTACCATCTCGTATCCATGCGAATTATTTGTGTACTTATTTTGTATTTCAAGATAATTTCTTTAATGTATGGAATTATTATTATATATCATTATGTAAGGTTGTGCCTTATACTCTTAAGTTGTTGTATATTAAATTAGAAGTTCTTGAGTGAGTTTATGTTGTAAATGAGCTAGAGAGTTTTGAAAGTTGAAGGTCAGTTGACTTATTGGAGTTGGTTACAGTGTCGCCTCTCGGCAGGCAAGGACCTTATTGGGTAGTGAGCCTGCTAGATTTATACTCATGTAACAGTATGTATTTATATGGATCATTTCTGCTGTTGTTTATTATGTACACCAGGTGGTAGATGTTTTTATATGTTTTTGTGAGGTAGTATTCTGAGGACCTTTAAGTAAGGCCATGGTGCTCTATGTGATTGTGTTACCTCATGTGTTACTGGTAGTGACACCACCACCCTGTGTTGGTATTAGCAGCATATAGGCACAAGTGTTCCACTGCGCCAGGCAAAGTTCCTGGTGTCAGCTGGTGTTGATTGATGCAGTTTCCAGACCTGTATTTGATGTATCATGCCCAGTTGTTGACAAGCTGAATATAAAGTGATAATGTGTGATATTAGTAGAATATTTTATTTATTAATGTTGTGGAATGTTATTAATGCCAGTAAACTGGAATATTTGTTGCTAGCCTTTCACTCCCCTAGAACCTTGATATGTGGCCAGGCTATGTGTTCCAGTGATGCTGAAGGTTACTCCCTTAGGATATAAATATGGAGTCTTATCTCTCTGACCATAACTCCCACCATAGAAGGAAGACTGACTGCCAAACAATCTCTCTGTGGTTTAGGTCCCCCATGAGCAACAGTTTCGTTATAATTCTGTGAACGCTTGTTGATGCCCTCTGCAGTTCATCTATGCATGCCTTGTTGTTGTCGTTATACTCCAGTTAGGACCTTTCCTAACCTGCCCGAAACGCTATGGGTAATAATGGCTTTTCAGTAATGATTTGACAAGGTACCACGTGAATGGATAAAACAATGATTAAAACATAGAAAAAAAAAGAGTCGTGCCAAATGGGAATGAATATGACTGGAGAAATGTGGTAAGTGGGGGTACCACAGTGGTACATTTTGGGGCCAACCCTTTTGTCATATACATCAATGATATTGATGAAAATATTACAAACTACATCATCAAATTTGAGGATGACACTAAGATCTATGGTAAAGTGGGAAGTGAAAGAGATATTGAGACGTTAGAAAGAGATCTGCGTGAACTCCACAAATGGTCAGATGACTGGCAAATGCTTTTTAATGTCGGTAAATGCAAGACCTTGCATATGGGGCATAACAATCCACGTCACAACTTCCAAATAGATAACACTACCTTACAACAGATAGATGAAGGAAAAGGACCGTGGAGTCAGAATCCACCATTCACTAAATGTGTGCACAAGAAGTGGGAGCGGCAGTAAAAAGCGAACCAAATCCTGGGAATAATCAAGCATACCTTTCCTTCAAGGAAAAGCAAGTAGTTGTTCAATTATATAAGTCTCTGGTGCGCCCCCAGCTGGCTTATTGCATCCAGGCATGGAGACCTCATCTTCAGGAAGACACAGCTGCTCTGGAGAAGGTGCAACACCGGGCAACAAAAATCATTCCAGAGCTAAGTCGTCTTTCATATCAGGAACAGTTGAGGGCCACAAGGCTAACAACACTACATGATAGGGCAGATCTCATCGAAACCTTTAAAATAGTGAACAAATTGGACGATGTCGATGTTCTTATCTTGAGATGATTTCGGG
>WNGS01061674.1:2618633-2628695 GCA_020271785.1 Procambarus virginalis | reverse complement strand
AGTGGTGTGTGTAGTGTCCCCAGAGTGGTGTGAGTAGTGTCCCCAGAGTGGTGTGGTAGTGTCCCAGAGTGGTGTGTGTAGTGTCCCAGAGTGTGTGTGTAGTGTCCCAGAGTGGTGTGAGTATGTGTCAGAGTGGTGTGAGTAGTGTCCCAGAGTGGTGTGTGTAGTGTCCCAGAGTGGTGTGTGTGTAGTGTCCCAGAGTGGTGTGAGTAGTGTCCCAGAGTGGTGTGTGTGTAGTGTCCCAGAGTGGTGTGAGTAGTGTCCCAGAGTGGTGTGTGTGTAGTGTCCCAGAGTGGTGTGTGTGTAGTGTCCCAGAGTGGTGTGAGTGTGTCCCAGAGTGGTGTGAGTAGTGTCCCAGAGTGGTGTTGTAGTGTCCCAGAGTGGTGTGAGTAGTGTCCCAGAGTGGTGTGTGTAGTGTCCCAGAGTGGTGTGTGTAGTGTCCCCAGAGTGTGTGTGTAGTGTCCCAGAGTGGTGTGAGTAGTGTCCCAGAGTGGTGTGTGTAGTGTCCCAGAGTGGTGTGTGGTGTGTCCCCAGAGTGGTGTGAGGGTGTCCCAGATTGGTGAGTAGTGTCCCAAGTGGTGTGTTAGTGTCCCAGAGTGGTGTGTGTATGTGTCCCAGAGTGGTGTGAGTAGTGTCCCAGAGTGGTGTGATAGTGTCCCAGAGTGGTGTGAGTAGTGTCCCAGAGTGGTGTGAGTAGTGTCCCAGAGTGGTGTGTGTAGTGTCCCAGAGTGGTGTGAGTAGTGTCCCAGAGTGGTGTGTGTGTAGTGTCCCAGAGTGGTGTTTAGTGTCCCAGAGTGGTGTTGTAGTGTCCCAGAGTGGTGTGTGTAGTGTCCCCAGTGGTGTGTGTAGTGTCCCAAGTGGTGTTTGGGTGTGTGTGTAGTGTCCCAGAGTGGTGTATTTTCACATGAGACTAGTGTCCTCCATAATGAGTGTGAGTGAGTGAGTGAGTGAGTACATGAGTGAGAGACTAATCTGTCCTACCATAAGGAGTGTGATGGAGTGATGGAGTGAGTGAGTGAGTGAGTGAGTGAGTGAGTGAGTGAGTACACGAGTGAGAGACTCACCTTCCAGCCGACGAGGCCTGGCGATAGTAGGAGAAGCTGTCAGTGATCCAGTGGTAGATCTCCGCCAGCGTCATCCTCTTCCGTCCCGCTGCTGTTGATGGGCACATGGGATGAGGCTGGCGTAGCTGCGGCACCACAGGCGTTGTTAGGACACGGTGGCACAGATACTGAGGCTGGCGAAGCTACGCCACCGGGGGAATTGCTAGGGCCAGTGTGGGTGAGGATTCTGACTCTGGCGTGGGTACGTCACCGGAGGATACCGTACGCAAACGCACATTTATTGTAAATAAAGACATCAGCTGATATCCGCCAGGGACGTTTAACAGTGGGGAGAGTTTAACGCACCGTTGTAGAGGATCGCTTACGGTGCTATCATACGTCTGGAGCAGGTTGTGAAGGGTATATATGCACATATCCTCATGGAATAGTCCGTTATGCGGGCTTATACCTGTTTACATATATACAACTTTTTATATATGTTTATATATATACAACTCATTAACAATTATACATGGTATAATTGTTAATGAGTTCACTAATGTGATTATCTAAAGTTCCACACACACACACACACACACTCACACACACACACACCACACACACACACTGGTTGTTAGAGTTTAACCCAAGCAAATGTATGTAATGAGATAGGTGTGGGAGCAAGACCAGATACAAGATATCATTTGGGAGATGAAATACTTCGAGTCAGAGAGAGAGAAAGACCTGGGGGTTGATATCACGCCAGCCCTGTCCCCTGAAGCTCATATCAAGAGGTAGCATCAGTGGCATATGCCAGGTTAACTACATAAGAACGGCCGGCCTTTGTGTAAGAATTTGTTAGCCTGTGTAAGAATCTTTCAGAACATTATATACCATATTGGGTCAGACCAATCCTGGAGTATGCGGCTCCAGCATGGAGTCCATATCTTGTGAAGCATAAGACTAAACTGGAAAAGGTTCAAAGTTTGCCACCAGACTAGTACCCGAACTGAGGGTATGAGCTACGAGGAGAGACTACGGGAATTAAACCTCACGTCACTGGGAGACAGAAGAGTTAGAGGGGACATGATCACCCATATAAGATTCTCAAGGAATTGATAGAGTAAATAAGGACAGACTATTAACACCAGGGCACACGCACAAGGGGACACAGGTGGAACTGAGTGCCCAAATGAGTCACAAGAGTTTTAGAAATAACTTTTTTAGTGTTTAGCTTTAGAGTCCCCGCGGCCCGGTCCTCGACCAGGCTCCATCCCGCAGGAAGCAGCCCGTGACAGCTGACTAACTCCCAGGTACCTATTTACTGCTAGGTAACAGGGGCACAGGGTGAAAGAAACTGCCCATTGTTTCTCTCCGGCGCCCGGGATCGAACCCGGGACCACAGGATCACGTGTCCACGTGCTGTTGACAAATGGAATGCATTAGGAAGTGATGTGATGGAGTCTGACTCCATACACAGCTTCCAGTGTAGATATGATG
The DNA here is from genome assembly GCA_020271785.1 of Procambarus virginalis. Lineage (NCBI taxonomy): Eukaryota > Metazoa > Arthropoda > Malacostraca > Decapoda > Cambaridae > Procambarus > Procambarus virginalis. The sequence goes on along the minus strand of WNGS01061674.1, from coordinate 2,626,152 downwards.
GAGTCCAGTAGGCTCAGGAATCTGTACACCAGTTGATTGACGGTTGAGAGGTGGGACAAAGAGCCAGAGCTCAACCCCCGCAAACACAACTAGGTGAGTACAACACACACACCACACACACACACCCACACAATGGGCCAACAAATGGCTGTTGAAGTTCAACCCGAGTAATGCAAAGTAATGAAACTAGGCAGTGGAAACAGGAGGCCAGACACAGGATACAGAATAGGAGATGAGTACTTAATGAAACGGATAAAGAGAAAGATCTAGGGTTGATATCACACCAAACCTGTCTCCTGAAGCCCACATAAAAAGGATAACATCTGCGGCATATGCGAGGCTGGCTAACATCAGAACAGCGTTCAGGAACTTGTGTAAGGAATCATTCAGAATCTTGTACACCACATATGTAATACCAATCCTGGAGTATGCAGCCCCAGCATGGAGCCCGTACCTTGTCAAGCACAAGACGAAGCTGGAAAAAGTCCAAAGGTATGCCACTAGACTAGTCCCAGAACTAAGAGGCATGAGTTACGAGGAAGGCTGCGGGAAATGCACCTTACGACACTAGAAGACAGAAGAGTAAGGGGAGATATGATCACAACCTACAAATCCTCAGAGGAATCGACCGGGTAGACAAGGACAAACTATTCACACTGGGGGGACGCGAACAAGGGGACACAGGTGGAAACTGAGTACCCACATGAGCCACAGAGACGTTAGAATGAACTTTTTCAGTGTCAGAGTAGTTAACGGATGGAATGCTTTAGGCAGTGATGTGGTGGAGGCTGACTCCATACACAGTTTCAAGGGTAGATATGATAGAGGCCAGTAGGCTCATGAACCTGTACACCAGTTGATTGACAGTTGAGAGGCGGGACCAAAGAGCCAAAGCTCAACCCCCGCAAGCACAAATAGGTGAGTACAAATAGGTGAGTACACACACACACACACACACACACACACACACACACACACCACGCACGCACACAGGCACACACCCACACACACACACAGACAGCTGAAGGAATGGTCAAACAAATCGCTCTTTATGGGTTAAAGAGACCTGAACGTGGACGTAATACCTCATCTATCTTCTGAAACACATATAAATAGGATATCGACAGCAGCGTACTCTACACTGGCAAAATTTAGAACATTCAGAACCTAAGTAAGAGGCATTTAGGGCGCTTTACACTGCCTACGTGAGGCCAGTCTTAGAGTATGCCGCCTCATCATGGAGTCCCCATCTGAAGAGACACATAAGGAAACTGGAAAAGGTTCAAAGGTTTGCAACGAGACTCGCCCCAGAGTTACGAGGGATGGGGTATGAGGAGCGCCTGAAGGAACTGTGCCTTACGACACTAGAAAAAAGAAGGGGGAGGGGGGGGGGGGAGGGACATGATAGGAACGTATAAAATAATCAGGGGGATTGACAGAGTGGACATAGATGAAATGTTCACACGGAATAGTAACAGAACGAGGGGACATGGGTTGAAACTGGAAACTCAGATGAGTCACAGAGATGTTAGAAAGTTTTCTTTTAGCGTGAGAGTAGTGGAAAAATGGAATGCACTTAAGGAGCAGGTTGTGGAAGCAAATACTATTCATGATTTTAAAACTAGGTATGATAGGGAAATAGGACCGGAATCATTGCTGTAAACAACCGGTGGCTCGAATGGCGGGATCCAAGAGTCCACACACACACACACACACACACACACACACACACAACACACACACACACACACACACACACACACACACACACACACACTAAAGACGGGACACATTACAGCACAGTGTGGGAATAAGGTCCGTGTGTAAGCCACATAAACCTCCCCAGAGTGGGTGGACCCCCTTACACCCCCACTGATCTATATTGTGAGTTGTGGCGCCATTCATACTGGTGTTGGAGGGGTGGGGGGCTGCTGTGGGTGTGGGGTAAGGTACCTGGGTGTGTGGGTAAGGTACCTGTGGGGTGGGGTAGGGGCAGCTGTGGGTGTGGGGTAAGGTACCTGTTGATGGGCCGGGGGGGGGGGTAAGGTACCAGTGGGCGTGGGAAAAGGAACCTGTGGGTGTGGGGTTATTATTGCTTGCAAAAGCAGCGAGGCCTTAATTCTAGACACCCAGGTCTCGGCTGACGGCTTTCCACTCTCCCGGCCACACCAGAGCAAATGTGACCGGTATGGCACCCCCGAGATCCTTCAGTGGGTTAGGGATTATACCGGCGCCAATGCAGTCTCTGCTTCCTCAATTACCTTGAATTGGAGTGGCGGGTTCTGCAATGAGAGTGCCCGTGTTCTTAAGAGGTTGGGCTTGACCAACGGAGATTTGGAGATCTGCTCCGTCAAAGCCCTAACCTGGACGTACTCGATTTATCGTATGTGGTCCAAGAGCACGGAAAGGGGTTGATAATGATCATCCCTGGACATGGGCATGGGTGGATTTCCCTTGTGCCCCGACACCCAGAAGCGATTGGGGCGAGTGGATTCCGGCTAGGGTACCGGACGTCATCTTGGGGTACCACTTCCCCAGTGGCTGATTTTGGTGATGGTGGGTGGCTTGACCGAACCCGTGGGAGGATAGGCTACGGCTGGAAGGACACATGCGTGCATGTTCCTTGCCTTTCCGGGGACTTGATCCGCTCAAGCCAGGCATGTCCTCCCCGTGATTTATATTTTTCCATACACGCATGACATTAAAGGTGATCGTCTCCTGTTAGAGACGCTATTCATTCTATTTAGTGGCATGCCTCTATTATTTTGTTTTGAGTTATATTTTAATGTATATTGTTTTTTATATATCTCCATGCATCTTTATTTTCTTTTTGTTTTGTTACATCGTAGGCCACAGCATGAATTTTAGATGTAATATGTTTTTTTTAGGGTTACTGCTGCGGGGCCTATGCGGCCCATGCCTTGTGGCTGGGTCGCTGGGCTCCATAGCTAGATCAACACCCTTTTCCCCCCCAAAGTGGCAAGGGGAGCAAAGGGGGACAAAAAGAAAATAATAATACCAGTAGGTGCAGGGTAAGGTACCTGTGGGTGTAGGGGGTAAGGTACCTGTGGGTGTGGGGGGTAAGGTACCTGTGGGTGTGGGGGGTAAGGTACTACACTGGAAACACAAACCGTAACTGTCTCTATTTTCCGCTTGTTACAACTTGTAATAAAGTTGTTACATCTTGGCTTAACGTGTTTATGACGTAATAGAACGTTGTTACAACTTGCTATATTGGTTGTTATAACTGGTTAGGTGTTAAAACTTGTTCGAACGTTGTACCAACGTCGTAGTTTCGGTGTTTGTTTGGCGGGCAGTGGGCGTGGTATAAGGTACCTGTGGGTGTGGGAGTAAGGTACCAGTGGGTGTGGGGTTACCCAAGGCCGAAAAAGAGAGCGCAGGGCACAGTTAAACCTGTGTCAAAGCTTGTATAATAAGAACAAATCTTTGGCGGCGGCGCATGTCCTCCCCGGAGACTGGAGGGTTACACCCTCCGAGGTGGAGCCTGGCCGCCTCTTTGAGTTCTGGGGAACCTCTTTTTCAGGCCCTCGGCGCCGGACCACCGGCCTATTGAGCGCGGCTCTAGTCCTACCGTTCAGCAATTATTAGAGCCAATATCACCAACGGAGGTCTAGGGTGCTCTACGGACAAGCATGGCCTCAGCTCCCGGTCCTGACGGGATAACTACGCATCTCCTCAGGTCCATACCGCTCAGGGTGCTCACTAAAATGTTCAACCCGCGGCTAGCTAGCCGCTCCCTGCCACGTCCTTTCCGAGCGTGAAAAACGGTGCCGATAGCTAAGATTCCTAGGCCAGAAACCCCCCTTCACACTATCGCCCCATGACCATGTCTTCTACGATAGTGCGGCTGTTTCATAAGATCGTGAACTGCCGATTTTCTCAAGCTATCAGGATCGACGGGAGACAGAAGGCGTTCATCCCTGAGGATGGATGCGCTGAAAACCTGGCGATCCTAGATGCTCCTCTGGCTGAGGCCCGAGCGCTGAAACATCCGGCGCACCTTGCGTTCCTCGACATGGAGAAAGCTTTTGATAGCGTCTCTCTTGCGGCCATCGATCGGGCCATGGAGCGCAAGGAAATCTTTAAGCCTCTTAGGGATTATATTATGTCGAGCTATGATGGCGCCACGACTATCATAAGCAGCCAGAAGGAGAAATCGGGGGTAATCCCTGTGACTATGGGAGTCAAACAGGGAGATCCCTTGTCCCCATTTCTTTTTAATTTGGTGATTGATGAGGCATTCATCAATGCGAAGAAGCTGGGGCTGAGGATTCGTCTGGGGGAGGAAATGGTGTCAGTACTAGCGTTTGTGGACGATCTGGTCGTGGCGGCGGAGATGCCGGCTGGCCTTCAGAAACTGATAGATATTATATGTGACACATTGGGTGGCGCTGGCTTGAGGGTCAACACGGGAAAGTGCCGATTACTGAGCCTACAGATCGATGGCAAGTGCAAGAAGTGGTATCTCGCCTCGCAATCGAGGTTCCATGTCGAGGGCGCTGCCATAGACTCTATTGGAATCACTGACGAGTATAAGTATATGGGTATTCTCGTCGTTGCCGGTGGCAGGGGCCTCTCCTATGGCTCTATGTTTGAGGGGGCATTATTAACATCCCACAGGCCCCCTCAAATCCCAGCAGGGGTTATATGTGTTGAGGCATCACCTCGTTCCTAAACTGAACCACCGTCTGATTCTGGGTGTGGTATTTAAGACTCAGGCAACGAGAATCGACCGGAGGATGAGGCAAGCTATTCGTAGCTGGCTCCGTCTATCGCATGACACCCCGAATGCTTTCTTCTACACTGACTGAAAGGACGGTGGTCTGGGGATCCCCGAATTTGCCTCTTCAATCTGGCTACATAAGAAAAAGCGTTTCGGCAGTGTTTTGGAGTCGGCTGACTCAACGGTCCGAGCAGCGGCCCTTCTACCGGCTATCCAAGATAAGATGCTTCGGTGGATGGGCCCGGCCTTGATTGGGGGTGAACGGTAACCAACAGAGCCGAATGCTCTCGGACATGGCGGGAGCGACTCTACCGGACGGCCGATGGTCCTCGTGCAAGGTTCCCTAGTGCCTGGGACCCGCCTCAGTCACAGGCCTTGGTTCCAGGCATCTCGTCCGGCACCCGCCGTTAAAGCGGTGGTGAGTTCGCTCACGCAGTCCAGGTGAGGGCTAACGCTTTGGCCACGCCGTCCAGGGCCGCTAGGGGACGCCCAGGTGCCAGTGGCATGTGCGATACATGCAGGAAACCTGCCACCCTTGGGCATATCTCACAAACATGCCCAAGGACGCATGAAGCACGGGTGGTACGTCATGACGATATAACCCGATTTGTAGCTGGTCGATTGAGACAGCGAGGGAACGAGGTGGTGAGGGAGGCGCGGATACCTGATGGTGGGACCTTTTGCAAGGCTGACATCATTACCTGGAAAGGGAACGAGGCCATAATCTTAGACACCCAGATCTCGGCTGACGGCTTTCCACTCTCCCGGCCACACCAGAGCAAGTGTGATCGATAACGCACCCCCGAGATCCTTCAATGGGTTAGGGATTATACCGGTGCCAATGCAGCTTCTGCCTCCTCAATCACTTTAAATTGGAGAGGCGGGTTCTGCATGGAGAGTGCCGGTGTTCTTAAGAGATTGGGGTTGATTAATGGGGACATGGAGATCTGTTCCGTCAAAGCCCTAACCTGGACGCATGCGATTTATCGCATACGGTCCAAGAGCACGGGAAGGGGTTGACAATGATCACCCCCTGGACACGGACATGGGTGGTCTTACCCTTGTGCCCCGAATACCCACGAAACAACCAGGATGAGTGGACTTCGGCTAAGGTGCCGGACGTCATCTTGGGGTACCACTTCCCTAGTGGCTATTGTGGAGACGGTGGGTGGCTTGACCGAACCCGTGAGAGGATAAGCTACGGCTGGAAGGACACATGCGCGCATGTTCCTTTTACGCTCTCCGGGGACTTGACTTGTTCAAGCCAGACATGCCTCCCCCGTGGTATTTATTTTCCATGCGCGCATGACAATTAAAGTTGGTCGTCTCACCTCGAGACGTTATCCATTCACTTTTTTTTGGCATGCCTGAGTCCTTATGTTTATTTTATTATATATTATATTTAGTATGTATTTTGTTATGTCTGTGTGTATATTTTTTTCTTATGTTACCATCGTAGGCCACATACATGCATTTCAGTTGATTTTAACTGTAATATGTTTTTTAGGGTTACTGCTGTGGGGCCGCAGCGACCCATGCCTTGTGGCTGGGCCGCCGGGCTCTTTAGCTAGAACAACACCCTCATCCCCCCACCCACCCCCCCGAAGTGGCAGGGGAGTTAAGGGGACTAAAAAAATAATACCAGGGGTGTGGGGGTAAGGTACCAGTGGGTGTGGGGGTAAGATACCAGTGGGGTGGGGGGTAAGGTACCAGTGGGTGTGGGGGTAAGGTACCAGTAGTGTGGGGGTAAAGGTGCCAGTGGGTGTGGGGGTAAGGTACCAGTGGTGTGGGGGTAATTACCATGGGTGTGGGGGTAAGTACCAGTGGGTGTGGGGGTAAGGTACCAGTGGGTGGGGGGTAAGGTACCAGTAGGTGTGGGGGTAAAGGTGCCAGTGGGTGTGGGGGTAAGGTACCAGTGGGTGTGGGGTAAGTTACCAGTGGGTGTGGGGTAGGTACCAGTGGGTGTGGGGGTAAGTTACCAGTGGGTGTGGGGGTAAGGTACCAGTGGGTGTGGGGTAAAGTTACCAGTGGGTGTGGGGTAAGGTACCAGGTGGTGTGGGGTAAGTTACCAGTGGGTTGGGGTAAAGGTGCCAGTGGGTGTGGGGGTAAGGTACCAGTGGTGTGGGGTAAGTTACCAGTGGGTTGTGGGGGTAAGGTACCAGTGGGTGTGGGGGGTAAAGGTACCAGTGGGTGTGGGGTAAGTACCAGTGGGTGTGGGGGTAAGTTACCAGTGGGTGTGGGGGTAAGGTACCAGTGGGTGTGGGGGTAAGGTACCAGTAAGGGGGGGGACGTACCTGTAGGGGCTTGCTGTTGGTGGGTGGCGAGGGCGGGGTGGAGGAGTCGGCCTGCACCAGCTCGGGCAGGTCACTGCCGCCCTCCAGCCAGTTACCAGTCATGAAGGCTCCTCTGGCGTTGAGGCGCGGGAGCCAGTCCATGGCCGTCAGACTCTTGTTCAGCTCCGCCATCGCTCTCACTCTGTGAGAAGGTCACGCTTGTTAGTGGTCACTCTGGGGGAAGGTCACGCTTGTTAGTGGTCACTCTGGGAAGGTCACGCTTGTTAGTGGTCACTATGGGGAAGGTCACGCTTGTTAGTGGTCACTCGTGGGAAGGTCACGCTTGTTAGTGGTCACTCTGAGGTCACCTTGTTATGGTCACTCTGGGGGAAGGTCACGCTTGTTAGTGGTCCACTCTGGGGAAGGTCACCCTTGTTAGTGGTCACTCTGTAGGAAGGTCACGCTTGTTAGTGGTCACTCTATGAGAAGGTCACGCTGTTAG